>JAFEMH010001090.1:0-541137 GCA_022495995.1 Adenophora triphylla var. japonica
TCCGTCGAACCCGGAACTTTCAAAACATTTCGAAAAATCCGTCGAAGTCGGAACTTTCAAAACATCTCAAAAAATCCGTCGAATTCAGAACTTTCAAAACATTTCGAACATTTCGAAAAATTACTCCGTCCCGAATTAAACTTACTTTAATTTCGGAAAACACCCCTAGACATGGAATTTTGCAACCAAAATTTTTATGTTATCTATCCATGGTGTCAATTGAACTAAACTCTAGTAAATTTCGACAAAGGCACATAGCAAAGTCAAAAGCCCCAATTCGGGCACCAAAATCCCTAACTCATTTTTAATCAAATTCCTAAAATTTAAAGAATGCACATTCTGAAAATTAACGGAATTTAGAGGATGTTTACCTGTCTTTCAATCCCTTCCTTGGACTTGTGAGTGTCCCGAGCCGGATAAAATTCCGTTGGATCCAAGGGAAGAGCGGTGGTTCGAATGGTCCTCACCAACCTGGTTCTTTCGTTGTCGGTCCTCCTATGGCGAGCCATTGGTTCCAAACCGGCATCCATGATGATTTTCCCTCGAAAATTTGAACAAAACTCACGAAAAGGGGAAGAAATTTCTCTCTTTTCTCTCCTCTCTCTCGCCTAAAATGGAGGATTTGGTCTGGTTTGGCGTCGGTAGTGAATATGCGATTAAAATCATCCAATTGAAGAAGGGTCCGGCCGGACTCTTTTGCAGCTGAAAAGATTCCTTACCAATTTGGCCCCTCAGCTTCTCACAATTTCAATTTTACCCCTTTTGGGCCCAAAAAGTGTAAAATTTCCCCAAGTTAGACCTTTCAAACACCCCCTCCTCGAGGTTAAGTCCCGTTAGTTTCTCACTAACGCTCCGTCTCCAGACGTTAAATTTTCAGTTAGTTTTGACTAACGTTCGTCTCCAGACGTTAAATTTCAAACCGTCTTCGGACGTTAAATCACAATTCCGTCTCCAGACGTTAAATTTTCAGTTAGTTTTCACTAACATTTCATCTCCATATGTTAAATTTCAAACCGTCTTCGGACGTTAAATCACAATCCCGTCTCCAGACGTTAAATTTTCAGTTAGTTTTCACTAACGTTCATCTCCAGACGTTAAATTTCAAACCGTCTTCGGACGTTAAATCACAATCCCGTCTCCAGACGTTAAATTTTCAGTTAGTTTTCACTAACGTTTCGTCTCCAGACGTTAAATTTCAAACCGTCTTCGGACGTTAAATCACAATTCCGTCTCCAGACATTAATCAATGTTTCTCGACCGGATCATGAATAATCTAGATCTCGAACTTGGGGGCTACTGATATGATCGTGAAAAAATATACCTGGGCCTGCATGAATTTCATGGGGCCCAATACATCAAAAATGGATCAAGTACCGTGAACTAGGCCCAAGATAGATTAAAGGAGACATGGCGACTTTACCGGTGTGTTGCCGGGAAACAGGATCCAGCGAGAAGCCCATTAGGGTCCATCTCCAAATAGTGACAATGTAATCTCAAAGTAAGATCCCACTTGACGTGATTCAGACTAGCGACAATAATAAAGGTTGCCGCCCTAGCAAGGATGTCACCCATTGGCAACATGTGACCTAATAGCAATATTCTATAAGTAGCAAAAGACGTAATACTTGGGCTCACAAATTCGTTATAAAATGATGAACTACCTGTCAGAGAAAGGGTTAGGGGTGGCAAGTTGTACTCGTCCATACCAACCAACTCGTATATCAACCCGTACCAATTATAATTGGTACAAAAAGTCGATATATCGAACTCTTGGTACGGTAGTACCGTACCAATTATGTCTAATTGGTTGGTACATGGTACGCAAAAGTGACTTCGGCTGGTATATCGGTGTACCGAGTTTATTTATTAAAAATTATTATATATAATTATACTAGCCTAAGCCCGTGTCCAAGGCCACGTTTTTTGTGTTTTTTTTTTTTTTAATTTAATTTTTTTTTTAAGGGCAAAATGGAAAAGGGACAAAAAAGTGAGGGCAAAATGGGGAATTCCCCCCTTGAAACTGTTCAAAGAACTGTTCATAGGGGGGTTGCATTTATACTATAGATATATATAATAATATAACATAAAAAAATATAAACCTAAAATCTATTTTCAATTCAACAGCCGTGGCCCCTTTCTTCTTTCTCTCATTCTGGCCAAGATCTTCCCACCGCACGCCTCCTCCCCTTCTAAAGGTAAGTTCTCTACTCTCGATTCTCAACTCTCAACCCTCAACCGTCACATTCATGTTTTGTTTAGGGTTTGATATTTGGTTTTTGTTTCGGATTTTTGATTTTTTCTTGCTTGAATTTACTGATTTAGGGCTTGGATAGTTGGATTGTGATCTTTTGGTTTCGGAGCTGTTGTACTATTTACAAATGCATTTTTTTTATCTATGTTTATATTTGGTATATTCGAATACCAACCGTACCAACCAAGTACCAATCGTACCAATAAATTTGGTATACCGACTTTTGTGGTTGGTACTGGTACATATATTTTTGTATATCAATTTATACTTGATTGATACATGATATACGTAAAATACAGTCGGTATACCAACCGAACCACCCCTAGAAAGGGTGGCGTCTGCACTAACTTTACATCCAATAGAAAGACGACACGTGGCAAAAGGCATGTGACATGCACATGATAAGAAGAAGTATATAAACAAAACCCGAAACCAGAATACGTAAGTCTTCGAGTACATTTTACAGTAATTTATGTAGTTTCCATTGTACTCTTTCTTGCTCACCTAAACAAGTAATTATCCTCACGCCGGAGTGGATTTATCGGAGACGCCCCCGACCTAGTTCACGTGTGTTTTGTGTGCAAGAGTTCACGGAGAAGGCAGCTGAATATCCACAGCTGGACTGCTTACTTTGATCCTTAACAACCATTTTTGTGTGGCAGCATCATAATTTTTTTTCAAGTACACAAATTATTACAAAGTTTATTTTGCAATTATCTCTTAAAATGGCAATGATTTAGAACGAAAAACACTCATTATCCCACAACTTAGTGAGGGAAAGTAGTTTTTTTTTTTTTTTTTTTTTTTAAAGGAGGTGAGGGAAAGTAGTTAAAGTGCATAAAAGTAGGAATCTAAGACTGTAGAAAGAAATAAATCCAAAGCAATTTCTGACATTGATTTGCCTGCATTTATTGAAATATTTTTCTAATTTTAGCAATGTAAAGAAAGTATAAAAATCAATGGATTGCCTCTGTTGTATTGATTAATAACCCCACTTCAAAACATGGATAATCATTTAATCCCAATCCTAATTACTTTCTTAATTACCCTCCAATATGTACATTATCCCATAATTGCAGCTCCTAATTTGGACAAGGCAAACCTGGTTACCATACTCAGCATCGATGGAGGTGGCATTAGAGGCATCATTCCTGGCTCCGTCCTCGCCTTTCTTGAATCCAAGCTTCAGGTTCTTAATCTTTCATTTCACAAACTAACTCAATTCTTTTTAAACATGATATTGATTAGTTTCACGTAAAATAGGAAATGGACGGACCAAATGTAAGAATTGCAGATTATTTCGATTTAATAGCAGGGACAAGCACGGGAGGTTTGATGACAGCAATGCTTGCAGCTCCAGCCAAAGATAATCGCCCTCTTTTTGCTGCAAAAGATATCAACAGATTCTATATCCAACATGGCCCCAAGATCTTCCCTCAGGCGACGTAAGTAAATATATATATTCCATGCCTTTTAATTGTCTTTTTTTTTTTTTTTTGTGAAATCAGCAACTACTGATGATAATTCATGGATATACAGTCGTATCGAATTCCTAAATTCAATAGTGGATTTCTTCGGCTCGGCCACAGGGCCTAAATATGATGGGGAATATCTGAAAATTTTAACAAGGGATGTTCTGGGAAATGTTACCATTAAACAGACTCTTACCGATGTTATTATACCAACTTTTGACATTAAGCTCCTTCAACCGATATTCTTTAGCACTGGCGACGTAAGAATAATTTCATCTTCATCAACTTAACCAACTTAAATACGTCTTAACCTAAACTAACTATCACGCAGTAACGTTTTGCACAGGCGAAAGAAGATGTTTCTAAAGATGCTCTTCTTTCTGATGTAACCATGGGCACATCAGCAGCTCCCACCTATTTCCCACCATACTATTTCGAGACCAAGGGTGTTGATGGAAATCCCCGTCCGTTTGATCTCGTCGACGGTGGAGTCACAGCCAATAATCCTGTAAGGCTTTTTTTCTTTTTTTTTTTGCAACATTCTGAGATCCAGTGTGACTAAAAAGTTGATTCTAATTCAGACACAGAGTGCGATATCCCATCTGATGAGCCAAGTATTGCTACGCAAAAACAAATATTCCGGTTTAAAATCGATCGATGGTACAAGGATGCTCGTCCTGTCGCTAGGATCTGGTATTGCAAAGCAAGAACAAAGGTACAATGCAGCTGAAGCTTCCAAATGGGGTATGCTGCAATGGATATTCAGTAACGGCACAACTCCATTGATTGATATTTTTACTGATGCGAGTTCTGATATGGTTGATATTCATGTTAGCACCCTTTTTCAGTCGCTCCGTTCTGAAAAGAATTATCTTCGTATTCAGGTAGCTTGCTAAGAATATTGATTATTGTCGGAAAAATGGTATACTTGAAAGGCGAGTGCTGATTTTTGTGGGTTTGTTGGCAGGAAAATAGCTTGACAGAGGAAACTAAGTCGACGGACATTGCAACGGAGACAAATATGCGGGCGCTTGCAGATATAGGGGATAAGCTGTTGAAGAAGAAGGTGTCGAGGGTGGATATAAATACGGGAATGTTTAAGGAAATTGAAGGAGAGGGTACAAATGCAGAAGCTTTGGTTCGATTTGCTCGCATGCTTTCTGAGGAAAGAAAACGTCGTATAGCCGAGTAAAACAGTAGTGGGAAAATTGTAAGCTGAAATGTGTGTAAAAGCAATATAACTTAGGGTTATGTATTTGTATATACTACTGGCCCTGTTAATTTACAACTGCAATTTTGATGCTAAATAACATAAGGAATGTACTCATATATAGACGCCAATTGACATGGATTTGGGACAGTAGATTTGCTGCAACAGCTTGGATGAGGGTTATGCATGTTTGTTCTTTTATATGAACGATTAAATGCGCGAAAGAAATAAGCCTATATATATATATATATATATATATATATATATATATATATATATAGTCAGGATACTAAAGAAGAGCAAGCTGAGGCAAAAATGGAGAGTTTTGAAGAGAGATGAGAAAGCTACTCATCTAAAGCAAGAAAATACCATCAACTGAACACCAAGATGGAAGAAATACACAAAACAAAGGAAGAGCTCAAGCAAACAAAGAACCAGGGTGAGGGCCCAAACTCCTTTTTCTAAAGCTCAAACCAAACTAATGGCAGAGGATGGTCACAGCAATGCACCTCAATAAAGTCCTCAAGACTTAAAAAAAAAAAAAAAAAAAAAAAAAAGAATCAATTTTCGTGCAAATAAGAGCTGTTTTGGTGCAAAAGATAGCACTGATATTCAGATCAAGTCAGAAGTACTCTTGACATACAGTTTATATTTCAGCCTAGGATCAGAACAAAATTGATATGAGCTTTGGGTTTCTCTTATATTGTTGTTCAGCATGTGGCAATCTTTCTAGATGCCTCTGCAAAGGCCTGGATAAAGTAAAGTAAAAAAGAAAACATATCAATAAAGTCTTGTGGTTACATTACATGAACTTTACGAGGTTTGAGCTCAATATACCTGATGCTTTCCAAGTCGAGCAGTGTGCAAAAACAAAGTGTACATTACCTAGCTAGCAATGTAATCCATGTCTGAAAATACAGATGCTGCAAGAAAATTACTACATTGATTTCGGATAGAATAAAAAGGGACTCTTCCACAAGAATAAGCCTCGCCATGAACACGAGCAGGACTCTACTGGAACATTTTCGAAAATGCCTTTTTCTCCTTGTCACGTCTATCAGCAATCTGCAGTCACTTTTAACTATTATACATCATAGACTATTAACTATTAAATAAAACACAGTTCTCACATATGAAGCTCTGTTAAATTCATATAAAACATAACACTGGCCTTCTTTTTTGCAGCAGCAAGCTCCTTCTTTATACCACCTGAAAATACAAAAATGCACTTCAGGTTTTCACGTTTTCAAGCGGGTAAAAGATTGACAGTCTGATGGAGCCAACATTAACTATGCCAAGCTCTGTTGGCACTTTTCAAACAAAATCATCTGTGAATGTGTTCATGCTTAATGTCAATAACGTCATATGAAAAGAAAAAGAGAAAGAAAGTGACCATCATTCGGTTCCAAAACAGAGGCCTTCTTAAAACTCTCAACAGCAGCATCAATGTCATTCAGTGCCATGTATGCCTGAGAAGCAAGCATGCTAAAGTCAAGTTCAAAATTTACATTCGCATATACTCCCTCTGTCCTAAAATGATCTAACTACTTTTTTTGTTGTTAACGCGAAGGTGCTTTGAACAATAATTTTAGGTCGACTTAATCATAATAATGAACATCTAAAAATTGTTATTGATAGTATTTATAATGGTGTATTGATAACAAAATTGAAAATTTTCATTAGGATAAATAAATCAACCTAAATTAATTGCTCAAAGTACTTTTGTGTTAACGACAAAAAAAGTGGGAAGATCATTCGGGACGGAGGGAGTAATATAACAATTCATATGCCTTGAATATCATGAAGTATCAACAATATGTTAATAACACAGCTTCTATTAGATGCACGATATGCAAGCTCGGAAACAGTTGTCTCTCATGGGTTTAGCATCAAAGGCAGCACCTATGCTGAGTAATATTTGCATGGCCTAGAGAAATTTCTTCAGAACCAAAAAGCTTGGAAGAGAACAAAAATTTGAAAGCGACAGCATGTTAAGTCATGACAATTAGGTGGAAGAGTAAGCTCAAAGCCTTAAAGCAGCTAAAAGATCTCACTTCCAAAATTAACTTCAAAACTTCGTAGAGATAATGAAAGGTAATCAGCCATATATGAAGAGAAACTTTGTAAGATGAACTGGAAATAGTTTGTCAACTGAGGCTTATGTTAGTGCCCGTAACAAATTTACATTCTCACTGCTGGTTTGAATTAATAAAATCCACTGAATTATACAAAACACAATTATTTTGGAGATACGGCATAAAACCCGTTTAGCCATATCGAGCATACATGCCCACGTGTATGGACAAAACTGGAATTTCTACAAAGACTACGACTTTGATCATGGAAGACCGATCAAGTTACACTACAAAGGTTCATGTTACCAATATAGAATCAACATATGTTTAGAAAAGATAGTACCAAAACAAATTAAGAAAAAAGCATCTCTTTTATATTGTAGCCTTTTTTACACCCAATGTTCTTTGTTAAATGCAATGTTTTTCTTATATATGCAAATGGTAGATGTACTTAATGCCTTCATACCCAAACATCGCGTATCTATGTCAACACTCAACACAAGTTTAATTACTCATGTGTCGACAATCATAGCCACAAGCACGCAGCATTAACAACCTGACATGACTATCACATAGATGTACTGCATAAAATATCTCAAGGTATAAAAATATCCATGCATTAGATGAATCTAAAGAGTTTGAAAATGGCATCTGATCTAAAATCCTCAATGTGCTCAGTGATACTAAGACAAATAGATCATGATGCGTAATGGCCCCACATTATTGCACATATCTGGAGATCGCACATTTCTTACACCATGCACGAAAATTAAAATTTGATTCTCATTGCATACTCTACTGATACTGAATATACGGTTCGAACTCCGAAACCTAAACCATGAAACCAAACTCGAATATGATATTGAACATCGGGTTTTAATGGAAAACACGGAGTATCATGACAATCAAATGAAAAGGTGAAAGGGTTAATGATGTATGTATCTCTTTATATTGGTACTAAGGTTGATATTGACTCATTCCGTGCTAGAAAGAATCGCAGGAAATACTTACATAATGCTGGTACTTATTTCTCCATGATGTCAAACCAAGGAAGAACTGAATAATGGTCCATTCATCAAATAGACAGTAGCTAATAATTATGAATGTGTTGACTGAAGTCATTTACCTGGCCTTGGCGAAACAGAGCTTTCACATTATCTTCTACATCACGAAGTGCAAAGTCTGCGTCCAACAATGCTCCTTGTATATCTCCTAGTTTCAATTTACAGGCCTAAACAGGCATATACATCATTCCGGAGATGGTAATTAAAACAAACTGAATAAATTTGAAGGAGGGGTGAAAAAAGATAAAGAGAAGAAGAAAAGGGAGGTCAGATGGAATGGAACAAGTACCATCTTCAAGTTTCCCCAGTTAACACTTGACCTATACATTCTAAAATGCTGAATCCTTGTAGATAATCAACACAACACTGATTACAAGAGAAACTTCTGTTTCATTTGGGGGAAAAGAAAAAGAAGAAACTTACAGAACTGTTTGTAAATATCAGAGACTTTGTCTTCCTTAAAGATTCACTTCTTGCTGCACCATCACACGTACAAAAGAATCAGGACTGTAACTAAACATGCAGCACTATTTAGTTAGAACTGCCAGAAATAATGAAGAATGGTTCCTCATGGTTCACCTTCATCAATTTCTTCCTTCTCCCAGCAGACATCTAAATAGCGAAGAGCCTTTTGGTACTTTCTAAGAGCCATCTTATAGTCTTGCTTCTGCAAAACAACCACTGATCAGAGGAAAAATAACCATCTACAGCAAATAACAATAACATAAGGGCAAAGTGAAACAGAGAGAAAAGGAAGAATAAAAGAAAAAAAAATTACAATTTCCTTTTACAGGAACAAACATCAAGCCTAAAAAATGACAAACGACAGATAGGTTGGTATATCCTTAGAAATGGACAGTTATAGTAAGAGTTAATCCACATAAGAAGTTAGCAAGTACCTTGAATTGTTCATTTCCAAGAACTTTAATAGAGTCTACAGCACTGACCCACCAAGTAATGTCGTCTGTTTTAACATCAAGGTCAACTGGCCAATCAGGATAAGTGTCACTATCCTTGAAAAAGTTGCATGTCCCATCGTCTGCTCCCTCAGGAATCTCTCCACAATCTTCTATTATGACATCAAGAGTGGGTAAGTCATTCTCGCCAGTAGTTATATGCTCAACTGAACGTACTACCCCCATTCCTTTGATTACCCTGCCAAACACAACGTGTTTTCCATCTAGATGAGAGGTGCGAGTTGTAGTGATGAAAAATTGGGAACCATTGGTATCAGGACCAGAATTAGCCATCGATAACATTCCTTTTCTTTCATGTTTTAACTCAAAATTTTCATCCTCAAATTTCAGGCCATAAATTGATTCTCCTCCAGTGCCATTTCGAGCAGATATGTCACCACCTTGTATCATAAAACCTTTGATAACACGATGAAAACAAGATCCCTGCATAAGCACTAAACTACAGTCAGAAGAATAGAAAACCTGAAGAATGGATTCTGAGGCAAAGAAATTTATGACAAAAGAAATGGTGCAACAACTAGAGCACCAATTTTGGCAGCATGTGGATGAAAGCACTGCCAGTAAGCTAACAGAACTCGATTCATAATTCTAAAAAGGTTATATGCTGTACAAAAAATGCAACCACATTAACCAAACAGAATCATTCACACCAAAGAATAATAAGTGTCTCAGCTACTACAGGTCCATGTAAACCACTGTCGTCATCATGTGACTGCAATACATATTGTAAGATTCAAATTGATCAACCTCCTCTGCATTGCTGGCGACACAGCAGGGCACTAATTGAGTGAAACAGTAGCAAATAAGTAACCTAATATTCTTAATTTTACTGAAATTTTAGAATCTAAAACATAGTAAATATATTTAATAGTAATTTGATAGAAGCATTACCTTATATTGAATCTTAATTAAGGAAATGAGATAATCGACCGAAAAAAAGAAAAACAGCAATAATCATAAGTAGTCCGTATCTATCTAGAAGAAAATCACATGCATATGAAATCACACAGATTAATACAATAAGAGTGAGTGAGCGTGTGAGAGAGAGAGAGAGAGGAACCTTCAAATGAAGAGGAACGCCGGTGTTAGGTCCGATTCCCTTCTCTCCGGTACAAAGAGCCCTGAAATTTTCAGCGGTTTTGGGGACAACATCCTTATAAAGCTCGACAACCAACCTACCTTCAAGCTCTCCTCCAATGCTTATATCCAGATAAACTCGTGGATTCGCCATTTTATCACACACACTCACCGCCGGCGATTTGATTTGATGAAACTATTCCCCTAAGAAAACAGCGCCAACTCAAAACCCTAAACCCCCGCGCCTATTTATTTCGAACTCCAAAAGGGTTAAGGCTAAGATACGCGGGGGTACAAATATGCCCTCCGTTCGCAGTACCTGCTCCAAATGGATCGGGTTGAATTTTACGCTTTTTTTTTAAGAAATTTTTTTTAAAATGAATAAAGAATTGTAATTGGATAGAAAATTAGAGAATAGAGAATATAAAAGTTAAATGTGGTGTAAAAAATAATAGTTAAATACTCCCTCCGTTTCATTAATAACTCATTTTTGTCAAAACGGGTGTCCCGTTTAAAATTTCACCTTTCCTAAAATGGCAAAGAATTTTTATTATTCCACCAACTCATTCTCTCTCCTATTTTACTATTACACTCACACCATTTTTTAAATTTATTATTTCCTCCACTCATTCTCTCTCCTATTTTACTATGAGTAAGTTTTGGGAGAGATCAGTTTCTCCATAAATTATAAAAAGTCCAATTTTTTTCAACTTGCAAATATTTGACGAATATAAGAGCAGTTTAAAAAAACAGGACTTTTTATAACTTAGGGAGAAACTAGTTTCCCCCAAAATATTGTGTTTTACTATTACACTCACAACATTTTCTCCACTCATCAATTTCTTTAATTTGCGTGCCGAGGTCAAAATGGTGAACTTATTATTGGGACGGAGGGAGTATTGATTTTTTTGAAAGTGGGTAGAAGATTAGAGGAGAGAGAATGTAAAAGTTAAATGTGGGATAGAGAATAGTAGTTAATAATTGTGTTTTTTTTGTAAATATGTTAACATTATAAGGGTATAATGAATGATTTTTTTAAAATATATTTAAATTATAAGGGTATAAATATATTCAAAACTTGTCATTTATGAAAAGAACTCTTGAAGTGGGACGAACCAAAGGAAAATTAGATATTTTTTACGTAGTCCTATTTATAATTTCACCTACTAATATTTATTTATTTTTGTCTCGATTAAAGGGAATAAAAAAATCCACCAAGAATTTATCCTTGCCTGACCCAAGTCAGGATAAAGGGTGAGGGTTGCGGTAGGCATGTGACAGCCAGCGTAAAAATTTTGTCACATTATCATGACATGAATCTGAATATGAATATCGTTGGGGCATTTCCTCAGCAGCGACGCGCTACACTTCAAAGACCTGAGTGTAGTGATAAGTATGCAAAAGTTGCTAGGTCGTCGCCCGGAAGCGACGCGTCACCTCTTCGCCTGGGGTGGTGTCAAATATGCAAGGGTTTCCGCATTGCGGACGAGTGCGGGTAAAGAAGCTAGTCCATGGTAGGTGTAAGGGTAGTGGGATGCGCTTTGAAACTTGAAATATTGGATCCTTGACAGGGAGATCAGCAGAGATGGTGGAAGTTATGAGGAGGAAGAAGATTCACATAATGTGTCTACAGGAAACTAAGTGGGTTGGAGAGAAAGCAAAAGAAATATCGTCTTGGAGTTTTAATCTTTGGTACTCAGGAAAGAATAAGGATAGAAATGGAGTGGATATCATTATTGATAAGGAGTATATTAATGATGTGGTGAAAGTGTACAGGAAGAGTGATCAAATTATGGGCATTAAACTTGTGATACGTGATGAGATTATAACTATTATTTCCGCATATGCACCACAAGTAGGGTTGGATGCATCTATTAAACAAGTGTTCTGGGAAGATTTGAAGGAGGAAATGCAACGAGTACCTAGTGGTGAGAAATTAGTCATTGGTGGTGATCTGAACAGGCATGTGGGGTCTAGTCGACATGGATTTGAGAGCATACATGGAGGTTTTGGTTTTGGGGAGAGGAATGAAGCAGGAAATAGTATTCTGGACTTTGCGTTGGCATATGACTTGAGTATAATAAACACTTGGTTCAAGAAGAGAGAATCTCACTTGATGTCCTATAGGAGTGGAGGTAATGCGAGTCAGATTGACTTCTTCTTAGTAAGAAATGCTTGTAGAAAGAGTTGTACAGATTGCAAGGTTATTCCGGGTGAGAGCACAGCAACTCAACATAGACTTGTGGTACTTGATTTTCGAAGTAAGAGAATTTCGAGGAAGAGAAAACCACAGGTAGACCCTAGAATCAAGTGGTGGAGACTTCAAGGGGAGAATCAACAGAAATTTGTGGCTAAAATGGTCGATACCGGTATTTGGTCAGATAATATGGAGGATATGGATATAGATTCGGCTTGGACTAAGATGGAACATACCATAAAAGAGGTGGCGAAAGAAGTCCTTGGAGAGTCTAGAGAAAATGTGCTACCAAGTAAGGACACATCATGGTGAAACGAGGAAGTAAAACAAGCAGTAAAGGGCAAGCGAGAATGCTACAAATTATTGGGAAAATGTAGGAGCGACGAGAACTATGAGAAGTATAAGGAAGCTAGAAGAGATGTTAGGAAAGCAGTAAGGGACGCAAGAGCAAAGGTGAATCAGAAACTTTATGATAAATTAGATACAAAAGAAGGGAAAAAATACATCTACAGACTCACTCGTATGAGAGATAAGAGGACACGAGATATTGGGAAGGTTAAATGTGTGAAGGATGTAGACCAATGAGTTCTAGTCGGGGATAAAGAGATAAAAGATAGATGGAGTTCGTACTTTGATACCTTGTTCAATGAAGGTCAAGAGCAGGATATTGGAGATTTAAATATCTCTTTGAGTATGGTTAATCGATATTTTATGCGGAAAATTCAAAAGAGTGAAGTGGAAATGGCAATGAAAAACATGGGATTGAAGAAAGCTGTAGGATCGAATGGTATACCAATTGAGGTTTGGAGATGTTTCGGGGAGAGGGGAATAGATTGGTTAACAACGCTATTTAACAAGATATGAAGAAGTAACACAATGCCATTGGACTGGCGGAAGAGTACTCTGATCCCTTTGTATAAGAATAAAGGTGATGTCCAAGATTGTGCCAACTATCGGGAGATCAAACTAATAAGCCATATTATGAAACTTTGGGAAAGAGTGATTGCACAAAGGCTGAGAAAAAGTGTGAATATTTCGGATAACCAATTTGGGTTTATGCCCAGAAGATCGACTATGGAGGCAATATATCTTATGAGACAAACCATGGAGAAATATCGGGATCAAAAGAAAGATTTACATATGGTTTTCATTGATTTGGAGAAGGCGTATGATAAAGTGCCAAGAGAGGCACTTTGGTGGGCATTAGCAAAGAAGGGTGTTTCAAAGAAATATATTGATATTATCAAGGACATGTATAATGGAGTTAGTACTTGTGTACAAACTAGTGTTGGGAAGACTGAAGAGTTTCCTATAAAGATTGGAGTGCATCAAGGTTCCGCACTTAGCCCCTTTATTTTTACTTTAATAATGGACGAATTGACCAGGTAAATCCAAGATGATATGCCAAGGTGTATGTTGTTCGCAGATGATATTGTGTTGATTGATGAGACAAGAAAGGGTGTTAAAAGTAAATTGGAGTTGTGGAGACACACTTTGGAATCTCGAGGTTTTAGACTGAACAGAAGCAAGATTGAATATTTGGAGTGTAAGTTTAGCAGAGTTGAAAGTAGGGAGGCAGGGGCGGTCACATTTGATGGAAATATTATCCAAGCGTCTGAGTTTTTTCACTATCTTGAATCCATTGTCCAAAAGGATGGAGAATTAGATGGAGATGTGACTCATAGGATTAAAGCAGGTTGGTTGAAGTAGAAGAGTGCCACAGGGTTTCTATGTGATCCCGGCATGCCCCATAGATTAAAGGAAAAATTTTACCGCACGGCAATTAGGCCGGCAATGCTTTACGGCACCGAATGTTAGGCCGTGAAACAGTGTCACGTGAATAAGATGAATGTGGCGAAGATGCGTATGCTTCGATGGATGTGCGGTCATACAAGAAAGGATCGATTGAAAAATGAGGTGATCAGAGGTAAAGTAGGAGTTGCGCCCATTGAGGATAAAATGAGAAAAAATCGTCTAAGGTGATTTGGACATGTGAGAAAGAGACCGAGTGATGCACCGGTTAGGAGGCCGGAACAGTGAATAAATGATAAATTGGCGAGGGGTAGGGGAAAAACAAACTTGGATTAGAGTGATTGAAAATGATATGAGTTTACTTGGAGTGGATGAAAGTATGGTGTTGAAGAGGTCGGAGTAGAGGGCAAAAATCCATGTGGGGGATTGATTTTTTTTATATATTTTATTATTATTATATATATATTTTTAATTTTTTTTAATTATTTATTTATTTATTTTTAATTTTTTTTACACAATGATATATGAGGATTCATGTTAGCCGACCCCAAATTATTTTGGAACTAAGACTTTGTTGTTGTTGTTGTTGATTAAAGGGAATAAAAAGAAAAAATGAATTCGACAAAATGACGAAATTGTAAAAATTAGACAACAAGTTATATGGTTAAAATATAAAATATGTATGAATAAAAAATATTAATATGTTAAGATTTTAACAATATTTATTAAGAAAATATCAATCTAATCTAATCTAAGTGACAAATTCAACAACAAAGGTGACTAATAATAATTATAATATATAAAAAGTAGAGTTGAAAAGAACATAACATATTAAAAATATGAAAAATATGTTGCCAAAATTTTGACTTCTTTAAATAATTTTAATATAATATAATATAAAATATGATTGGAGGTTTTTATGTTTGTAAAAATGAAGGAAAATTAATGAATCATATGTGATTTGGTTATTTTACTAGAAAATAGAAAGATAAAAAATATGAATATAAATAAGCTAGATAACATGATAATATATATTAAAATTATTTACGTTTAAGCTAAAAAAATCCTTTTTATTAAATAATGTAAACATTTCAATTGCATTTTATGACATTATCATAACTATTTAAATTTTATTTAATATAACAAATGTAGCGAAAAAAAAAAACTTGTAGTTAATATAAAATTAAATCCTATGTACTTATGTACTTAAGTATTTCAATAACTCCTTCAAATATAGAATGATATTGATAACTATGCATATTATTTACCAGAGTTGTAGCGAATAAAATTAAACTCTGTATACTTAAGTATTTTAATTGCACTTTATTAGTTGATTTATGGTGAGAAGTAATGTAAGTGAGACATATATTAAATAAGGATAATAATGATAATTTGATCATTAAGTTGATGTAATAATTGTATTTCTTAAAAAATTGTAAAAAGTCCAAATTCAAGAGGTATTTTAAATCAGAGTGAGTATTTAAATCGATTTGAAAATTAATGAGAAAAAATATACTCCCTTCGTCCCAGTTCATTAGATACCAAAAAAAATGGCACACATATTAAGAAAAGGTAAGAGAGAGAAAAAGTGGAGAGAGAATGTTGTGAGTGTAAAAGTAAAATAGGAGAGAGAATGAGTGGGAGGAATAGTTAGGAGAGAGAATGTTGTGAGTGAAAAAGTAAAATAGGAGAGAGAATGAGTGGGGTAAATAGTGAAGATTCCTTTCCATTTTGGGTAAATATCAATTGACGTGGGACGGACCAAAAAGAAAATAAGTATCAATTGAACTGGGACGGAGGAAGTATATTTATTGTAAGAACAAATATAAAGAAATAACTATTTATAACTTGTGATCTTGTAATAAAAATAGAAAACATTGAGATGAAGGGAAAAGAAAAAAAATAAGGGGTATTGATATTTCATGAAATAAAGGAAATATTACAATTAATAAGCCTAAAACCTAGTAGTAAATAGAGGGGTCTATTAATAAATATCAGTCCATCTTGAATTTCAAGGTAAATTAATGATACATTTAAATATCGAAATTTTATAAGCTACTTTTTTTTTTTTTAATTTAGAAGTGGAAATTAGGGGTGTAAACGGTTCGATTTAGCTCGGTTTGGAGAAATTTTGAAGCTAAACCGCTAGTATCGATTTGGAGAAATTTCAAATCGAGCTAAACCACAAAAAACTTCAAACCGAGCTAAGCTAAACCGCCATGGTTCGGTTTAGCTCGGTCTAAACCGCGATTTGATTATACGGTTCAGACCGCGGTTCAAACCGCGGTCCAAACCACATTTCAAACCAACAACTTAATTACTTTGAAGACAAATAGCAATCACCAAATAACATTCTTAAAAATATGTTTAGAGTATAATACAAATATACTAGATAAAAATTACAAACCAACATTATCAAAAAGTACCATTTCTCATAATAAAGCATCAGTTGACAAAAAAAATTTAAACCAGAAAAGGACATCAACTAGCCCAAAGTGCTTCCTCCATGTTTCATCAACTAGAACCAGTTCTTCTGCTCTCCACACCTGATAAGGATAAATGCTCCAATTAGCTATCAAAAAGCATCACATGCACTTACTTCCAATGGTTTAATAATTAAACAGTATCACATAAAAATCATCTATTACCCGCATATCACTCCCTTAAGGTTGAAGAATTCACCAAATCTGAATTTTCAGTGACTGTAAAAGCTTTTTTCCTTCCATTACTCTGTCATAGTGTTCCCAAACTGCCGAAGTAGCCGCTTTACTCTTTAAATCAGAGTGCCCGATAGCAGATGAAGACACTTCCGTGTCTTGAGTTGAAGAAGCTTTTCGCTCTTTATCCATAAATGAGAGCCCGAAGTGGGATCTTCTACAGCTTTGACTAAATATAGCAAAAAGTAAAAAATTAATGTTAACAATTTGAATAGAAATAAATAGAAAATTACAAAATTAATCAAAGGAATAACATTAATTTGAACTCAAATTAATCAAAACTTACCAAAGCGGACGGAGAAAGAGGAGTGAGGGAAGCCGGAGAAGGTGAGACAGGGCCGGCGAAGGTGAGGATCTGGCGATTGGCGAAGGAGATAAGACCGATATAGACACCGGAGAAAGAGGGGTGAGGGAAGCAAGGCAGCGCCGCGGAGAAGGTGAGACAGAGAGCCGGCGAAGGTGAGCTTCTGGCGGATGGCGATGGCGATGGTGAGGTTCTGGCGTGGCGAAGGTGAGGTAGAAGACGGGAAGAGAGAGAAAGAATATAAGTGAAATGAAATGAAATGAAATCTGAATAAGAGTGAGGAGGAGGCGGATGATATCTAATTATCTTATTTAGGGTTTTGAGAAAATGAAGGGTTTAGATTAATTTTATTATGAATGGATGGACAGGATTAAAATTTAAGTTAGCTCGGTTTCATAGCTCGGGATAGCTCGGTTTGACGGTTCGATTCCATAGCTCGATTTAACGGCTTCAACGGTTTAGCTCGGTTCGGCTCGGTTCGGCTTGGTGCACTCAGACCGCAAGCTAAACCGAACCGACCGGTTTGGAAATTTTTCAAACCGAGCTAAACCACATAAAATTAAAAACCGAGCTAAATCACGTGATTTAGCTCGATTCGATCTCAAACCGTAATTTAAGCTAAACCACTTACACCCCTAGACTGGAAATAGTAGCACCCCAATGGATAATTGTGGATTTACTAACACTCGACAGCAACCGACAACCATGAATTTATTCATGAATTGGTTTGGTTCCTCCTATTTTACGTCTTGGGCCGTACAATGTTCTGTCTTGTATGGGTAAGTTCCATTGGGCCGGCCGTTGTGGGGCACCCTTTCTTTACATTTTATTTTTTCCAAATTGATCAAACAATATCTAGATTGTTTTATTTCAAAAATAATAAATAAAGCTTGCAAAAATCATGCAAAAAACTATTTTTTTCGTAACATAAGAAAAAAATTAGTTTTAAAGCACTAAGTCTAACTAATAAGAGTGATGAACTGTTCTGAAAACTAATTTTTTATAACATTTTGAAAAAAACTAGTTTTTCACAAGAATTACTCATAAAGCTTTCAATATTTTATATCTTTTCTCTTTTATAAAATTACAAAATCAAATTAATACTTACTACCCTACTTTAATCGGCTTAGTATTTTGAACAATTATATCTTCAACCCACTTGCAATTGTTGATTTAATAAGTTCGAAGTTATTTTTAATAAATATACAGTTGTTTTTCACAGTTGTTCAAAGACCAAATAAGAGAAGAACACAAATAGGGTCCTCCCTCATTTTTCTATTTTTTCCTCTCAAATTTTTAAAATGAAATATTATAAGATATAGAAGTAAAAAAATATTTGAAACCACCATTGTATCGTCAAAACGAATAAACTAATTTTATCAACATATAAATTGCCGCAGCTTTGAGAAATTTATAATTGTTTCAAGTTCACAATTGTTTTTAGAAGTTTACATTTGTTTTTCACAATTGTTCCTAAAACAAAGAAGTGAAGTTCAATTTTGTTTTAGTTAAGGTCATAATTTATGCATAAAATGTCTTTTATTTTGTTTAATTCACTTTATATTTAAGTTAACAATTGTTTTTAATCTTTTATTAACTTTATTTTTGCAATTTTATAAGATGATTTGACATATTTGTTAAGTTAACAGTTGTTTTTAGATAAATTCACAATTATATTTTAGTCATTGATGGTCTCTAATTTTGCAATTTTATTAGATTATTTGACATATTGGTTAAGTTCACAGTTATTTTTAGTTTTTTATAGCCTCTATTTTTGCTATTTTATGAGTTATTTGACATATATGTTAAGCTCACAATTGCTATTATTTAAGTTCACAGTTGTTTGTAGTCTTTTATGTCCTTTATTTTTTGCAATTATATGAGATTATTTGACATATTTATTTATTCACGTTTGTTTTGATTTAAGTTCACAATTGTCTATAAAAGTCAAAAATGGGAGAAACATTTCCTGGACACAGAGGGAGTATTAGTATTACTTGTTCGTAAAAAAAATTAATACAAAATAATAATCAAATGAAATAGTGACATTTGAATTTTTAATTTCTTCCTATTGTCCAAGCTACATCCAAAATAGAAAGGATTAACTAACAAAGAACTAAGTAAAATCTTCACACTACCCACCACTCATCACTTACATATGCTCACACTCCCCTTTATCAGACTTTGAAATTCTTTATCTTTCCCTTCACAACCAATTAGTCAAATACAAACAAATGACGGCTCCGGTGGTATTCCAGCAAGTGTTCCAAACTTATTTTTTAATGAAAATTCATTTTTGGTGTCATTTGCTTTTTTAGTTAGTTTTGTCAAATATTTCCAGACTTCTGATGTTGCCAGGAATTTCCCCAAGCAGCAACACACCGTTGTAGTCCAACTTTGATATCTCCGACTCCTTCTTCTCCGATCAGTCTGCACACAATCAAACGTCAACTAAGCCGGGGGCGGCTACGGCGTAAGCCCCTCCGGTGTGAGGATAAGTGTTTGCTTGAGAGAGGGGAAAAACCAACAGTAGGAAAGGTGTTTGTGTATGTAAAATGAACGTACCTCTGGAATGAAGCCTTTCTCCCATATTTATACCCCTACCCTCGTGCCTTGCATGTGACCTCCTCATGTTCCATGCCTCCTTACACGTGTCACCACTCCATTGGTCCTTTATAAAAGTAAACCCTTTACACGTGATCACCGATCCCAATGCATAACAGTTTAATGGGTCCCACTTCATAGATATTTATATGCCGCCTCTGGTAAATAACATCAATTGGGATCCATCTCTCGCCGGATAAGGTTAACTATGGCTCGTATCGCCTTACCATAATATCTCGCCTTTCATCTTTATCGTTATCTCGCCGGCTTGCCTCATAATGTCTCGCTATTACTGCCTTGATCTTCCCCCATCTCACTAACTCTAGCGGGATACTTCCTATCTCGCTTTCTTATGATCCTCCTTGGGTCACCTCTACTTTTGTCTTCTTCTTGGGTTTTATCTCACTTTGGGCCTACTTTCTACTCTCTCGCCATTGGACTTGGATCAGGCCCAACCATTATTATTAGGCAGCATCAGAAGCCCCTAAGTTTATGGCGAGATTCATTTATGGTCTCGCCAAAAACTTGACGTTCATTTCTTCGCCATCTTGCGACATACAGTTTCTTCTCCAAGAAGCCTGAAAGTTGATAATCTCTGTTCATACACGTGTCCCTTTCCTGGTGATCCCCTAAAATTTTAATGCGCCGTCATTTGGGAATCGTGCCAAATTGTTGAGGGGGAAATTTAAAATTTTTACCCCAAACGTCACATCAATCAGTTCCATAAAACCCTCTCTCATATAAATATCCAAATTACTTCCCATATTTCTCTTTTTACTCTTCTTCATTCTTGCTCAAACTCTCCCCAATTCCGGCGAACCCTAACTTTGATTCCGACGATTCTTCCTCAATTTTCCACCGTTCTTTCGTAGTTTTGACCATAAAATTGATTCCCAAATACCATTTTGTTCAATATTTGTTACTTGAAATCAATTTCGGAGCCCCTTTTATTTGATTTCTCAAACTTCCGTTCATATTCTCAGGTGCTTCTTCATCTTCTCCGGCCGATCTTCATATTTACCAGGTAACACTTCTCAAACCTTTCGTATTCTTTAAACCCTTATTTTTTGATTTTCCCTTTTCTCCCAATTGCTTGAGTCTTGTTATTCCTTTTGTCCCTTAAAATTTTCCCAAACTACCCTTCATGGCGAGGTATAAAAATTGTGCTAGGCGGGTTAGGTACGGTATATGCCAAGTTTCAGGCGGCTTATATAGGCGCCTGCGAACTACTTGGGCGAGATTGCCCAAGGCCGACATAGTCAGGCTACTTGTTGAGAATTGGGTGGATCCTTCGATAATCGACTCTCTCGAAATCCAAGGCCGCTTCTTTCTTTCCCCTTCAGCCCCTATGTCCCGTATTTTTACTTCCCACACAGAATTAGTACGATTTATCAAAGACAAATATGAACCCAATTTGAGCGACTCATCTGAATCCCATTGTGTCGCTGACCCTTTTTCCAAACGTAGGATGCATTATAAATCAGTCCTTTCTTCTTCTTCTTCCAGTGATTCACTCGAGATGACTGATCAAGCGGCTTCTTCTCCCGCGGCGACTTCCAGCAACCCCTCTTCCATCAGGGTTCAAAATCTCAATGTAAATGAAGGTATCTCTTTTACCAATCCCGCCCATGCTGAAGCGGGATCTTCCCTTGCACCAGACACAAGCTCCCTTATTCCTAACCCCATCACTGACTGGCATAGACTCTATCATATTGATAGTTCGACATACTGTATTTCTGATTATCAAGGAGATACGTCCCTTGCCCACTTAAGAGAAATGAGGTAGGGCATAGTAATCTTCCCTTCCCAACTCAAAGCCGGCCTTAGGATCCCCCTTGATCCTTTTCTTTGCGAAGTTTTGTACAAGGCCCAAGCCATGATAACCGAAGTTCATCCTAATGCTATAAGGATAATTACTGCTTTCATTACCATATGCCGCGCTCTGAGAAAAGAACCCACAGTCACCGCTTTAATTTCTTTATTTCCTGGGTACAAACAAACTAACAAGCTCGCCAACGGGATAGTGGAAACCCGCCTTTCCCTCCAATATCATCGAGGTCCCAAAGTCCTCACTCCTTTGCCTACAAAAGTTCATGAATGGATGAGCGACCCACTCTTCATTGTCTCTCGCGTTGGGTGGTCTCATCCCGCTGACCTCCTCCCTATCAAGCCCCATGTCGAAACCAAAGATGCCTCTACTACTGGCGACAATGTCCTCTGTGCCGCCATTCATGCCCTCGTTACCCTTCCCGAAAACTCTCCTGCTGATACACCTCAACCTCTCATCTCCTGGAGAGGCATTCTGCGAGATAGAGGATTACTTGATCAAGTTGGACTTGCTGACAATTTACCTCGTGTCCCGCCATGAGTTCCAATAAGCCACGTTTACTTCGATGGATGGGAGCGACACTCAGGCAACAAATATGCTCATGAATGCCAATCTTGCAAGGGTACTCGTAACTGTACCGCAATGAATACTGCTCTTTGTATGTTTCCTCTTTAACCTTATTCTTTCTTCACTTTGGCTCACATTTGAATTACTCTAACTCTTAACTTCCTTTTTCTTTATTTTCAGATCATCGAGCTAAATCAATGGATAGTCGCCAAGCCGCCAACTTGGAGACCGACAAAAGAAGAAAACAACTTGCCAATGCTCGCGACATTGCCCTTGCTCTTCTTCCCGATAATCTTCCATTGCCTATATCTCGCGACGGGAAAGATACGGAAGAAATAGCTTTAGAGATAGCCCAAAACACAGCTAAGGCCAGAGCCAAGCCCACTAATCCAGCTTCCCATTCAAAACGACAAAAAAGGATTGCTTTTGTGTCAGCAAAGGTCGCCCCATCTTCTCAAGCAATCATCCCGCCAAATCCTTCCACCGTTTCAGCTCCTTCATCCAATGAAGCTAATCTCCCGCCAGTATCTATCCCGCCAACTACTGAGAGCAATGTCACACCCCATGTCAGCCCGCCAACCAATGTCGCCCCTGCGCCAGAAAATGTTGAGCTTTTCCCTTCTGACCCTGTTCCATCTAATTCTCCCACTCTGGAAGTCAATGTTGCTGAGCCCAACCAAACTGAAATTCCTCCTTCCCGCGAGATGGAAGTATGTGACCTTACCAATGTCTCTAATTCTCCTTCAACCCCTCGTGACCCCAATACCTCTTCTGCTCTTCCCACTCCTAGCTGGCTACAAGAAAACTTTTCTAAGCCCCTTGACTTTGAAGGGCTTTATGAACTCAGCAAAGAAGTCGCCAAAGTTCCCCGCATAAAGGGTCTGATCGAAGAAACTCGCAGTGCGGAAAAGTGTATGTTGGGTAGCTCGGCCTTGATTAGAGCTTGTGATCAACTCCAAATTTAGCGTGTCGCCCAAATGGATCCCAACCATGCCGCCTGTCAAGCTGGGCTTTACTTTTCATTGGTACTTCATTCTTTCTCTCCTTTGATTAATCTTGACCTTATTCATTATTACCTTTAACTTTCAATTGTTTCCTTCCTCAGCTTGGAGCTTCAATCATGGGTATCAGCGAGAAAAACACTCGCCTGGATAATGAATCTGCGAGCTTGAGAGCCACTAACCAAATTCTGAGGCGCGATAAGGATACCCTTAAGGGTAGAGTCATAAGGCGGGAAGCCACGATCAAAACTTGGAGGGAGAGCGCGACAGATTGAACACTGATTTAATTACTTCCCAAAATCAGCTCGAACAAGTCACTACCGATCTTAATGCCGCTAAAGCTGACCTTGCCACTGCTACTACTGAACTCAATTCTGTTAAAGAGAATGCCGCCAAACTGATGAGCGAGAATGAGACCTTGAAAGAGACTCATGCCGCCGACATTCAATCTTTCCAAAGCGAGATAACTAGGCTGAAAGAGGAGCTGACTGGGAAGGTCGCTGAAATTGCTTCTCTTAATGATGATGTGGCCAAATTAACAGATGATATTGTCGATATTGGAAACCAAACATCTTTGCAAGTCATGCGAGCTGCAGCAGCTGACGCCCATGATATCCCTGCCATTACCATTGAAAGGCTTGCCCACTGGGGCTCAGAGCCAATCTTTAGCGAGATATGTCGCCACGGTCATCCCTTGGTTCCCTTCACTCCCGAAGAACTTAACGACCTTGCTGAGGAAGATGCATTATTGGGTAAGTCGCCTTGGAATCCCCCTCTTGCTCAAGACCCAAACGTTGTTGCTTTGTGGGGCGATTTACTTGAACACAAGCACAAACTTTTAGATGATGCCAAAGCTCTAGCCCTTGCGACCTCCAGCTCTGCTCAACAACCCGCACTAACTGACGATCCAGATGCCTCAACTTGATTTTGCTTTTTAATACTTAGCTTCTCTTGACCAACTTTTGTAATTTGCCTTGGTGGCTAAAACAATTTACTTTCTTTATTTGAGGCCTGTATGCCTCTAAACAATGTACATTCGCGGCCTTCGTGCTTGCCCTTTTTCCTTTATGCCTTACTTGTTTGTTTCATCATTTATGTCTCACCCTTATTACTTTGTTTTGATAGTTCATCAAAATTCTCCTTTTTTCATGACAGGTACACCATATACATATACTCCCATCGAAAAAGTGAAGTCGTCTTTAGGCGACTTTACTTATAGAACATACTAGGCGATTCATCTTGTCGCTGATCTTGGCTCTATTTTGATCTTTCCTTGCTTCTCACTTAGAATAATTTCCTTCTTTTTGCCTCATGTCTTTCCTTGAAACCCTTCTTTTCCTGTCATTCAGGCGAGATAGATATCTCTTCTTTATAGCGACTTATTTTCATGCCATTAAGGCGAGATGGGACTCTTTCTTTTTTATAGTCCGGAGACTTTCATTTTTATAGTTCGTAGACTCTCCTTTTTATAGTCCTTAGACTGACTCGTATTTTTATAGTCATTAGACTGACTCGCATCTTTTATAGTCCGTAGACTGACTCGCATCTTTTATAGTCCGTAGACTGACTCGCATCTTTTATAGTCCGTAGACTGACTCGCATCTTTTATAGTCCGTAGACTTTCTTTCACATGACATTTTGCGACTTACCTTTCTTTCCTCTTTTCTTCATCCACTTGTTTCCATAATTCATCAAATATTGTTTTGATAATTCATCAAAAACTCTTTACCTTCTTACCTTTGGCGAGATACCACCATACACATATACTCCCATCGAAAAAGTGAAGTTGTCTTTAGGCAACTTTACTCTAAGCGACTTACTTATGATGAGTGAGTTTTACACTCATCCATTTAATACTTTATGAACTTATTCTTAGCTTAATCCTTGAGTTTTGTGTGTTTTAATAGATGTTTTTAGTGTTTATTTAGTTTTCAGGGGTTCAAGTGAAGATTGAGTAAATTAGAAGCATTTTGTGCCCACCATGAAAGTTAGAGGGCCAAATTGTGATTTTCGAAAGTTCAGGGACCTTATTGCAAATTTAGAAAATTGAGAAAAAAATTGATTTTCTAAAAGTTCAGGGACAAAGCGAAAATATGGAAAGTCAAGGACAAAGTGCAACAAAAATTTTTATAATGTACGAAATGCGAAAAAGGCGATGGTGCAATTATGGTACGAACCGAGTCCAATGGGGTCCAAACCAAGGCAAGGCAGGCTGGATTGCACAGGGGCTCGGCCAAGGTGAGCAGCAAAGGCCAACAACAGCAAGGGGCCGGCCATTGGATGTGGAATGGCCGAGGATTGCAAGGGAGCTGGCCTAGGAATGAAGTTTGGGCCGAAGGAAACACATCAGCTTGGGCCTAGTTTTGGGCTTGATTAAATGGATTAAATGGAGACTGTTTACTCCACGACAACTGTTCAGTTTCTCTACACCCTAGGAATATAAATTGAAGGGAAAAACAGAATTCTTGGTTATTATCAGATTATCAATTATCATCATTTTTTTTCATTATTTTTTTCATTTTTTTATTTTGGTGTTCCTCATGTTTTTCATGGATAGCTAAACTTCTTGTTCTTGGAATTGGAGGTAACAATTTATGTTTTGAGTTTTATTGTTCATCATTATCATTGTATTACTTGGGATTATCAAGTAGCTTTTCAATGGAATTTTAGAATATTTATCTTGATCACATATTTGTTCTTGAATAATTTAGAATTTCAATTGTGAACCGCCAAATTTACAATTGAAATTAGTCTTTGCTTGATAGTAACAATTTGTTGAATCCCCGCCAAAAGATTCATAAGAATTGTAGTTTGTTTTGTTGTTCTTAAGTTCTAAATGGGTTTCTAATTAATTTATAAACGGGCCAAGGGAATAGATTAATTGGGAACACTTGATTGCAAATCACCCGTCGAAGTGTCCCAATCATAATTTCGTAAGAACAAAACCCCAAGTATACTTTGATTGATGAACCGTGAAACTTGAGCATAATTGTGAAGCCAATTCCGGGAATTTTCTCCTTATTATTGAAACATCGTTTATAACAATTTTAGTTAATTTTGCAAAAGCATTAGTTTTTGAAAACAACAAATTCTTCACTTTATAAAATCTTTTTCATAGCAATAATTTTTCCTACTTTAAATTCGTGTCTCGGTGGTTCGACCCTACTTACCCTATCTACAAATCAATTGTAGGTAGTTTGAGTCGGAAATTTTCTTTTGACGTTTCGACACTCGTCAAAATTTGGCACCGTTGCCGGGGACGCGTTTATTTTAAAGTTGATAAAATTATTTGCTATTGTGAATATTATTTTGTTTATATTTTTTTTAACTTGGTGTTGCAGATTTGAATGTTTGGTCGTCGGTCACTACATCCAGAGTTGCTACCAATTGACCACAACATGGATGAAATTGTTGACTTCTCTATTTTTGATTCCATGAAAAAGCCATATGAGGTCAATGAATGTCACTTTTGTGATATTTCTGATAATTCTCTGTTACTTGAGCCTGATTTTGAGAGCTCTCTTGTGTCTGAGTTTGTGAATGAGTTAGTTACGGAAGGTGTTTTTGATAAAAATGAGGCGAGGGCCATTCTTGCTGATATGGATGTTACAGAGGAAGTTAATGAAAAGGTTTCTGTGGAATCTTTAGGTAATTTTAATCCTAAGCATTTACCGTCTATTGTCTCTCCTCCCGAGTTAGAACTTAAACAACTTCCGTCTAGCTTGAAGTATGCTTTTCTTGGTAGTAGTGAATCTTTGCCTGTTATTATTGTCGCGGATTTAACAGAATTGCAGGAAAGAAAGTTGCTTGATGTGTTGAAGCGGCATAAGTCCGCAATTGGGTGGAGCATTACTGACATAAAGGGAATATTTATGGGACTAAAACTGAAAGTGAAGACCCGCGAGACGGTGAAGTGGGCAAAAGGAAGGAAGGTGAAGGTTAAGGTAACCTTGGCATCGGTCTAGCTATACGACCTTAAACAAAAGCGCTACTTGGGAGGCAACCCAAGGTGAGTAGTTTAATTTGTAGTTCCTTTATTTTAATAATTTTTTTTTTTAAAAAAAATTTAATTGTTCCTTTGTTTTCATCACTTAAAAAAAATAATAAATAAAAAAAAATTAATTGTTCCTTTGTTTTCATCACTTAGATTTCATTGTTTTCATTTAAATATTTTCAATTTAAAAAAAAAATTGTTTTTCGTGGAACAGTGCTATTTTACTTGGTTTTGTTTGTGATGTGTAGGAGGAGTGAATCTGAGCATTTCATGGCCTACCCATGAAAATTATCATGGCCATGAAGTTTTTTTTGGTAGTCAAAAGTGCAAGTTAATCTGCGCAAACCATGGGGAGGCCATGGTTTGTTCCATGGCCATGATCCAAGAATGTGCAAAAGAAGAGGGGTTGTTGAGGAAATGAGGGGAGGGGGTCAATTGAAATTTTCCATTAACCAAAGGGTTAGTTAGTTAAAAAAAAAATTAAAATAATTTTTTTTGAAACGCCCCTATCCCATTTCTTCCCCACGTCTTTCCCCGTCCCTCCTTCATCAATCCAGCGCTCCTCCATCTTCTCTCCGTTACCAATCAAAAACCCCCTTTTTCCGTTCCTTCTTCTTCTCCTCTCCCCAAATCAGCCGAAAACCATAACCTTCGAAGCAGCCGACAACCTCCATCACCATTACCAGCAAAACCCAATCCCTCCAGCGCTGTTCCAGTTGTCGTCTCCTCTCCTTCCCGTCGCCGGCTCTCCTACCTCCCGTTCCCAAATTCCGGCCAAAACCCCCATCTCCGGCCGACGACCTAAACTCCCAAATCCAAGCAATCGCCATCTCCTTCCCAATTTCGGCCATCTTCTTCCCTCTCCGATTCTCCCTCTTTTCTTCCCGTTTCCCTGGCCAAAACCCAACTCAATTCCGGTCAAAATTTAATTCAATTCCGGCAGAGCTCCATTAATCTCCGGCCAAAGTCTCTCTCCTCCTTCCCGTACCAAATCCGGCCAGAACCCAAAACCCACATCCTCTGTTCCAAATCCGGCAAAACCCCCTTCGCGTTTCATCTTCTCCTCCATGCAGCGCCCATTCTCCTCTTACCCTCTCCTAAACCACCCCAAATCCAATCGGAAACCCTCTTTCACTGTTACCAGCACCAAACCCAATTCGACCAACACCCTCTCCGATCTCGCAACACCCTTCTCGATTCCAGCCAGCCACCTCCAAGCACTGCTCCGGCCGACAACCTCCATCACCATTACAAGCAAGACCATTACAAGAAAAAAAATTGTAAGAATGAAAATGCTAAAATTCTGATAATCTGATTTTTTTTTTCACACAGAATTCTGTTCCTCTCTTGAATACCCACGTCAAAACCAAGTGAAGCCTTTAAATATTCTTAGTGTACAAAAATGGTTTGAAGCACTTCAACTTTTCATTTAAACAAAATTGTTGTCATTAATTTGGAGATGGGACGGACGCGAGCTAGTGCGAAAAATAGTGATGAGTTGTCGAATGTTACTAAAGAAAAGAATTCTTCCAAGTCAAAATCGAAGGTGACTCGAGGATCAAAGCGGAAGCGTTCGGACACTCGTTCAATGTGCATATTATATTAAGGTTGTAAGTATCTCATCCTTTTTATTTGTGTTTTTCTTTTTTATATACATTAGGGACAATGTGCATTTTAAGTTTGGGGGTGTGAAATGTATATACTTTGTGTTGGTGTTTCTTAGTTAGTTTTAATTTAGTTTATTTATTAAAAAGAAAAAAAAAAGAGAAAAAATGGATAAAAAAATGGAATGAAAAAAATTGAAAAAAAAAAAAAGTAGTTAACTATGTCCTTTTCTTGTATAGTCAAAAGTTTTGTTATCATTTTTTATGTTCCCGTAATTGCATGTGATCTTTTGTGACCACTAATGAGGATAATGTGGTGTGATAATTTGTATATGCAAGTCTTGGTATATTTTTGATTAATTTTGGTACATTGCTTAAAGGTTATAGTTGTGTCATAAATCTCTTAGTCTTGTAAATAATCTCTTTGTTGATAATTTTGGTCTCTTTTATCAAGTTTATAGTACACCATCATCTTTTAATTTTTTGAATTTGTTTACTAAATAGCAATATCATGAAAATCAAAATATGGGTACTCCTTAGATGTGTATGAAATTATGTGATGTGACACCCCCCTTGTTGTCTTGTATAAAGTTAAAGTGAAATTAAATGGAAGGGGAATGAGAGCAATGACAATTCAATTGATACTCGGTGATACCTCCAGACGTGTAGATTAATTGGTTAGGGATTATTCTAGCTTAACCAGATTTCTGGGTATGCAGTAACGTTATAGAGGAAGAGCTTTACCGCCGTGATGGTCCGTACCAAGCTCGATACCGAAGTGGCTAACTCTCAAACCTTTAAATAAATATTCCTAAAGTAGCTCGAGGCACGGCGTTCGCTGCGACGATGCTTCCTTGCCAAATAGGAGTATAAAGTAATAAATCTCTACCTAGTATTAGGGGCATGGAGTTCGCTGCTACAGTGTACCCTACTTAAACGGTAGAAGATTTTAATGTAATGTGCTTAAATGTTCAAGTTTGGGGGGTGTAAGTGTTTGATATGTTGTGAAATTTGAGGGAGTAATCATGATTTGTTTTTTTGAAGTGTTGCTATTTGATAGATAAAGTCAAGAAAATAAAGGATGATTGGTATACTTAGCTTTATAAAAATAGATCTTATTTGAGAACAAAGTGTGAGATGATTTTTAAAGCATAGAGATTTATAGCATGATTATAATGATTAATTAAGATACTACAATTAATGGGAAAATATGTTGATACTTGTATAGTAAAAGTATTTTATCCCGCGATTAATGGTAATTTGTGATTTATGCAATTGTGGAACATGCAAAAATGTGGGGACATAGTTAATTATCGGGTAGAGTAATTTATTTTTAGTTGTGTGTCAGTTTAGTTTTATATTGTATATAGTTTATTTTAGTGTTTGCTCGAGGACTAGCAAATGTTTAAGTTTGGGGGTATTTGATGAGTGAGTTTTACACTCATCCATTTAATACTTTATGAACTTATTCTTAGCTTAATCCTTGAGTTTTGTGTGTTTTAATAGATGTTTTTAGTGTTTATTTAGTTTTCAGGGGTTCAAGTGAAGATTGAGTAAATTAGAAGCATTTTGTGCCCACCATGAAAGTTAGAGGGCCAAATTGTGATTTTCGGAAGTTCAGGGACCTTATTGCAAATTTAGAAAATTGAGAAAAAAATTGATTTTCTAAAAGTTCAGGGACAAAGCGAAAATATGAAAAGTCAAGGACAAAGTGCAACAAATTTTTTTATAATGTACGAAATGCGAAAAAAGGCGATGGTGCAATTATGGTACGAACCGAGTCCAATGGGGTCCAAACCAAGGCAAGGCAGGCTGGATTGCACAGGGGCTCGGCCAAGGTGAGCAGCAAAGGCCAACAACAAGCTAGGGGCCGCCATTGGATGTGGAATGGCCGAGGATTGCAAGGAGCCGGCCTAGGAATGAAGTTTGGGCCGAAGGAAACACATCGCCGGGCCTAGTTTTGGGCTTGATTAAATGGATTAAATGGAGACTTTACTCCACGGCAACTGCTCAGCTTTCTACACCCTAGGAATATAAATTGAAGGGAAAAACAATTCTTGGTTATTATCGATTATCAATTATCATCATTTTTTTTCATTTTTTTTTCATTTTTTTATTTTGGTGTTCCTCATGTTTTTCATGGATAGCTAAACTTCTTGTTCTTGGGATTGGAGGTAACAATTTATGTTTTGAGTTTTATTGTTCATCATTATCATTGTATTACTTGGGATTATCAAGTAGCTTTTCAATGGAATTTTAGAATATTTATCTTGATCACATATTTGTTCTTGAATAATTTAGAATTTCAATTGTGAACCGCCAAATTTACAATTGAAATTAGTCTTTGCTTGATAGTAACAATTTGTTGAATCCCCGCCAAAAGATTCATAAGAATTGTAGTTTGTTTTGTTGTTCTTAAGTTCTAAATGGGTTTCTAATTAATCTATGAACGGGCCAAGGGAATAGATTAATTGGGAACACTTGATTGCAAATCACCCGCCGAAGTGTCCCAATCATAATTTCGTAAGAACAAAACCCCAAGTATACTTTGATTGATGAACCGTGAAACTTGAGCATAATTGTGAAGCCAATTCCGGGAATTTTCTCCTTATTATTGAAACATCGTTTATAACAATTTTAGTTAATTTTGCAAAAGCATTAGTTTTTGAAAACAACAAATTCTTCACTTTATAAAATCTTTTTCATAGGTGTCTCGGTGGTTCGACCCTACTTACCCTATCTACAAATCAATTGTAGGTAGTTTGAGTCGGAAATTTTCTTTTGACGTTTCGACACTCGTCAACTTACTATGTTATTGGCGACTAATCACATATTATTATGACATAAGATTTAATCCATACAAGATAAATATGAGTAATAAAATTTCATACTTTCATTATATTCACAGCATATTCAACACATATTCAAAACATATATATCTTCTATTCAAGGTACTTTTGTTTTATTCAAAGTTATAAGACATATATGACTTTCATTCATGATTGAAAAACCATAGATTCAACCAAATTGCTATGAAAAGACTTTAATAAGAATAATTTCAAATAGACAAATTACCCTTATTCCTTCAATGATAATACTTCTTTAGATGATCTACACTCCATGCATTTGGGACATCTTTGCCGCCTTCTTCCTTCAAATGATAAGTCCCTTCTCGCACAATCTTGGCAATCTGAAAGGGACCTTCCCATTTTGGGTCAAGCTTGGCAAATCCCGTTGTTGCTCCTTTAACTTCGCGACTTCTCAACACCCAATCCCCCATACTGAATGATCTCTTATTCACCCATTTGTCGTGCTGCGCCTTCATCCTCTGCTTATAATTGATCATTCTCATTCTCGCCCTCAGCCTCTTTTCATCACTCAGATCCAGCTCGCAGCATCTTCTGTCGCCGTTCATCACCTCATCATAAATAAGTCACCCTATGGGTCGGCAAACCCATCTCCGCGGGGGCCATTGCTTCTGAGCCATAAGTCAATGCGAAAGTTGCCTCGCCAGTCGATCCCTTCACCGTTGTTCTGACATACCACAAGGCCGTAGACAATTCCTCCAACCAAGCCCCTCCTCTTTTCTCTATGTTCTTGCACAAAATCTCCAGGACTTGTTTGTTGGCGGCTTCTACTTGTCCATTACACTGCGGCCTGTAGACTGCGGACTGCCAATGTTTGATATTCAAATTCTCGCAAAAACCATGAAACTTCTTCCTGAATTGCGGCCCGTGATCAGAAATGATTGCTCGCGGCATTCCATGGCGACACAAGATTTCTTCCGTTACAAATCTGATAATTTGGTCTTCAGTGGTAGAAGTTAATGCTCTTGCCTCTGTCCATTTAGTGAAATAATCAACAGCTACCACCACCATCTGAGCTCCTCCTTTGGCCTTGGGGAAAGGTCCTATAAGGTCTATCCCCCACATATCAAAAGGCCAAGCCGCTATAATTGGTGTCTCGTTTCGCCGCAGCCGCCTAGGAATATTCGCATGTCGCTGGCACTGATCGCATCTTCTCACATACTCTTCCGCATCTTTCTTCAATGTTGTGCCGCAATACCCATGAAACATGATTTTATTGGCCAAAGTTCTTGCTCCTGGATGGCCACCACAAACGCCCTCATGCACTTCAAATAAAACATTATCAACTTTGCCCGGCTCCACACATCTCATCAAAGGTCGCGAGAAAGACTTGCGATACAAAATCCCATCCTGCACCGTAAATCTTGGTGACATTTTCTTAACAATCCTCGCCTTGTCTTCTTCTTTGGGCAACTCTTCCCTTTCCAGATAATCCTTCATCTCGCTAACTCAGTCTTTTTCACCCACTTCGACTTCCATTATCAGCGGCCTATCATACGCCGGCTCTTCAACAAACTCCACTACAATCTTTTTGGGCAACTCTTCAATTTTGTCGCAGGCAGCCTTGCTCAGCATGTCGGCCCGTTCGTTTTTCTCTCTATCGATCTGCACCAATTCCCAATAACTAAAGCTTTGCAAAATCTGCCTTATCATTTCACAATATTTTGCCAAAGTTGTACTCACCACTCCATATCTACCCTTTACTTGGTTGACAATCAATTGAGAATCAGAATGAGCGACTATCTGCTTCACTCCAATATCCCTAAGATAGTTCCAATCCCGCAACTAGCGCCTCATATTCTCGCCCGATTGTTTGTTATGTTGAATTTAAACCTCAAAGCTTTCTCGTACGTGTAATCCTTCTCTCGGTGAACTCAACGAAATTCCAGCTCCTCCTTTATCTTTGGCGTAAGATCCATCAACATATAGTTCCCAACAACCCGCCGGGTCTTTCTCGCTCTTCCTCGCCTTCTGGATCCCGCGATCTAGCCTTCCTCTTCTTGGCCCCCTGAGTCTCTATCTCCTCCCTTTCATAAGTAAATGAAGTCTCGAGAATAAAGTCCGCCAACGCCTGAGCCTTAATGGCTTTTCTCGCCTCATACTGAATATCAAACTCCGTCAATTCAATCGACCATTTGAGGAGCCTTCCCGCTGAATCAGGCTGTTGTAAAATCTTCCGCAAAGGTGCATTGGTCAAAACAAAGGATGTGGATGAGATAAGAAATAGGCCCTCAATTTCCGCGTCGCGATCACCAGAGCATAAGCCAACTTTTCCGCGTTAAAATATCTCGCCTCTATTTCACTTAACGCCTTTGAAACATAATACACCGGCTTTTGCATGCCGCCATCTTCTTTTATCAGTACCGCTGCAACTGCTAGATCAGAAGCCGCCAGATAGATATACAAATGGTCTCCTTCCTCCGGGCTACATAAGATTAGCGGCTTTCCCAAATACTCCTTTATCTTATGAAACGCTTCTTCACACTTTTCATCCCAAGAAAATTTCTGATCCCCTTTTAACACCTTGAAGAATGGCAAACATTTCTCGGCCGAACGCGACACAAACCGCCCCAAAGCTATCACCCTACCATTCAACCTTTGAAACTCTTGGATTGTTCTAGGCGACTTCATATCTATTAAAGCTTGGATCTTCTCCGGATTTGCCTCTATACCGCGGCGATTTACCAAAAATCCCAAAAACTTTCCCGCCGTTACTCCAAAGGTACATTTACTTGGATTGAGCTTCATGGAATTTTTCCTCAAATTCTCAAAGGTCTCAGCCAGATCCACCAAATGATCCTCCCCCTTGGTTTTGATTACCATATCATCAATGTAAGCTTCGACATTCCTTCCAATTTGCGACTTAAATACCTTATTGACCATTCTTTGGTACGTCGCCCCAGCATTCTTCAAACCAAAAGACATCATTCTATAACAAAAATTACCAAGGGGAGTTCTGAACGCTATTTTGGCCTTGTCCTCTTCAAGCATCTTAATTTGGTGATATCCTGAATAAGCATCAATGAAACTAAACACTTTATGTCCCGCAATGGAGTCCACCAATCTATCTATCTTTGGCAAAGGATAACAATCCTTGGGGCATGCCGTATTCAAATCTGTAAAATCTATGCACATCCTCCACTTCTTATTTGCCTTCAACACCATGACTGGGCAAGCTAGCCAAACTGGATAAGTGATTTCTTCAATGATTCCCGCCTTTAATAACTTCTCGACCTCTCCGATCACCGCCTTCTCCTTTTCCGCCGATAGGTATCTCACCTTCTGCTTAAAGGGCTCTACATTTGGATCGACATTCAGACAGTGTAGGGCGACCTTCTCATCAATTCCGCACATATTCTCAGGTCTCCAAGCAAATACATCAATGTTATCCCGCAAAAAATCAATCAACATATCTCGCTCATCCTCTTTCAACTGTTTCCCAATTTTAACTTTTTGCTCTGAGTATTCGCCATTAACAATTACCTCCTCTAATTCTTCTGCCGCCTGAATATCCGGCTCATCCCGCATTTGCAATGTATCTACCTCTATCTCGGCCGCCTTCCTCTTCTCGACACATCTCTTTACCCTTTTGTCGCTGCTTTCCCCCTTATCTCTCCCGACATGCGACACACCTTCAGAGGTTTCCACTACAATCTCTTCATCACACTCTTCACTATCAGAATCCACTATCTCCTCAATAAGGGGTTCCTTCATCTTGACAAATTCTGCGGATCTCGACCAGGCCATCTCGGCTTGCATCACCAGCAACGCCATCAAATTCCTTTCTGATTTCTCCTGCACCATTTCTGTCTCTATATCTCGCTCCTCATTTCTTTCCTGCACAACTTCATCTTCTGACTTTTCTTCAATAACAATGATCGCCGACTTATTTTTCATGCTTTCAGTTTCTTCCCAGTTCTCACATCCTCCTAAGTCGGTGATCATGTTTATTCTTGCATCCCGCACTGTCAAGGCTGTAAAAAGTGAACTTGTGCTAGCTCTTGCCGCCATTTGCATCTCAATCTTCTTTTGAATCACCTCCTTAACTTCACTCTTCAAGCAAGCAATCCCTTTTGGAGTAGGGAATTTGACTCGTTGATGCGGGATAGAAACCACTATTTCAAAAGATTGCATAAAGGGAATACCTACAATAGCGTTGTATGGTGACACCAAATCAATAACCATAAATTCCACGGTGCGAGTTCTCACCTTCTCGTCTTCTCCTATTTCCACCGCCAAAGAAATTGTCCCCTTGACTCGCACCGTAGGCACCAGATTAGCCTCTGTATATCGCATCTTCTTGAACGCGTCATAATAAAGGATGTTGCGGATAGCTCCTGAATCCACCAATACCCGATGCAAAATACTGTTCCCCGGAGCAATAGAAATTACAATTGGTTGGCACCCATGACTTGGAGTTAAGGCCAATTCTCGTCTTGAAAAACTGATCATCCTTTCTTCACTTGGTGGATAAGCGGGAATATGGCAAGTATGGGATAGCGACATTATCTGGTTACTTAAACAAGTTATACTTTCCGACTCGTGAATCACCATAATTTCGTTCCTGTTGCCGTTTCCTCCTTGAGCCGCCACATTCTGCTCTTGCCATACATACTCCTGTAGCTCGCCTCTTTCAACCTTTCCTTGAATTACTTTCTTCAGGTTATAACAATTGTCCGTATCATGCCCTCTGTCCCGATGATAATTACAGTATTGGTTCATATTAATCCTCCCTAGATCATTCATTTCAAAAGCTGGCGGCAACTCAATAGCCCGCAAAATTTCACTTGGTGTAGCAGTCAACCTTGTAAATCTCACTATCCTCCTTACCCCACGACCTCCATTGCGACCTCCATTGCGACCTCCACCTCTGCCGCCAGCTGGATTCCCTCTACCTCCTCCTTGAGCTGCATTTCCCTCCTTCACATATTCAATCCTGTCCTTAACACTTTTCTTTCCAGTGTTAGAAGTTCCTTCATCAATATCCTCACCACCACAATACGCCTTGACTCGCTAGTGCAACTCGCTCAAAGTCGCAGGTAGCCTCATCCTTAACTCCCTCTTGAAAGATTCAGACAGCAAGCCCGACATATACATCATTATGACATATTTGGGATCAATCTCAGAAATTTGATTGGCAATTAGCAAAAATCTGTTGGTATAAGTGACAAGGCCTTCTCCTGCCTTCTGCTTAATTCCAATCAACTCCTGTAGCACTACTGGTTGAGCTCCCACTGCTCCAAACCTTGTCAAAAACTTTCTCTTGAAGTCTTGACCCCAATATAGAATTAACAGGCAGCTGCACAAACCAATCCAAAGCTTGAAGTTATAAGGTGCTAGCAAAGGTCTTACATAGCAAAGCATCATCCTTAGTCAATATCGCCATTGTGACTTCAAATCCCGCCACATGAGTTCTGGCGGTAGTTACTCTTGCATACTTGGATAAAGCGGGCAAACGAAAATCTGGGGCGGGCTCGGCCTCCTGGATATACTTAGCAAATGGAGCGACAAAAGAATCCTTCTCACTATCAATTATACCACCTCTTTCCAACTCTGCCAATCTTCTTGCCATCTCGGCCATCTGCTTCTTTAGCCCATCCTCCTCTCCAAAGCGACTCACTCCTACACCTTTTCCCTTCTCTATCGGCTTAGGTTTCTCGCCATCTTTAGAAATTCTCAACTCTTTCTCGCCATATTCTGCTTCATTCGACGCAGTATCATCATCTTCCTCTTCACAATAAAGAGACGACACTTGGGAGGTGTGTGGCCAATGATATACCTTAATCTTTCGCCCATTCTCCATATATTCTCCTGCCTTCCGCTTTTGTGACCCTTCTATTCTCGCCTCCGTTTCCTTAGGCTTCTCAGGCTCCATCTCCTTTTCCCGCTCATCATTCACCACGATTACTTCTTTGTTTGATCCCTTGTTTCCTTCTACTGTCGCCGTTAACAAACCCTGCGGGATTGGGGTAGGCTTCTTCTTCAGTGTCCTTAGTCGCTTGTTATTTTCAATCAATTGCAAAATCAAATTATTGTGGATCCTCAAACTTTCCTCCTCATTCTCTACTTCCTCCTCTGGTGGTGGCGGCACTACATTTCTCTCTCTTTCATCACCAGTATCTCGCTCTATCTCCTCCGGAATCATTTGCTGCGAGGAAGAAGTATCTCTCGCTCCGCCCATTCCTATACTCCCAAACCCAGACATAGGTGTAATAAGGTTCCTTCCCGCCACAGTTTTCTGGCCCACTATACCCTTCTCAGGTGTTGACATTCCTTCCACCTACGTAATCAAACTGATGAACTTCAACTTTGAAAATCTGCAAATCTTATGAAGATTTGAAGATCTAGCCCAGAAACTAAGAAATAACAAATAACAACCCAGCACCAAAACTTTCAACACCAACAAAATACTTTCCAAAACCTTAACAATTGCTTCAACACCACACTATCACCAAAAACACCAAGATCCAAACTAACCAAAATCAAATGAACTTTCAAAATCCAAAACCAGCAACAAATTCCAAATCTCACATTCAAAACCAACTTTGAACAAATCTTAACAAACAACTTCCACTCCTCCTCAACTCACGCAAACACTTTAGAAATCAGAAATTAACACCCAACCAATCAAACGGTATCAAAATCTCCAACTATTTCAACCCACAAAATCTTACAAACAACAATCAATTCTCACAACAATAAGAATGAATCTTAACTTATCAATTGTGAAAAACAACAAAATCAACCGAAAATTCAACACACCCAATGAATCCTTCTCACACGAACCAAATTTCCAGATCTCCGAACAGCACTCAACAGGTATCAATCTACCGCCGGCAAAACTCCAACCCTTGAAGAGAACCAATTGATGTTGCCAGGAATTTCCTCAAGCAGCAACACACCGTTGTAGTCCAACTTTGATATCTCCGACTCCTTCTTCTCCGATCAGTCTGCACACAATCAAACGTCAACTAAGTCGGGGGCGGCTCCGGCGTAAGCCCCTCCGGCGTGAGGATAAGTGTTTGCTTGAGAGAGGGGAAAAACCAACAGTAGGAAAGGTGTTTGTGTGTGTAAAATGAACGTACCTCTGGAATGAAGCCTTTCTCCCATATTTATACCCCTACCCTCGTGCCTTGCATGTGACCTCCTCATGTTCCATGCCTCCTTACACGTGTCACCACTCCATTGGTCCTTTATAAAAGTAAACCATTTACACGCGATCACCGATCCCAATGCATAACCGTTTAATGGGTCCCACTTCATAGATATTTATATGCCGCCTCTGGTAAATAACATCAATTGGGATCCATTTCTCGCCGGATAAGGTTAACTATGGCTCGTATCGCCTTACCATAATATCTCGCCTTTCATCTTTATCGTTATCTCGCCGGCTTGCCTCATAATGTCTCGCTATTGCTGCCTTGATCTTCCCCCATCTCACTAACTCTAGCGGGATACTTCCTATCTCGCTTTCTTATGATCCTCCTTGGGCCACCTCTACTTTTGTCTTCTTCTTGGGTTTTATCTCATTTGGGCCTACTTTCTACTCTCTCGCCATTGGACTTGGATCAGGCCCAACCATTATTATTAGGCAGCATCAACTTCATGGCCTACATAAATGTAAATAATTAATGTGACAAAATTGGGAAATAAGGTTGAATATTCGGGAATTTGATGGCCTATTTGTAGAATGTGTCAAAGGTTGAGTGACCCAAATGTTAATTTTGCCATCCAGAATACAATAAACATAAAATTTCTGCATCCTAAAATCACCAATTACATTAAAGTCCTTGCAGATTATACATTTTTTTTATATATTCCATTATTCATACATCAAATTAACTTTAACCTGCCATAATGTTACACTAGAACTACATTAATCCCACAACATAAGACCTTCTTCTTAATCAGGTCTCATAATTGAAGCCTCAACTTCCTAGTTTACAACTCTACAGTTCTTCCTCACCTCCCCATCTTTCCCAGTAATGACACCAACATTGCTCAGTTTCACCATTGATGCTCCAAAATCTTTTGAGAACAAGTAAGGGTACTTGCTGTAATTAATAACCATTGCGGCCGTAACGTTATCCCCCATAAGAACTTGATCGGACCCGAGTAAGCCCGAATTGTTAACTAGGTTCTTGTAATAGATGTTGTCAAACTTGGTTTTTGTAACCGGATCCAAAGCAACTAAGTTGGTGTCAGAGGTGGTTTCATTTGGACACACACTCTTTAGACTGCTCAGAAGTGATGCATCAAGTATCGGGTCGGGATTACCTGCCCCATCAAAGTTGAATAGCCTTTGCTTGAATGTAAAGCATTGAGCAAAGCCTATAGTGTGTGCACCTATATGGGGTAAAAGAGAAAAAATTCACTAAGAAAGTTCACTAGAAAGATTGCATACATGTTAAAACTTGAAACATTCAGTTTTTTCACAAATGGGTGACCCATGTTGGTGGGAGGGTGAGATCAAAAGACAATCCTACGGATAATGAAGCGATAAAACGTCTAGAAATGGACTGACTGTGCAATCCGTTTGCACAGGCCCCAGGTCCCATATTTTCCTTGCTGAAACTGAAAATACCTACATACCTGAGAGTACGACGACATCTTTTAGGTCAAGACCCTTTGATGTGAATTTTGCAGTGATATCTTGCAAGGACTCAAAAGGTGATGGAATATCATTGTTAGCTGCAGTTTGATTTGCCGTTAAGCCATCTCGACGACCTAATGGTAGAAACCAATAAGGCCCTCCTGTCTGAGAAAACAAAACGTAAAACGTTAAACATAACATTCAATATCAGAGAATGGTTGCTAATAATTATAAAGTGACTAGTTATAGTATCTTACGAGATAAACAGCCTCTCTGACAGCAAGACTCAATATATCAGCGCAAGAAACTAGAGATGGACAAGCTTTCTCCACACTAGCTTTTATTGCATCTATAGCTTCAAAACCCCTCACGGAATTCCGATTTGGATTTGCATTCTTCTCCCCTGTGAATGTGCTACTATCATCAAGTAACAAAGATCCTTCACACCCCTACACACCAAATAAATTCAGAAAACCATTGAGTTAGTCGTTATTCATAAAGTTTTATCTTTTTTTCATAATATGTAGGGTAATTATTTATTAGAAGTTCAGAAAAATATTGAGTTAGAATATTATTATTACATTAGCAATGCAGTCATGAAAATGCATGCGGAGAAGGGAGGCAGCGACCCTGGTTTCATTAGCCATAGCTGACATGAGCCCAAACCGGACAATCTTTATCAGGTTAGGGCAAGTGGCATCATAGAACTTGTAATCAAGTTGACTATGCACAGACAGACCAAGTAACAGCAGGCTGCAAATTAACAAGAGAGTTGAAAGTTTATACGCTCGTTGATACATATTTTTTATGTTAAAAAAAAAAAAAACACTTTGTTATTCTTCAATGTCTGAAGTGTAGTTGTGGGCAAGTGAAGCTATTTATAGAAGATCTAGTAAGGTTAATTAGTAATTAAATTTTTGAGTTTATTATGTTCAATGCAGAGAGGCAGTGCCACTAAGTTAAGTGACATGGCGGGTAGCTCTTAGTTGAGTTTGGTCGAGTTCCACAAGTTACACCATTAGTCCACCCCAGGTCAATTAAATATTTAATAGATTTCAATAGTGGGAGGATGCATATAAGTTGATAGAAGCCTACAATTCCATGAATCTTGATAGTGGATATACGGTAGTGAAGTCACGAATTGACTAAAACGGCCCCCAGAGTTGAAAACTAGGTTCAAGTGGGGAAGCTGTCACGCTCTTTTTGCTTAGACATGTCTCATTTAGCTGTTATTATAAGTCATAAAATTGAAATTTGCGAACAATCCATTTGCAGAACGAAAAGTGTTGTGATGTTTAGAATGTATCTACGATTAAGAACGTGTTTATATATATATATATATATATATATATATATATATATATATATATATATAGATACATATATCTATATATATGTATGTCTGTGTGTGTATGATCAAGGAAGCACTATATCTAGTGGGAGATAAAAAGTGAGCATATATAACCCACCAATTGGAATGAGAAGGCGCAGCGGTGGTGAGTGGGTGATCAAGTCGTCGTCCTCCTCCTCATATATTAATTCTTATAATAACACAAGTTGGATTTCGATCTTGTGCATGAAGCCATCAACGGCTGCTAATATAACTTGTGTGATTGAACATGTGCTAAAATAAGATGCATTTTTTCTAAGGACCAATGTATGAAAACACAAGGTGTGCATAATTAGGGTTAAGATTGGCAACAGGGTAGTTTAACTCAAACCACAGTGTTTTTTGGCTTAGTATTTTTCCTACAACATCAATGTATTTTGTGTAGGGTAATAAATGATGAAATTCACATGCATGGACTTGAAATTGTTACATCAGTAAATTTGCTGCTGTGCTATATAGTTTGGCCAAGTTTGCCTCTTTTTGAATTGGTCACCAGAGATTATTTGGATAATAGAAATTTGTGGTAACTTGCTTGTACTAGTGTGCCAAATCTTGACTAAATGTGACAACAGAACAACAAATCTACCCGAGTTCCAAATCTCTTCATGCCGAGTGTGGTAACTAGGGGTGGCAAGTTGTACTCGACCGTACCAACCAACTCGTATACCAACCCGTACCAATTATAATTGGTACAAAAAGTTGGTATACCGAACTCTTGGTACGGTAGTACCGTACCAATTGTATCCAATTGGTTGGTATATGGTACACAAAAATGACCTCAGTTGGTATACCGATTGTACCGACTTTATTTATTAAAAATAATTATATACTATGAGAAATTGATATATTATAATTATGAGAAATTGATATATTATAATTGATATATTAAGTTTGACTTTTTTTTTAAGTTTGACCATACAACTATGAAAATAGATTTTAGGTTGAGATTATTTTTTTTTATGTTATATTATTATATACTCCCTCCGTCCCATTACAAGTCACAAAGTTTGACTTTTTTTTTAAGTTTGACCATACAACTATGAGAAATTGATATATTATAATTAAATTTTAAAACTTTTAATTGTTAGTGTTGTTAGTAATAAATCAATAACAACTTTTAAAATTTCATCAAAATGTTCTAATTTCTTGTTATTGTATGGTCAAACTTCATAAAAAAGTCAAACTTTGTGACTTGTAATGGGACGAAGGGAGTATATAATAATATAACATAAAAAAAAATAATCTCAACCTAAAATCTATTTTCAAGTGAACAGTCGTTAGGGGTTCTCTTCTTGGTGCTTGTAGAGTTCATAAAAACGTGGAAATGGATGTTGCGTTTATACCTTTTATCATAATATTATTTGAATTGAGTGAACAATAACATAACTCTATGAATACTTTTGCTAAATTTGTGATCCGTCGTAGCTGTGCATCAGCCAATCTGGTTGCTTTTCCTCCCAACTTTGTATTGCCATACGTAGTGTTCAACAGTCGTAGCTGTGCATCAGCCAATCTGGTTGCTTTTCCTCCCAACTTTGTATTGCCATACGTAGTGTTCAACAGTCGTAGCTGTGCATCAGCCAATCTGGTTGCTTTTCCTCCCAACTTTGTATTGCCATACGTAGTGTTCAACAGTTGTAGCTGTGCGTCAGTCAATCTGGTTGCTTTTCCTCCCAACTTTGTATTGCCACACGTAGTGTTCAACAGTATCAGTAGTATCAGTGAAGGGTAAGTTTCAATATTGGCTTTTAGGAATTGTGTGTTTGTCAAATCATTTAATCAGTTTATTTTTAACCAAATGAACATACTTCTTTTTGTGTCTTTATTTTATTGAGTAGATGTCCAAATTTGAAGAGGTTGGTATTACCATCTGAAATACTCCCTCCGTTTCAAAATATTTATCCCATTTGACTTTTTTGTTGAACTTTGACCACAAATATACAAATATATGACAATTTAATTATGTTCATGAAATTCTAAAAATTTTACCATTAATAATATTATCAACAACAACTTTTAGAATTTCATGAACATTATTAATCTCTCATAAATTTATGATCAAGTTCAACAAAAAAGTCAAATTGGACAAACATTTTGGGCCGGAGAGAGTACAACTCAATGATATGTCATTGCTTTCAAGTGTGATATGTAAGTGGAAGAACTTGGAGGCTTTGGTAATCACCGAAAATTACATGCTCCAAATATTTCTTTTTCCTGGTATGGCTGAGTCAGGCTGCAAGAAATTGGACAAATCAATTCCTCAAATTAGTGTCCACTGCAAAAAACTTGTATCTTTAGGTGCTATTGGTGTCGGGTTTGGCAAAAATGAAGTATCTGCAATTGCCAACCTATCACCAAACATAGAGTTTCTTACGTTTAGGAAGATGTTGATTGATTGGAATGCTCACTACAAGAAACAGACTTATTTACGGCGGTTAAAATCCGCCTTAAATACCACGCGCCCCGCCGTATATAGTATTTACGGCGGACTAGCCGCCGTAAATAGACCCCCGTATAAATCATCGCCGTAAATACTATATATGGCGGGATCACCGCCGTAAATACTATATACGGCGGATTTACCACCGCCGTATATAAATGAAATACATACGTATATTATGGCGTATTTTGGTGATCTTTATACGGCGGTATGTGTAACCGCCGTAAATAAGAGACGAGTCGTCCTCTCCGTAACGAGTCGTCCCAATTGCACCCCCACCAGGTTCCCTCGTCCCCCCTTTGTAGACGAGTCGTCCAAGCCATTTTATACGGTGGATTTAGTCGCCGCCGTAAATAGCTTAATAGGGACGACTCGTCCACCATGGCACGAGTCGTACCATTTACACCCCCTACTGGTTCCCTCGTCCCCCCTTTGGGCACGAGTCGTCCCCAGCTTTATACGGCGGATTTAGTCACCGCCGTAAATAAGCCTATTTTTTTTCCCAGCTTTGTATAATTAATTTTCCCCCAAAAATATATTCACAAAAACCAAATTCAACCTGTATACACATAAATAAAACCTGTATATAACCAAAAATACACAAATGCAATCAATATTTACAATCTACATATTAACACAATTAATGTTGAATGTATCCAGACATAATAATCATTATACAAAAAAGTTATTAGTTGTTGAATGTATCCAAAATACACAATGTCTAAAATCCATAACACCTATTCATTACCGTCATTTCCACGTCGTTCCATCCAACAACGTTTCAATTCATCAATTTGTTGTTGTAACTGTCGGCGTTCCTCCTGAAGTTGTTGTTGTAACTGCTCCCGAAGTTGTTGTTGTAACTGTCGGCGTTCCTCCTCATTTTGTCGGCGTTCCTCCTGAAGTTGCCTTTCAAAATCTGCTCTGACCCCCGCCACCGCCTCCAATACAGCTGTCTGAGAAGTTGGGGATTTACCAAACACCTTAGTTTTGTTAAGACCGCCTCCCATACATCGCACTCTCCCGTGGTCATCGTGGCCCATCATACCAACAAAAATATTTTCACGCGCCGTGGAGAGTTTTGTTGCTCCTCTAGCAAACTCCTCAATTGCATCATTAAGCGTTTGCTGTAACAAAAACAACATGTTCAATATAAATGTGTTAACGTTAATTAATATTATGAAAATGAAGTTAGAAATGAAAAAAGTATTCTATAGAATAACAAAGCTGAAATGTAAAAGGTTGAAACTTTAACTTACAATCATTTGAGTGGTTTCTTGATCTCATGTGGGTGTTTTGCCCGTGCGCGTATGTATGAAAATGCTTACGTGATCGCTTGGTAAACCCTTGTCGTCTCTCTACAATTTATAATAGAATCATTTGACCAAAAAAAATATATTTATATACGATACAAAAAGAAACATTAATTGAATTGACAACTGAGAACTAGATTGAACGATGACAAACCTCTTTGATGACTTTGGGATGGGACGTTTTTCCGGTCCTATTCAGGCACGATTGCTTTTCTCGATTCAATTTATTTGTTTCTGATATTTCCTGGAAAAAAAAAAGAAGATAATATTAGTATTAATTTGACTACTTATATAAGACATTCACGATAATAGATTGAGATTAATTTGAAATATACCCGAGCCTTGTTCGTACCCCACATCGCAACAAGTGCAGCCCATTGATCCGCAACGCACCCACGGGGTGGGTGAGCCAATGCGTCTTGGTCGGATTCATACATCTTATAATGAGATTTCAACTGAGTAATATTCATAACTGAGTCAATATTCATAACAAAGTCATAACCGAGTAATATTCATAATCGAGTAATACTTATTATATGCTTGTCTCACCCGGTATTTCCAAATACGCCACGCTTTACCGAGAGAAAGAACCATAACCGGGTAATACTCCGGAGGAGCATTTGTATTTTCCTATATACACAATTCAACAAAGAAAAAAAAAACAATTGTTAGAGAATCATAAGACTTTTGACTACGTACTAGAGATTTATGTAAGAAATATGGATTACAACTTACCAGAACGTCATTCCATACGTTATTTATGCACTCATGGTCCATCTGAGACCACTCTCTAGTTAATGGGAAATGTTTCCCATTTTTAGCAAAAATTCCTATCTGAGTAGCTAATTTTGCCATTTCCCCACCAACTGTTTGACCATAATTATTCCATATTATGTTCAATCTCTCTTTACCCCATTTGGGGGTTGGTTTTGCCAGCCCTCTTCCTTTAGGGTTCGAGCCACTGACACAGTAATAAATTTTTCTTTGGCGGCATATCTGTCATATGACAATTCAATTATAGCACAAAAATTGGATAAACCAAGTAAAGGACCCAAAAAAACAGTCTTATAATATATGTATAAGACCTATAAATTTATTATAGGTCTTATGTATCATGTATAAGACCTATAAAATGCCTAGATAATAATAAAACAACAAGTATTTTGGAACAAGTTTTAACCCCTAAAACAACAAATATTTTGGGACATAAAGAGTAAATAACATACACAAACACCAATAGAACTATAGAATTGTGGCCAACAGTTTGGCTGAACAACAACAGCAACAACAACAACAACAACAACAACAACAACAACAGCATCAATGATAAAGTAGGTGAGTGACTCAAACGCACAATTCAAGCATTATTGTATCATGTGTTGCTGGAAGAAATGCAGAAGAAGCAATGATAAAGAATGCAAGAAATTCGACTCTGCTTTTGTAGCCACTACTTTGGCATAATAAGACTCTTTGGAAAGTTACTTTACTTCATGTTCCCACAAAAACAGTTTTATGTTCCCAAATATTTTTATATATTCAAGAATATACCTCAATCTTTTGCTATGTTGAAGCATTACATGACAAAATATAAAAGCTAACTACCAACTTTTTTTTGTCTTAGGGAGTACCTCTTAAGTTTTAGGGGATTGGGCTTGAAAAGCTTGAAAAGCTAACTCCCAACAGTTTCTAGAATATTTTCCCAAATGATTTTTGGCCCAAAAATATCATGGTTCAATATACACTTGCAATCTTTCAAAAATAAAATAAATACTTGCAGAACCAATATTTTACAAATTTTTCTTAGAATGAATATGTTCTGAATGCCCATTAAAATAAAAAGAACATTCTTTTAGGGATGGAACAACCAAAAAACAAAAAAATTGGTGGGGAAGCGGGGCGGGGGGAACAACAAACATGACATTACGGGGGGCTCATGGTTGTGGACACATTTGTTATATGTCACATTTAACAAATACCATAAACCATGACATTACACTAACATTTCCAACGAATCAACCAAAAACAAAAAATTGGTGGGGGAAGCGGGCTGGGGGAACAACAAACATGACATTACGGGGGGTTCCGCGGGTTGTGGACACATTTTTTATATGTCACATTTAACAAATACCATAAACCATGACATTACACTAACATTTCCAACGAATCAACCAAAAACAAAAATTGGTGGGGGAAGCGGGGCGGGGGGAACAACAAACATGACATTACGGGGGGAGGGGGGCTCCCGCGGGTTGTGGACACATTTGTTATATGTCACATTTAACAAAAAACAAATACCAAATCCGTGGGGAAGCGGGGCAGGGGGAACAACAACAACAACACTATAGGGAAAGCCTCGCTTGATACAGAAAAAGTATAAAATAGTACTGGGGGCTTGGGGCTCGGTACCAAATCGGTGGGGAAGCGAGGCGGGGACATCCCAAAGTAAAATTGGATATTCATTTAATATATTCAAATTTTTACAGGCATCAAAGGAGTACTCGAAAAACAAACATGACGGAGGTAGAAAGTAAGAGCTGCTGCAACAAGATCCTGTAGGAAATAAGAGTTTGATCAAAAGAAGCAGAACAAATACATATTACAATTAACAATATTAATATTCAATTCAACCATACAAAATAACAAGTTTGATTGAAATATGAAACATAAGTAATAACATTGTCTTAGTAATAGTAAGCAAATAAGATCTAAACAAATACATATTACAATTAACAATATTAATATTCAACCATACAAAATAACAAGTTTGATTGAAACATGAAACATTAATAATAACATCACAATAATAACATCACTGATGAGAGCCGAGGTTTGTCCCCGATAGTAGGTCTCGACGGGAAGAACGCCTCTGTGCACGAGCAAAGGCTCTCGAATGCATCGTAGTCAAATAATCCTCCGAAACCGGCTCGTAACTCCGGGGCTCGTCTCGCATCGCCCAAGCCTCCAAACTGCGTATATCGGGCTCCCAAAATGGCATTCATCTTCCAACCCTCAAAACGATCCCGCACCTCCCCATCTAGCATCCTCTAAAGTCCGTCGACTCTGTTCCCGAGCGATAACCTCCCCATCTAGCATCCTCCAAAGCATGCTCGGCTCGCTCCCGAGCGATCCTCGATCGCTCCCGCTCCTCCAAAATGCCCTCATGGTATCCCACCGATCAAAAGAACCCCGCCGGCTGGGTTCCCCGCTCTCCTCTCTGACCACCCTGTCTCTCCTCATCCTCCTCTTCCTGCTCCTCATCAACGGGATCCATTTGATCATCAACACCGGGCATACGCCAATGCCTGGCCTGTTCACCACTCGGAAACGTGGCCCCTACCCCCGCAACGGACCGTCCTCCCGGGAGTACCATATTCAAACAATAAAGACCTGTTATCCGTCGCCCTCCTGGTCCCTCACAAACTTGTCATACCGCACCAGCGCCCGTAATAAAAACTCGTGCCCCCATCAATCTCATCGCCTCGGGTTTTGGTTCACCCACACACGCTTGAGCAATCAATGTGATCATCCCCCAATTGATATGTTTCCCTTTTTGGTAAGGGCAAATGCCTCACATCTCCGAACAAAAATATCAACCCAATCAGAATCACCCGAAAACTCCTCAACCCTGTTCGCAAAAGGTTTACCATAGCCACATTCAATTGAGCGGGCTCTCCGTTTGCCAACCAAGACATAGATAGACCTCTGTAAAATAATTTCCAAGCCGGGTGAGAAAGAGAGGAAGCCCTAAGGTATTTTTTTTTTTGCAGGCAATCCCGTGAGCTCCGAAAAGAAAAACAAGTCCCCCCATCGGCCCTCGACCTAGTTTCCTCTCTACCGATCAACCCCAAAGATTTCCCTCAACTGATCATAAGTCACTCGATAGGCTTCATCATTCATATGAAACCGAATAGAATTTTCTTGTGACCCCTTGCCTACCTCCAAAGTTGAAAGGAACTCAAGTGAATATCTCAAATACGTAGCTGGAGTCTTCCCCAGGAAATTACCTAACCCGGCTTGCGTCATCAATTCTGTTACTAACTTCTCTAAACCCAAATCCCTCAACACCGGCAAATGAAGGAAAGTGGTGACTTGAAATTTCCTACCCTCCAAATTCCGCCATTTTTTCTTTTGAGCGGCGGTCAATTGGGTCAATCCCATAAACGGCGTCAATGATGCATTAGGGGAAGTGGGATCATTTGGGACTACGGGCGGTGGGTTTTGTCTACCCCTCTTGTTGCTACCCCCTCTACCGTCTCTCTCCTTAGGAGGCATATTCTCAACACAAAAACCACCTATATATAAGACGGAGAGACACAAATTTTAGTAATAACATTGTCTTAGTAAATAGTAAGCATATAAGACCTAAACAAATACATATTATATAGAAGTAACAATATTAATATTCAACCATACAAAAATAACAAGTTTGATTGAAACATGAAACTTAAGTAATAACATTGTCTTAGTAATTAGTAAGCAAATAAGATCTAAACAAATACTACTCAAACTAATCATCATCATTATCGGCCATATCAACATCATCATTATCGGTCATATCAACATCTAGGTCATTGATATTAGTAGTTTCAATCTCGACCCCATCAACTCCCTCTCGCACCTACGATGCTTCTTCGTTAGCAACATTTTCATCCAGATTTTGTGAGCAAAATGGTACCAATTGTGGAATCGAATCTGAAACTTGTTTATCATCATTTGAATATATGTCAAAACTATCTCTTGGTGTAATCCTCATCACAACTTTCCAATCACTTTCTATAGGATCTTTAACATACCAAACTTGCTCAGCTTGAGATGCTAATATGAATGGTTCATCACCAACTCGATTATCCTTATACAACTTGTGATTGAAGTTTACAAGAGTAAATTTTTGCTCATCTTCCATCTTGCCTGTCCGGTTATCAACCCAATCACATTTAAACAATACAAATCTTATTGAGTTGCTATAACGAATTTCAAGGATCTCAATCAACTCTCCGTAGAAGTTAAAATCCCCTACAATGGGATTATTATCCTTTCGGCTTGCAAAACTTGTCACACTTGCATTCAGCATGACTTCACTATTTTGAGTTTTCCTCCGTCTATTGACATCCTTCACTCGAAATCGAAAACCATTTATTATGTAAGACTTATACCGCCTCGCATCCATATGAGGACCCAATGCAAGACTCGTAATTCTTTCGGGCACTACATCTTTCGTCGTGCATACCTTTTATAAAAAACAAAATTTAATAAGAAAATATTTAAAACGATAAATTGAAACTATTATATGAAGGTGGTTTCATACTTACATAATCCTTAAACCAGCTAACAAACTTATCATTATGTTCTTTCTCTATAAGATGTCGTTGATTACGAGGTAGTGTCTCCCTCAAATGTACACGATGCATTCGAAAGCGGATTGAAAATATGAATTAAGTATTAATTTGAAATATAAAAGATATAAGGAATGTAAGCCTCATGTAAGGAATCACTTACTCTAGGTATTGTTCAACATCTTCAGTATTGAAAAGCACATATCTATGCGCTTGTACTCGTGTGATGTAATCAAGGGTAATTACCTCTTCTTTTCCTACAAAGCGGCCTAACTCATCACCTTCATCATCATTTCTTCTAGGACGATTGGACTTTGTCTCAATGTCATCCAAATATTGCGTTCAAAAAGTCATGCATTCTTCAGCCACAATTGCCTTAGCTATGGAGGCCTCGGGATGGGCTCGATTTCGAACATATAATTTTAATGTAAGTAGAAACCTACAAAAACATTTACTTATGCTAAAGCAGATGTAAAAAGGAATTTAACTTTTTCAAAGTAAATTTAATATGGATGTACCTCTCTACCTGATACATCCAACGAAATTGTATTGGGCTCGCTAGCAAGGCCTCCTCGGCTAAATTCACCGGCAAGTGTTCCATAACATCAAAGAAAGCTAGTGGGAATATTTTCTCGAGAGCGCATAGTGTGACATCCATCCGATCTTGTATCTTTTCGAGATCAGTAAGTGTATTCACCTTTGAGGATAATTGCCTAAAGAAATTTGCCAACTCAATGATGGCTTTTACAATAGAAGTAGGCAACGCTTTTTGAACAGCTAAAGGGAGTAGTTGTTGGAGCAAAATATGACTATCATGGCTCTTAAGACCCCAAATAGCTCTTTCCTCTAGATGTACACAACGAGATATGTTTGACGAGTAGCCATCGGGGACTTTGACTCCCTTTAGAACTTTCAAGAATGTGTCTTTATGCTTCTTACTCATTGTAAACCGAGCCTGAGGCATAATATCTTTGCCGGATGGAAGCTTTTGTAGATGCAATGGTTTCCGAATGTTCATCTCTTTTAGGTCTTTTCTTGCTTTATCATTATCTTTTGATTTCCCGCGAGTACCTAACAGAGTATGTAGCACATTATCACACACATTTTTTCAATGTGCATAACATCAAGATTATGACGAACATGATTATTTGCCCAATATGGCAACTCAAAGAAGATACTCCTCTTTTTCCAATTGTGACACAACTTAGGAACCTTTCTTTTCTCCAACCTGGCTTGTTGCTTCTCACCCTCTTCTCTTTTCCTCTTTTTAATAACATCTTCTATTTTATACTGCTTTCCATATTTTCAACTTGTTTAAGCAATTTTGTTCCAAACAATAACTTGGGCTTATCTCTCACTTCATGAGTACCATCAAAAGAGCCTTTATCCTTACGAAAAGCATGACTCCTAGGCAAGAAGCGTCGATGACCAATATAACAATACTTGCCACCATGATCCAACCATCGTGCTTGAGGTCTCACATTGCAACAAGGGCAAGCATATTCACCTTTAGTGCTTCATCCAGACAACATTCCATATGCAGGAAAGTCATTTATTGTCCATAATAGTGAAGCTCGTAAAGTAAACAACTCGTTCCTTGATGCATCATAAGTTGATATACCATCTTCCCACAATTCCTTCAACTCATCAATTAACGGTTGGAGATACACATCTATCTTTGTTGCCCGGCCCTTTTGGGCCTTGAGTAAGCACCGACAAGAAGAAATATGGTACGTTTCATGCATAACCAAGGTGGAAGATTGTATGGCATAAGCACAACCGCCAAGTACTTGTGAGATATAGTCATTGTTCTGAAAGGATTAAATCCGTCGGATGCTAATCCCAATCTAACATTTCGAATTTCACTTGAAAATAATGGATAACGTTCATCGAATTCCTTCCACGCACGAGAGTCTCAGAGGATGCCTCAAAGACACCATCGTCTATTCTTTTCTCGGCATGCCATCTCATGAGTGTCGCGGTCTTAGATGACCAATACAACCTTTGCAACCTTGGCTTTAAGGGAAAATACCATACTTTCTTCATCGCTACCTGCTTGGGAAGTTTATTCTTTCCACTTGTTTCTGCACCTTCACCGCTACCCCCTTCTTCTTGTTGGTTATATCTAGAGGCTCCACAAATTTCACATTTAGTGAGTTTTTCGCTCATTTCGAAACAACATACAATGATTAATGCACGCGTCCCACGTTTTATAACTAAAACCCAAATCCGCAGTCATCTTGTACGCCTCACGATAGGAACTTGGCACTTTCGCTGACTGAGGCAATGCCCTAATGAATTTTTTTAATAAAGAAGTAAATCCCTTATCGGTCACTCGATAATTAGCCTTCCAGTGCATAAGTTCTACAATAAATGAGAGTACTGTAAACTTATCACACCCTTCCCACAAGGCTTGATCGGATCTCTCAAAAGTCTAAGAAACTTTGCGGTGGATGCATCTGATTGTACGATTTCTTCAATTCCTGGCTGGTTACTATCCGGCATACCCATCCCTTCATGTACCATTCGCCTCATACAATCTTGCACGCCCAATTCAATTTCAATGCCATCTTCAGTTGTCCTATCATTCTTACGCGCCGAAATGTACTCTTCCCCGTGCCTAATCCAATTCTTGTAATCTTTTTTGAAGTCCCACTTCAATACAATGTGATCTCACGGTTGCACGGTCTTTTTGGTAACGATTTGCGCATTTTTTACAAGGACAATATATTTCTTTAACACCAACAGACTTTTTGAGAATGCAAAATCGAGAAAGTTGTCAACCCTGCATAAATACTCATTTGAAATTCGATTATCCAAATCAATCCAACTTTTGTCCATATATGACTTGACTTGATATTTTTAACGTTAAAATACAACCTATATATAAGACCGAGAGACACAAATTTTAGAATAAAAATAAACTCATAAACAAACATAGTCTAAATATGTACAACTTTTGGCTCGATATAGATAATATACATTGTTGGAGCCTAGCCTATTAGTCGAACTTGGGCCCATGATATAGTATAACCCTATGACAACATTCATTCGTTCTCTCTCACAAGCCCCCCCCCCCCTAATTGAGAAGCTAATTTAAGGAACTAGGTTGATGTGCAAAAGAATATGCACATGCAACAAAAGATTTGGAACTATTTTTAGGAACTAGGTTGAAGTGCGCAACATTATTTTTTGTGTAGGGTCTACGAAGGGTACTATCTTAGGAGAGCGATGGTAATAAGACAAATTTAACCTTGTTTTGGGTATTTATTTGCTTTAGACAAATTGAGCACATATAAACACCAAAAACCATAGCAAATACTAAGACTATTGTCCGTAACACCAATGGAGACTTTTTGGGAGGTTTTATAACGAGCGTATCCTGCCATGGAGAGAATGCCTATATGTTAAATTACTGATAAACATAAATCAGAACTTATAATAACTTCATACTTGACATTTAGATCAAGTAACAATCATGTCACACAACCAAACAGCCAGTTTAAAATAAAAATTCTGGAAAAATAAAGGCCAATCTCAAAAACAAAAACAAGGGTTTTAGTTACAATATGTAATTTAGTAAAAAAAATGAATAAATCAAGGGCAAAGGTAAGCTCAAATGCTTAAATAAATCATAAATCAAGGGAAATGTAAGATCAAATGACAGTATGAGAGGTAAGCCAAATAAAAGAAGATAAACCCTAGAACTCGCCTAGATTAAACCCCCAAGCTGGTTCAACCAAAACGAAAAAGAAAGATAAATTTCTTCAATTTCATCATTCTTTAAAGCATACCCAGAACCAGAATCTGATAAAACACAATGTGGGTTTTCAAACCCCATTCCGAAATCGCAAAACCCCAATTTCAAGAACATGCAAACAGCTACAAAAATCAATCTAGAGCCATGAACATAGAACAAAATCGCAAAATCAAAAATTAAAAGTAATTAAATACGCTATACCTACCTGATTTTGGTCACCTAAGGCCGGATTTTCAAGCCCTAGCTATGGAGGAGAGAAGCTCTGTAGGAGAGAAAGGGAGATGGAGATACCGCGAAACTGAATAGGGAAATTTGGGTTTCCCGGTATTTAATAACATTTACGGCGGATATTGTACACCGCCGTAAATAATGGTATTATTTACGGCGGACGCGTATCAACCGCCGATAATAAGTACCTATAAACGGCGGCTACTGATATACCGCCGTATATAACCTCGATCCCGTATACGTACACGTTCAATATACGTACATTACTTATTTACGGCGGACGCGTCCGCCGTATATAATAGGTATTTACGGCGGCTGTTCATACCGCCGTATATATAATATATATACGGCGGACATGTGTTCGCCGCCGTATATGGGCGCCGTAAAAAGCCTCCTTTCTTGTAGTGGCTTTTCTGGTGATTTTGAAAGGCTGTAAGAAACTTGTGCACCTTGATGTTCACAATTGCCTCACCTTTGAAGTAGATGATGAGATTCTGAAACTTGCTATGAATGCATTTTTTTCATAAATTACATGCTATGAATGCATTTTTTTTCTATGTTTACATTTGGTATATTCGAATACCAACCGTACCAATAAACTTGGTATACCGACTTTTGTGGTTGGTACCGGTACATATTTTTGTATATCAATTCATACTTGGTTAGTACATGGTATACGTAAAATATAGTCGATATACCAATCGAACCACCCCTAGTGGTAACTTGCAGTGGCTAATCGGGCTTGATTTTGGAAATGTCATTTTTACTACTAAGGGGGCATTTGGTTGAATGGAAAGTGGGGGAAAGGAATGGAAAATTCCCTCTTTTCCATTCCTTTCCCCTGTTTGGTTCAATAATTTTAAAAAAAAAAAATTCGAAGGAAAATTGAATTCCTTCAAATGAGGGAATTCAACGTTCCTTCACAAAATTGATGAAATCTTCAATTCCTTTGGCAATGGAAAATTTTTTTTTTTTGACCAAAATACCCCCAAACCCTACCCAGCCCCACCCAGCCCCTACGCCCCACCCCCCACCCCCCCACCCCCACGAATTTTTTTTTATTATTTTTTTTCTGCCTACCCTCCCCCACCCTACCCCCACCCCCCACCCCCACCCCCACCCCCACCCCCACAATTTTTTTTTTTTATTTTCTTTTCTCGCCTATCCTCCCCCACCCCCCACCCCCACGAAAAAAAAATTTACTCATTTTGCATACCCCCTACCTAACCCCCCCCTCCCAATTTTTTTTTTAAAAGGGTAAATTGGTCATTTTATATGCTTTCAGACCATTCCTATAATTTGTATTTTCAAACCAAACATGATTTGCCAAGGAATTTGATAAGCCCGGATCTACTGGACCGGGCCCGCGCTCGGTCTGGTCCAAGGAACCAGTGACGTGGCAGTTCCTAGACCGCTGGGGGGGGAAGACCGCGGACAGATAGGCCCTTGAGGTCAAGACCGCGTCCCTCCCCGCATTAATCCTATCAAAGACCGGAAGGATCCTGACCGCTATATTCGTGCCCGCACGACTGCGACCGCTGGGTCCGTGCCCGCAGATTGTATGTCCGCGGGGACCCATGCCCGCAGTAGGCGTGACCGCATCAACCGTGCTCGCGTCATATACCTTTGACTGCGGCCACAATGTTGACCGCGGGCACATGCCTGCTTACCGGTTAATGTCAAGCCTTACTGAGCAAGTTAAGCTTACTGGCTCTGACAGGCCACTTACCGGCTCCCCATCACGCATTCAATGCGGCTCGCCGGCGCCTACTATTCCATTTAATGCTCCAAGCCGGCCACACGGCTCATGTCCCTTTCACCATGCCCTCTCGCAGCCAATGTTCCCTCCCCGACAGTGGCCAATTAGCCGCGGACACGTGTAGCCGGTCAAATACCAAAGTGCCCCCTAGGGCCGATCTCATTGCTTACCTCAACAAGCACCACGGCATTGCCTATAAATGAAGGCCTTTACCCCCTCGGGCAAGGTAAGTTCCATATACAATTGAGTAAGCCATATTACTCTAAACCCTAAACACACACACACTCCAAGGTATTCAAAGCCTTATTATCTCGCATTCTTACTCTCACACCCGAGGGCCCGAGTTGGAGTAACATCCAACTTTGACCTTAACGGTGCTTCTTTGTGTTGTGATCTAGGTACAAACAAACCACTCAAATATCCTAGCCGATATCCTCGAACCGCTCCCCGACCCCGAACGGCTTGGCGTCATCGGTGGTTCCATTGCCGGGAAGCGTAAAACAGTTTAATCTTTTCTTTATTTACTTCCCGTGTATTGTGTTTTCAAGGCACCTCTCGTGTCCTAAACAAAACGAGTGCTTAGAAAGGCTCTTCTTTTCCATCATCTTTTCACGTAATATGTCTAAGATACTTTGAAAACGCCGGTCATTTGACCTTGGAGGATGAGAACCAAGCCTCACCCTCCGCTATCAATAAGGGAAAACAAACTAACTCTGTCTTCAATGAATGGGGGCCCGTTCCCTCGCTTCACACCCTTTCCCAGGCCGTAAAGCCACGCACAAGCTCACCGACCAAATACGTGCCGAAAAGGCACAAGCCCTCCTAAACAAAAGTCCCAAAACTCCACAAGCTCCCCTTAAACACCACCATGAACACTCCTCTCTCCCCAGAGCAAATCCTAAGGAGACAAGAAATTCTGGACTCCAAATCCAAGCTGGTCGCTGAGGCCATGGTGATTGCCGACCAACAATTGGAAATGTTCGAAATAGAGGCCAATGGAGGGCTACAATTTCCACAAGGGTCCCAAAGGTTCTTCCCAACGAGCTCCCGCTAAATCACTTGCTAGTCAAGTCCGCGGGGGCAAACCGGGTGGAACCAACCCTTGAGCGGACGGTTGGCCAAGCGCAGTGTGGTGCACGTGGATGATAGCGAGGAGATTGGCGAAGAGGCGCAGTCTAATCAACGTGCGAGGCCCCAAGCACTACCCCTGGCTCCGGCCAAGGGGAAGGCCGTGGCTCCACATAATAAAAAACAGAAGATTGATAGCCAGAACCCTGAGTTCGTTGATTTCATGTAGAAAATGTGGGAAACCCATCGTAAGGCGTGCCAAAAATGTGGTCGCACAATGGATGCCTTCAGCGACAAGATCGCGCGGCACCTATCCGTAAGGGGAAGCCCCCGCATGGATACATATGATGGTTCCAAGAACGCGAGGAGCCACATGGGTCGATTTGAGGGCCAACTGGCATTATTCTCCGCGGACGAATCCGTAATGTGCAAAGCTCTACCGCCACTTTCACGGCAAGACCCTATCCCGATGCCGGCTCTCAAACCCCGCTCCATCAACTCTTTCGGCCACTTCAGAACATTTTTCTTAATGCCTTTGCTTTGGAGCCCGGGGTGCCCGCTAGACCAAAGACGGATCTTGTCCGTGTCAAGCAGCCCCCACCGAATCCACAAAAGATTACATTGCTCGCTTCGTAAAGGTGAGCGAGGAGATAGTGGATCCGGGAAGAGGGGGATATTAGACTTTGCTTGAGGAGGCCTCACCTCCTCCTTCCCGAAATTGAATTTCGCCTCCACCCAACCAAAAACAAACTGAGGAGATGTATGAAAGGGCTTCGCCATCGCCTCGCCGCCGAGGAGAGCAATATGCCCGTTCCCGAGCTTCAACCAAGGAAAGAATAAGCCAAGTTCAGAGACCACCCTGCAGGCCGCCCAAGTTAACAACTGTGGCAAGAACAGAGGCCGTGGGCGGACAAACTCCGAAAAAGTTGCGGAAACGGTCTACACCGAGCTCACCGAGCCACGAGCAGGATCATGAGGGCATCGTATTTTCCTCCTCCTCCCCCATGCTCGTAAAACCAAGTGAGAGGAGTAGGACAAAGTTCTGCGAGTATCATAATGATCACGGGCACGGAATGTAAGACTGCTCCCGGCTAAAGAGAGTAATTCGGCGAGAGAATCAATGATGGGAACTAACCAGATGGATCAAGGAAACAACCAGCCCCCAATAATAGCCAACAATGGCACGAAACCCTCGTGGTCCCGAGAGGGTGGAAAGAGACAATTTTGAGGAGGACGACGGACACTACAATATAAACTTCATTGGAGAAGAACCTCCCTCCAACAAACAGCTCTCCCTCCAAATCCGGACATTAGAGAAGGTTTTCTCCGTCCCCGCAATGGCTCCGGAAGAAGAGCAAGAAATTGGGTTCAAAAGGAGTGAACTTGCCTCCACCCTTTTTTCATTCCACTCACCTCTCACCTCGTAATGAGAATCAACCTAGGGCAAACATAGGCCGAGTGTTGATAGATACGGGAGCTGCCCGTGATATACTCTACTACCATACGTTGGTAGGAATGAGAATGACTGAAGCACATCTTTTTCCATATGCGGGCATGCTTGAGGGCTTCACAAATCACGCCGTAAGGGTAAAGGGGACGATTGTGTTTGACATAACTATTGGGGAAAAACCCATGCAGAAGACGGCCAAGATAACTTTCATGGTGGTCGATCTTCCTTCCCAGTACAATGCCATTCTCGGCGTAACTGCTCAGTCCGAATTGGGAATAGTTGCATCCGTTCCCCACCAAAGGGTGAAATTTAACACCCCGGGCGGGGTTGCTACCATCAAGAACCAGCCCGGGAGATTCCTCCGAGCACTTGAGGAAAAAAGGAAAGAACAGAAAGGCCAGGCATCCTGCCCGCCAATACAGGGCGAGGACAAATCAATAGAGGGAAAAGGCGAGGACAAATCAAAAAAGGAAAAAACCCTTGCTCTCCCGCCGGCACCCATACCAATTGGCATGCTTTCTTTCCATTCCACAAAGGTGGAGCTCAAGACGAGCAGAAAATCAAAACAATTGGCCCCTATTGAGGGAGGTTATATTGATCGGGGAATAGAGGGGAAGATTGACCGCGATATCATATACTCTATGGCAACACTGACTGGAGCTCAGGTCAACCCCCCAACCATAATCATTGATTCCTTGCACAACCGTGAAATCAGCGACCTACAACCTAACGACGAGCTCGAGGAGGTGGTAATCAATCCCCACTTCCCCGAGCAAACAGTTAAGGTCGGCCTGGAAATTCACAACGAGGAGAGAAGAATCCTGATCGAATTCTTAAGGGCAAATTGTGATGTGTTCGCTTGGAGGGTGGAGGATATGCTGGAAATCAGCGAGGACGTGATCCTCCATAAAATAAACGATGACCCATCCTTCAAAAACATTCATCAAAAATCAAGGTTCTTCTCTCCGGAGAAAGAAATTGCGATCAAGGAAGAGGTGGAAAAATTGTTAAAAGCGGGGATAATCAAGGAGATTTCCTACCCCAAATGGCTGGCCAATGTGGTAATGGTAAAAAAAAAACCAGCACCGTGTAAATGGAGGATGTGTGTTGATTTCACCGATCTCAACAAGGCATGTCCCAAGGATTGTTTCCCTCTTCCTCGCATTGACAGATTGGTGGATTCTATAGCCGGCCACGTAGTATTGAGCTTCATTGATGCATACTCCGCTACCATCGATCCAAATGGCTCCCGAAGATGTCCGCTCTGTAGCTTTCATCGTCGCGGCAAGACTTACTGCTACAAAATGATGCCATTCGGGTTGAAAAACGCAGGAGCCACCTATCAAAGAATGGTCAATCTGGTCTTCGAAAACCAACTAGGTAGAAATCTTGAGGCCTACATTGACGATATGGTTATAAATACTAAGGAGAACTCCCACGAGCTCGACGTGGAGGAAACCTTCAAAAACTTGCGCCGCAATAACATGAAGCTAAACCCCTTAAGTGCGCTTTTGGGGTCAAGGCGGCAAGTTCCTCGGGTTCATGGTCAATGCCGGCTCACGGCTCGAGAAGGATCTCAAGGAAAAGTTGGCTACCGCACAAACCCATACAGATACCGCCAACAGCTTGCATTCAATCCCGCACCGGCCCCGGCAAAGGGAAAGATACGTCCGTCAACTACGTCCATCGTGACAACAAGCGGGTAACGAAACCTGGGCCCCGCAAAGCAACAGCTTCTACTCGAAGCGCTGTCGTACACTTCGACAAGTAGGACATGCCACCGAGCAAGATGTCGAAGGGTTAATCAAGGAGGGTCTCCTTAAGCCCGTCGCCAATTACAAACCCAAAGTTCCCGTAGCCAATGCGGACAAGAGCAAATAATGTGCCTTCCATCGCATCACGGCCATACCACCGACAATTGTTTGGGGTTACGATACGAAATCCGTAACTTGATAGAAGAAGGCAAGTTAGAGCGCCCCGTGGGCCCGATACGATCGGGAATCCTTTCCGAACAATAACAGTGAATTCCATTGAGTGGGTGCCCAAGAAGAGTGCCACGGGCAATCCGCCCGCTCTTTCACTGGATCCTCCTCTAATATCCACATCGGGCCTACGATGTTTGCGATCGCTCCGCCGCCCGGAGTACGAGTCTCGAGAAACCGTCCGAGCAATCCTCCGAGAAAACAAGAAGAAATCCTCTCAACAAGAATCGAGAGAAAGATACGAAGCCGGGAAATACCAAAGTGTAGGTACACTGGGAGAACCCTCCGGAGGTTCGACTCTACGTGCGGTACTCCAGTCCGGCCCTCCTTACCTCCGGCCATGCAGCTTTAGAGCAAACAAAGGGGAAAGCCGAAAAGTCCCGCTCAAACCAGACTGTGCCCCGGGACACCTAATACCTCGGATCTTGGTAATCTTACCGCGCCGGTAAGCCAAACCTCCGCGGGATCGCCCAAGATTCAATTTGTCCAGCTTCCGAGCTCGGACCGGTAAAGGAAGATCAAGGTCATCTTGGCAATCGCACTCGATCAATGTGCTAACCAAGGGCGGCAACCGCCACAGTGCCTCAACACACTCCCGAGGTTCCACCAAAGGCTTTACCTCTCAAGAGGAAGACAGAAACGGATGGCCGGATGACTCTCCTTCTACGGATAGAGACGAGATCTACGACTCCCGCCCGTATGGCAAAGCATGATCACGTTCGTGACGAAGACCTACCGAGAGATGCCTCGGGGAACAATGAAGCTCAGTACATCACTCTCAAACTCAACACCATATCACTCCTGAGTATTGGTAGATAACGGGTCAGCCGTTAATGTCCTCCCTCTCGGCATGATGCGAGCTCTCCGCATCCACGAAAGCCACCCGATTCCGTCGCCGACTATCAAGGCCTACGACAACTCGTCTTGTCCCATCCTCGGGGACGGTGACTCACGGAACTTCTCGGTTCGAAACCCAAATGGTGCCAAGAAAAATTCCACGTGATGGACATTCCATCCGAGTTCACAGCCTTCTTTGGGACGCCTTGGCTACACCACATGAAAGCCATAGCTTCCACTCTCCATCAAGCACGTCAAGTTCATTAACCGGCAGGGAGATCTTGAAGTCATCCGAGGGGATAGTTTCCTCATAGGAAACGAGGCCGAGACAAGAGCAGCGTGTCCGCACTCGTGCACCGGGGTTACCTCCTTCGAATCAACCAAGGGACTACTGTGGCAAATCTCATCGAATCCCTCGTAGTCCTGAGATGCCAACTATGTAAACGTACTCGAGCAAAGTGCACTCGGCAGCCCGATACATCAAGTTTAACTGTTTCCAACATTTGGAGGCGATTGAAGGAAACGCCGAACATCGCCATGATGAAGGCACATAAACCCCCGCCTCCAATCGGAGATTTGTCAAAGATTCTCCAAACCAACTCTCTCGGCCCCGCCTGTGCGAAGAGATCTTTGTGATAAAGGTCAACAAGCACCGTCATTCTCGTGATGAATGCCTCGGAAGTTGTATGGGATGTCCTCCACGAGGAACTACCCGCCGCACCCCTCTTTCTCCAACGAAGAGCATGATGTTTTCCTAGCCGCTCCAACAACGCAACCGACGCAATACGTCCCTACACCCGGATTGAACGATCGATGACGATGAATCTGACTCTCCGAGTCGAAGACGCGCGCACCCGCAGCGCACCTCCGCATTCACATGCTCGCTTTGAGGACGGAACTCCTTCCGATCGTGTCACCTACGACCAAGGTTCCAATACCATGGAAATTGTCAAGCTCAATGTCCAAAGACAGCCTATCCGATAATTGGAAGCACGTGATTCACGCAACGAGGAATCCCTCTCGATCAAGTAAAGGACGACGACTTCGTCAATATCATCTATTCCAAATATCCCGATGAAGCCAAGGATCCCGTCCTTGTTATCGTTCTCGCAATACCAAGGTCACCTCGATGACCGCCCGCTCATGGTAAACGAGGCCTTGGCCAAGCGAGCTCGTAGCTCATCCCTACTTCCGAGTACCACCCGGTGGCAATCGGCCCGTGCCGTCGCCAAGCTTATACCCTCAAGCGGCGCTAAGGCCAAGGGCAACAAATAAGGAGACCAAGCTCCTCACCCTCGCTACAAGTCGATCAACCTCGGGAACGCTTCCTATAGCAGCCACCCCGAAAACATCTCGCGAAAGTCTTCCCCGCAAGGCGTAGCCGCCTTCCAACACAGAAATGACCACCTCAAGCATCAACATGCCCAGCCGATTCTACTCCCACCGTCACGGCCCCGGATTCGTACATCCCGCGCCGACCGCTAGCTTTGATAGACTTGGCGATCGAGCGAGATCACGAGACCGTCAACATTGCGAGATTCAATACCCCCGTGGGTCAATCAAGCGAGATATGGGCAAACTTCTTGGTGATCGAGATCAAGGAAGGCCACATGGAATGTCCTGGCCCGACTTCCTTCGTCAATGTAATCCAAGTGTTCCGCCATTCGGCGATTTGAATGTAATCACGGTTCTCGGACACTAGCCGATGATGATGCGCACCTACGTAGACTCGCCTAGGTCTCGCAAGGAAAGCTCTCATGGAGCTAGCCGCTCAAGAAAGTCGTCTTTGGGACGAAGACCAAGCTCGAAAGACCTACAGGACCAAGCCCTTAAAGTGTCACAGCAAATTTTCACATTTAAAGCTAGAGGCCACTCTAGATCGGTTCGACCTCAAGAGTTTTGCTCATGGCAACTTCCCCGACTACCGTCTCGTTCTCATCCAACCCCTCTCACAGCAAGGGTGGTCAATGGTCCCAATGACCTAGGAGATGGAACGACACAGCAGAATGAATCCCGCCGCTTACCTTCCCGAGGAAAGCAAGTTCTCTCGTGAAAGCGACGATGAAGACGATGAAACCATTCTCTTCCAAGCCGGGCATGAAGCCAACAAAATCGGACTCCCAAGTGGTCCCGGGAGGATGGGAACGGATCATTGCCGCACTCAAATTGAAAGGCCAGCTCAGGGAGGAAGGTCTATTTAAAAACAAGAGGAGGATGGAAATTCGCCTCGAGCAACTACTCGTGGAAATTCCACAGTTTGCCTTCGTTTACGTAAACGATCAACCGGGACAAAGAACCACATGGGCCGATGTTCGGGAAGCCGTGTACTCACCTTCCGACATACCCGCCACTCGGATAAAGAAGAGGAGAAAACTCTCCCCGATGGAGGTTTACCTAGACCGCCGCACGCAGCTTCAAAGAAGCACCGGCTATTCTCACATGGGAAGAAACGCAGCATTGAATCTCGACGCAGTTCCGCCGCAAGAAGGTTGATCTGGGACCAGAGTGGAGGAAAACTAGCAAATCACGAGTATCGCTGCACTCCAACCTGTAATGCCCCGAGTATGCTCAAGAAAAAGGAAAGGAACGCGATATACCGTGAAGAGATCAAGGAGACCGCTCGCTTAAGCCGAGAACTCTCCAACCTCCCCCGAGGGTCAGAATGCACAGCTTCGGGCCAGGCAATCACCGTCAGTGCACCGACATTCGAACAATCTGCGTCAAACCGTAGGCTACCTCCCCGCAGAGGCATCCAAGCCGCATCCTGGGACAGATCCGTCAAGCCGCCGAAGCTCCCGGAATTCATCCACAATCAATGAGTTGAGGGAAGACATATGGCCCTATGCTACGAGGAATCCTCCTCTAACTATGGCTCAACCTCAGAGCATCCTCGTTCGTAAGGGACCAAACCCGATGTCGGCGTTCTAACCCGATCGGGTCAAATCCATGCATTACCACCTAAGGCCACCAAAAAGCCGACGGAGCCGTAATTGCAATCCGGCCACCCGAAGACGCAAATCCCTTGAAAGAGGACCCGATCCTCACTCACTCAAGCGCACTCGTGCGACCATTTCCCTTTGGTCCCCGCTCACATCCTCTTATCCTCACAAGCTCAAGCTAGAGGAAAGCCTAGCCCGTACCATGGTCCCCGTGGACGCAACCCTGCATGAAGTCATTCAAATGATCGGCAACATCCACTATGGCAACATTATCACCTTCACGCATTTGGACCTTCCAAAATTTGGGGCCGATCACAATGAGCCGCTCTACATCACAAATTCCTGGACGAGCGTCGCCTTCCCCTCGTGTTGGTAGACTGAGGTTCCTAATGAATGTCTTGCCCGCCAAGATGATGGACCCGCTTGATATCAAACCCACGTATCTTAAGCCTTCACCCACACCGTCAAGGCCTATGACTCTACTTCCCGTATAGTTCCTGGGGTTGCTACTCTCAACATCTCGGTTCGGCAAGCGGTGATCCCCACCGAATTCCAAGTGTTCGACATTCCAATTACTTTCACAGCCCATCCCTGGGCGTCCCCGGCTGCATCAAATCAATGGCGTGGCATCCACCCTTCACCGTTGCCTCAAGTTCACGCAAGGCAACGAGCTAACCACAGCCTACTTGGCGACAGTGTCACCACCGAGGGGACCAAGACCAACGACATTCCGATTGGAAATCAAGCATAATGACGACATGCCATTAACTCGGATTCACTCGAGACCTCCAAGATCCAAATATGCAACGTGGACCTTCCACTGTCTCACGATCGATTCCTCCCGCCACGAGGATGATGAAACTCATGAACTTCATCCCAGATCGGGGCTCGGCAAAGGCCGCAAGGCCAACACCAAGTTATTGAAGTCAAGGACCACACCACGGTCCAGGGGCTTCGCTACGTGCCAACACCGGCCGACATCAAGGAAGACAAAAGGCTCGCCCGCACCAAGGCGCAGCCTCGCAAAAGGGGAACCTCCGACGGCACACCCACCTCCGACCTTACAGCCTTGACCTCGCTCATTACTTCACCAAGGGAACCGACAAAGCGTAACCGAGGGGACCAACAAGGGAACCGACAGAACCGAGGGGACCGACAATGAACCGACAAAAACCGAGGGGACCGACAAAGGAACTGATGAAGATGAGAAAGAAGCAGTGAATAGTCAACACCAAGACTACAGAAGAATGGAACAAACCTAGCACGGGACCTCAAGCGTTTCGAGGACTCAAAGCTAATCCGATAAGGGGAGCATTCCTCGACATCACAGCCTCTACCTGGACCAACCGCCACCACACCAAAGATGAGTACACATTCAAAGGAATCCTGCACTTGGAGGAGCAACTCAAGGTACTCTCCGTGGGAAACAAGTTGTTCGGATCACCCGCCGAGGCCACATTCGAGACAAGAAGTCCAATGCGTAAGGAACCGTAATTCATAGAAGACGCTCAAATCGGGACCGGCCTCTACAGAGTCCTGCTTTGAAGAAGTCGTGGAGTTGCCCAACTTGATCGACCTGGGCTCCGACAACGCATGATCGCCATGATAGGGACAAAGCAGGCCAAGCCTCTCGATCCCCGCACCCTCATCAAGCATCCAAAGAATGCCACCGAAAAATTGGGTAACTTTCACCTGACCAAGGGCAAGCCAGCGTAATTGGAAGACAAGCCGGGCCCGCACCCATATCTCCCTAAACCCGGTCTCAAACCCTCTCGAGTCGCCTCCTCGTCGAGTCCAGCCCTTCCGAGTCATCCAACGGCCTTACGGAGGACTATAATGTTGTAGCTAATCATGTATTCCCGTTCTTGTTTAATGAAAAGTCCGACCTTTCTGAGTATCCTCTCATTGCCACTTTAACAACCGATAAGTTAACAAACAACTTAAAAGACGTTAATAATTCAATTGATAAAGAAGCGTACACATTAAACGAACAATACATTAAAGAAGTTCTCGAGCGTGTAGTTGACCAAGAGGACAACCGGGCCCAAGCCGCCGAAGAGGTTATGACCAAAGTGAACCCGGGGTCAGTGCAAGAGCCTAAAGAGACACAAGGGCGCTTTTCGCCGACGCAAAAAAGAAGCCCCGATAAGCCTCCTCCGGAGTATGTAGACGTGTTCGCCCGGTCATATCAGACATGCTAGGACTCGATCCTCAATCGTGGAGCACGTAATTCCCCTGATCCCGAATCCAAGCCTCGTCAAAATGTAAGCCGCGCAAGATCAAGCCAGCAGTGGTCCTTGCAAGTTAAAGAAGAAATTGAGAAAATGCTCCGAGTTGGTTTCATCGTAGTGATTGAGTACCCGACTTGGCTCTCCAATATCGTGACGGTCACCAAGGCCAACGGAAAGGTCGATGCCGCGTAGATTTCCGGATCTCAACAAGGCGCCCCTAAAGATGATTTCCCACTACCTAACATCGACATGCCGGTCGATACCACGGCAAATTTCGAAGTAAAGTCCTTCGTGGACGGGTTCGCTGGATACAACCGTATCAAAATGTCCGAGGAGGATCAAAGCCAAGATCGCCTTCACCACTCCAAGGGGGACATATCGTTACACGGCCATGCCGTTCGGTCGAAGAACGCTGGGCTACTTACTAACGGCCGCAATGTACTCTCTTTCCACGATACATGATTCACAAAGAAATCGAAGTATATGTCGACGACATGATCATCCACTCCAAGGGATCTCGACAGCAAGACATGACAGATCTCGAGGAAGTTCTTCAACAGACTCGTAAAACACTCCATGAGGTTCAACCGGCAAAGTGCACCTTCGGCGTCAAGCGCGGCAAGGTACCGGGGTACATGGTTACGTAAAGAGGTATCGAAGCCGATCCCAGGAAAATCAAGGCCATCATCGACATGAAGCCGCCTCAAACCCCGATGTAAGTAAAGAGCTTCATGGGAAGACTTCAAGACATCACGCTTCATCAACCAATTAACATCTCTCTCGCGAGCCCTTGTTCAAACTAATGAAAAAGAATGCCGACATCAAATGGGACTCCGAGTGCCAAACAAATTTTCGAGAAAATCAAGACCTACTTGGTTAATCCCCCACCCCGTGCCCGCCACATGAAGACAAGCCACTACTCCCGTATCCGACAAGCAATGTACACGTCAATCGGAGCAATGCCGCACAAGAACAGAAAGATTCCAAGATTGAGCATGCAATCTACTTCGTAAGCCGAAAGCTTCAAGGAAGTGAAATCGCCTACTCAAAGATCGTAGAAAACTTGTACCGCCTTGGTATGGGTAGTCGGGAAACTGAAACACTACATCCAGTCGCATTCAGTACTCCTGGTCTCCAAAGTGGACCCCGTCCGATATCTCTTTGACAAGCCATCTGTAAGCGTTGTGAGAAAGAAATTCTGATTCCTTTTATTTTTATGAGTCGCCACCTATATTATTTGATTGGAAGCATAGAAAAACCATTTGAAAGAGATTTGAGTTCGGGGCTTAGGTTATGAAATGGGTAGGTTTAGAAGGCATCCATTTCACCCAATCCGGAGATCGGTCTTGCTAAAGAAAAGAGAGGTTTTTCAAAAGAAGAAGTAAAAACGAATTTAATACTACAAATAAATGTCCATTTGACGAGGTCAAACGGAATGTAGAATTGATTGCTTCGAGACCGTCTCCATGATTTGGAGAGGCTCTAGGCCGATCCTAGATTCTATGGACTTATACCACTCTAACAATCAATTAGAAGGAAGATTAGGAATTACCTTGCGTGAGGTGATTTGGGCAGAGTTTCGACTCAAGTTTAGAGTCGACCCTTCACACGGACAGAGCTTCGCCTTGGTCCTTGATTTGGAGGTTGATGCTTGATTATCAACAAGGTTGACAAACAAACTATGAGGTGAGTTTTAGGGTGATTTTGAGAGATTCTTTCAGGGAAAGAAAACGACAAAATGTGTGCGTGTTGTGTAAATTCGTGGTTTGGGATTTTCGATCTCCTACCCCCGATCCTTGGAAGTCACCAAGTATTTATAGAGGTTGGATATGAAGAAGTGGAGAGTTAAAACCCTATCAGATGGTTCTAGACCTCCTCTCCTATTGGTTGACCGGAGAGATAAAGTTTTATCCCGGAAAGAGGTTGAAATCGACGAGGGAACTGTCATCTGCAATTTGCAGAGGGAGATATCTCGCGCGAGACACGCCATCTCGCGGCGAGATATTGTTCCTGTGGACAGTTTTGTCCTTTCCTCGTTATCTCGTATGCAGCTTAGTCCCAAACTAACGGTGGTTAGTCAAAACTTAACGAAACATGACGAAATGGTGGATTTCTACTTCTTGACTCAAAGCGAGACTTAGAGTGGTATAAGTATGATCCGACGTGTTCGTAATGGGGTGTCTACAGAGCCCTCGGCGACAAGTCTTATGAAAGAAGTCATGTCGACGATAGAAAAGACATCATTCGAACATCGGGATGGTCGTGCCGCACGGCCGCCTACGTATCTCTATCTGAGAATCGACCATAACGTAGTTCGACTCCAAAACACGAAAAGGTTGCTTTAGGTATTTTGAAAATCATTTGAAAATTGCGAAGGTTTTGTTTTTGAAAAGGTAAATTCATACTCGAGGAATCAAATCAAGACCCAATTAATATACCCGCCCGTCTCAAGATTCGCCCGTCTGGGCTCCGAACTCGCGGAAATATGTTAGAAAACAAAGGCTTACCCGTCCTGGCCCTTCCGAGTCCCGTCAGTTTTGTGACGATTCGCCTTCGGGCTCCGAATCGGGCTTTTTGTTGTTGGGGATGACGATTCACCTGCGTTTGGCGTTGAATCGGGCTTTTCTTGACGATCCACCCGTTTGGGCATTGGATCGGGCTTTTGGTTCGACGATCCACCCGCTTGGGCGCTGACCGGGCTTTTCGATGACGATCCACCCGTTTGGGCGCTGACCGGGCTTTTTGATGACGATCCACCCGTTTGGGCGTTGACCGGGCTTTTGATGACGATCCACCCGTCCGGGCGTTGACCGGGCTTTTTCTTTGATGATTCACCTTTCGGGCTCAATCATGTGGATTGAGTTGATCTTTGGACCACTCGGCTTCTGGGCGACCGGTGCCGCACGGCGATCGTGCGCATGTCACGCTTGACTCTGCTCCGTGACTTGCGGTGCCGGTTTTTCCACGTTTCCTACTAGTTTATCATTTCCAAGGGTAAATGTGTCAAAATTTTGAACTTTGACGTTGCGTAGACGCTTATTGTCGAGGACAATTTTGTCCTTTTCCGTAGGTTTATCTCGCCGCGAGATATGATATACCGCGCGAGATATCTACCGTCTGGGGCATATAAACAAAGCCTCTTGTTTATTTTGAAAACATCTTTTCCAAAATTCCCTCCCTAGCTCAAGCCAAGGTCGCTTTCTTTGCAATTTTCTCGTGAATTTGATTGGTGATTCTCCCCCTAATCCATTCTCAATCCCTCCTCCCTCCATAATCAATGGCTCAAGAACAAAGGAACCCGATTTTGGGGAGCTATTTGCTAGGGAAGGACTATCCCCGCGATGATCTCACCTTCGATAGGCACGCGCACATCTCCACTGCTGTCCGGGAGGGCTTGGTAAGAACCCTATCTTCATCTCTTGTTTCTTGTATTGCATTGAGTTTGAACTCCCTTTCCCTTGAATTCAAATTCCATCAATGGCTTTTCTTTTTGTCTATGCTTAGAACTAGGTTCCTTCTTGCATGCGTTGATTTTGTGCATTTCTTTGGATGATTGTTGTTGCGTTGTGTGCGTGTGAGCCTCCTACACATCATGGATTGTAGGAGAGGTTGATTCGGATCACGAATGGCATCCTTGGGCAAGCTTTTCTTGTACGCACGCCAAGTGTTCGATGAAATGCCCCAATGAAAAATTTCTTCTATTTCATTGATTTCTTGACATGGAATGATTTCTAATGTTTCCCTCTCTGTTTTTCCTCTGTTTTGTAGTCGTATAGGCCAATTAAGAACTGTCGGGGGAGTCCGAAAATGGCTAAGGCGGTTTGGGACAAGATCAAGGATCTTGACGGCGTCCGAGCTAGGGTGGCCCAAACGGGTTTGTTGACTTTTGTTGACAATCTTAGGGGAATTAGGCGGACCCCCCAAGTTCTCCAGGCTATTCGGGAGAGGTGGTGGGACACTACCCACACCGTTCATTTGCGCTTCGGGGAAGCGACTATGACCCCGACTGATTTTCTTGCCATCACGGGACTGGAGTTCATCGGTGATCCCTTGCTGAAGTTTCCGAATTATAAGCCCGCGAATCCAAGGCGTGGAGGCGCTTGATTGGTTTCCCCCTAACAAGGTTAAGGGGTTTGTCGCTGAGCCGACCCTCCGGCGTCAGATTGAGGAGTATGCTGAGAAGCCAAATATGCATACTGATCGGTTGGTGAGGGGTGCCCTCTGGTATATCCTTTCCGAGACTATTTTTGCGAACCACTCTTCTACGGCCCGTCTTTCTCTGTTGCGTTTGTTGGTTGATCTGGATGAAGTGAGCGGCTATGATTGGGGCTCGCCGGATCGGCCTTCTCGCTACCATGCCATGGATGAGGCGTGTAGGCATACCAAGGATACTCGTCAGGTATTCTTATGCCCGGGAGGTATGCTCTTTGATTCTCGTTTCTTTTTCGTCTCGTATGCTCTATCTCGTGTTCCCTTACCGAATTTGTTCTGCTTTTCTTGTGCGTATATGGGGCTACACCGTCCTGGGCCGTATAGGTTTGAGCCGGGAGAGCCGGGCCCCTTTGTTTCCGGATATCAGGAGGCGGAGCCACCCGAATCGGAGCGTTGATGAGGAGGAGGACCAGATTGGACTTTGACGGTGGCGGAGGCGCGGCCATGCGCTGACACCTTGAGTATGAGAGGCCGGGCCTATATCCTTGGACCCCGTTGGAGCCGGGAGGTGCATCGCGCTTGGGATGCCACCGGGATGCAGAGGATGCCGGCGCGTTTGGAGGGAGATACCATGTATCTCGGTGAGCGGGTCTTCCCACGCATGGCCTGGGTAGACTATCATACAGTGGTGCCGGCGGATCCGCCGAGGTCGATGTATCCCACCCACTCTATTCCTGAGGATGATTATGCTAGTCTTTTGGTGGGTGATGCGGCGACGGCTTGCGTGATCCCCGGGCTTCTTATGCGGAGTTTCGCCTCGGTTGATGGGTCCTCCCGGCGGGGGATAGGCGATCACATGCTCGTGGCTCCGCCTCTCGCTTCGCTTCAGTTCTTCAGCTCCCTAGCACTTCCTCTCAGCTACCGGTTCTCTCGCCTTTGCCCCGCACTACGGCCCTTTCGAGCTACACGTATATGATGGGGAGCATGCCGATGATGGGGCACATCCCGTCTCCCGATCGATTCCCGAGGGTTACCGCCTCCGCCGATGTCTCTTCTGTATGTTTCGTTTGTACTGTTTCGTATTCGTCCATATAAGTGTATATGTCCGACTTCATCTCGAGCATCTTCTTTTCTTTGATTGTCGTCACCATATCCGCGCCGATTACAACCGTGGAGCGACCAAGATGGCCGGGTTGATGGCTTTGGTGTCTGACTCCGTCCGAGAGGCCGTTCCGTAAGGCTTCTTCGGCGGCCTCGACGGTGGCCTCGGCTATGACCCCTACTTGCGGAGCCAAGAGGTCGAGGAGGGATGGTAGCCCCCATGGTGGTGATGGCGGAGGTGCTGGCGGTTCGAGCGACTTGATGGCGTGATCCCCTCCCTTTTTCTTTATCTCGATGATTCGTACATATTGGCCGTGTGGGCCTGCATAATTTTTTTTCTTTTCTGGTACCTGTTAGGAACAAGTAGGTAGCACAAAACAATGGTTTTTTTCTTAGCCCCTAATCCTAGGTCTAATTAGTTTAATTAACTTTCTCGACTTTCCATGTGCTTTTCGGAAATGGGAATGGCCGATAGGCCGCAATTTTGAGCCTGAGTATGGTGTTTTATTGCATGTTATGAATTGTACACGCAGTTTTTCGAGACTTGCTTCGTCAAGTCTGGGGCTAGATTGCCGTTTGAGTAGAACCGCCGTTGCTTTGCCGTAGGGATATCTCGCGCGAGATAAGGTGTCTCGCACGAGACACGCTACCCAGTAAATCTCTTCCTTTTTCGAACAGATTTTGACAGCTTTTCCCTATAAAATCACCCCGTAGTCCGGCCGCATAACTCATTCTAGCCTTTCAAACTCTAGAGATATCCTGTTAGGGTGAAACTCTTGTCTTCTTCTTCAACCCCGCGATCCATGGCTTCCAAGGAGATTGCCCCAACGTCCATGATTGTCGATGATTTTTCTTTGCCCTCTGAAGTGATTGCCTCTTTCAAGCAAGCATCAAGGGATTTTGTAAGGTCGTTTCGCAACCGGTCTCGCAATAAGTTTATCGCAGAACTGGATTTAGAATTCTTTTCACTTTGAAGAACCTCCAACCGGATTGGAAGTTATTGCAGTGGTGCCGCCGATTTTGGGATCCCTCTATTCATCTTTTCAATTTTTCTTTGAATGAGATGGTGCCTACCGTGGAGGAATTCGCCATTATCTTGGATATGCCTTTGATCGGTAAGATTGCTGTTCCTAAGTATCATAGGAATCATTCTGAGGCTTTGAACGAATTGTTAGGGATCCCCTTGATACTTGCTATGGGTTGGTTCACCGCAAGTGGGTTGATTGCTCTTCTTTTCCGGACGCTTCACGGTGATTCCGATGATGATGCTTTTCATGTTCATAAGCGGAACTTTCGGCTCTTTCTCTTTTCGGAGATGTTTTGTTTACGTGCAGTGGACGGCTTGGTCGATTCCCAACCGGTGGAAGTTGTTCTCAGTGCTAGGAAACGTTCTAGGAACATTATTCCGCTAATCTTGGGTGAGACCCTTCATGGTCTTGATGAGCCGCATAGGATCAAGGCGTCATGACTCAAGGGAGTCCCCTTCGTTGACTATTTGGCTTAGTGGAGCATCTCAAGTTGATAGGTCCCCGTTGGAATATTCTCCTTTACATATCATACGCGAAAGTTGTTGATCAAAGATCTTTCAATGGATGAATGGGCCGAGTTGATTGCGAAGACCGAAACCGCCGATATTCTCTCGGTGTCCACCTTATTGGAGGTTGAACAAGTATGTTGCCAATACCAAGGGTTTTGACAGGTTGTTTCTTCCGGTTTGCGAGATTCCTCCTTTTACTTTCCCAAGCGGGTGCTCCGTCGCTTGGTCGCCAGCCAGACACTTATCTTTTCGAAGGAGCTTCTCGTGTAGTGTCTTATATTGGTGTAGAGTTTGCGCAGTGCTAGCTCAAGCATGGGGTGAAGGAACTAATCGGGACCGTTGGTCGAACCTTCGGACTTTTAATGCAAGCATCTTCCCGTCTCGACAAATATTTGGATTGGTTCCTCCATACCGGCCATCCTAGTGCAGAGAAGATTGATGATTTGCGGCTTTCACCGCTAAGAGATTCTTTTGTAGCTAGCAAGATCTTGCGAAGGAGCGAGGCTCGCCCGATCCCGCTAATGTGCGAACCGATCCAACTCAGGATTTTCTTGATGGGGATTGGTACGAGAGGCGAGGCAAGGGAATGCCTCGGAAAGACGCAAGCTTTGGATAGGCCTCATGTCTTCAAGAGATTGTCGGAATCTGCCTTTAATCGTCTCGACTCGTTTTTGACCGTCTCGAGGGATGTTCTCGCTTACGAGAGGCTCAAAGCGCAAGGAGGATCACGACGACGGTGGAGACCATGTCCGCCGGCCAACCAAGTTAATGAAAGGCTAGATCTTTAGGAGTACCAAGAGATTGCTTTGATAGATCAATTGTTTCTGCTTTATTAGTATTTTTTTTTCAAGTTTGTTAGCTTAGCAAATTAGTCGTTGTGGTTAGGATTTCCCTATTGTCATTAATGAAACGCATTCGATTAATAAAAGGGACAACTTTGATTTATTTATTTGATTAGACCGAACCCGAAGGCCGCCACGTTCCTCTTTTACAAAGAATTAAACAAGAGGCTCAGTCCAACGTAGTTCATTTTTGAGAAAAGGACAAAATATGGCTCTGTGCCGTGGGTAATCTCGCGCGAGATAAGGCCCCCCTTCTTTTTTTTTTTTTTTTTTTTTTTTTTTTTTTTTTATGCACACCCTTTCTTTTGCCTAGACCGCCCTTCGGGTTTTCAATCTAGCGGGCTTCTTTTCTTGTGCTAGCTCTAATTTTTGCCTAGGTCGTCCTTTCCGGATTTTCAACCTAGCGAGCGATTTGTTTTAAGGAGGCCAAGTCACGCGAAGTACTTCTTGAGCTTGTCCATGTTGACCGGCTTCGGTAGTTGATCTCCGTCTAAGTCTACCACCGAAGGGCTCCCCTGCAGAATATCTTCTTCACAATGTAGGGTCCTATCCATCTTGGTCCCCACTTGCCTAACGGGTTGAAAGGTCCGGACGATGCTCACTGAGCACCGTGTCGCCTACTCGATGTTCCTTGTCTTGACCTTTTGTTGAAAGCTCTTGCCATTCTTCTTGGTAAGCTTGAGCGTGTTCGGCCGCTTTCAACCTTCTTTCGTCCAACAGGGCTAGCTCTTCGTATCCGCTTTCTAGCCGCCGACTTCATTCACTTGGTTTTCTAGGAGAACCCTTAGTGATGGTATTTCCAATTTATCGGTAAGACAAATTCTCCATCCCGAATGTGAGGGCGTAGGGAGTTTCTCCCGTAGCCGTTTCGGATCAAGTGCGGTACCCCCATAGTGTGAATGGTAGCTTGTCGGGCCGCCTTTTCCAAAGGATCGCCATTTTTCCGATGATAGTCTCGATTGTTTTGTTCGCGGCTTCAACCGCTCCGTTTGTTTGAGGCCTATAAGGAGACGACTTGTGTCTCGTGATTTTGTACTGGCCGCAGGCGATCGGTTTCCTTCTCGAAGTGTGACCCATTATCGGATATCTTCTCTTGTGGAACCCCATATCGGCAGATGATGTTGTGCTTGATGAATTCTCGCAACCTTTCTCGGCATTCGTAACTTTGTAGAGGCGGCCTCGACCCATTTAGTGAAATAGTCGATGGCTACTAGGACGAAACATTGTCCGTTGGCTCGCGGGTGTGATCTTTCCAATCACGTCTATTCCCCATGTAGAGAACGGCCAAGGTGAAGTCATTGGGTACAAGCAAGGAAGGCGGTGCATGCCGAAGATTGGCGTGTATCTCGACACTTGTGGCACTTCTTGACCATTTTGGTACAAGCTTTCCATGGTCGCCCAAAAGTACCCTTTGTCTCGATGATCTTTTTGGCGAGCATGTTTCCGCTCATGTGGGTTCCACATATGCCTTGATGAACATGGTCCATTATTTCCGGGCCTCTTCCTCTGGCGCAAAGGAGGTTTCCTTGGGAATGTTTCTTGAATAAACGGCCGCCAGTTGATGACGTAATTGGCAAACCAACCTCTTAAGGGCGATCTCGAGTCTTCGTGTCCTGCCTCAGTGGTATGGTTCCATCTAGGATGAAATACCAAATGTCGTGGTACCATGGTTTCCTTCGGAGTTTTCAACAATGCACCTTTCGATAACCATTTGTCTTTGCAGCCGTGAAGATCTATAACGGCGCAAGATGCAGGAGTTGCACGCCGTGTTATCTTCAAGGGTTTAACCGTTTCCTTTAGGGATTTCGACCAAAGAAGCAAGTGTGGCTAATGCGTCCGCAAACCGATTTTTGTCTCTCGGGGAGATAGTGGAATGAGACATCTTGAAATTGTTGCGCCAATTCTTGGAGGTGGGCACCGTATCTTTCAAGGGTTGGATCTTGGACCCTCCACTTCTTCAATGTCTCGATTGATGATCAATCGGGAATCCCCGAATACCTCGAGTTCGCCACGTTGCGTTCTAGGGCTGCCTCAAGCCCCGCTATGCAAGCCTCGTATTCTCGCGGTATTGTTGGTGGCGTCAAAGTCAAGACGTACCGCTAGTGGAGTGTAGATGTCGTTAGTGGTCTACCAATAACATTCCGATGCCAAACCCTCTCTTGTTGGCCGCGCCATCGAAAATAATTGCCACTTATTTTCTTCTATGCTTAGGATGTCCTCATCGTGGAATCGCGGGTCTTCCCCTTCACTTCGTCGCAAGGAAATTCGGCCAACCTGATTCGCGAATACACTCCCTCCGACGGATTTCGAGTGACGTAAGTGATATCATACCCCGCGAGCATGAAGTACCATTTGCTAGTCTCGAAGACAAATTTGATTTGTCTAGGATATATTTCAAAGGATCCATCTTTGCGATGAGACGGACCGGAAAGGCTTCCATATAGTGCTTTAGCCTTTGTGATACCTGCACGAGAGCAACGCATGACTTGTCGAGTGGAGAGTAGTTGATTTCACCGCCTTGGAATCTCGCGCCGACAAAGTAGATGGCATTTTCTCGTGTGCGAAGCCGGCCGTTCTTGAGCAAGCATAGCCCCTAATGCGTTGTCTGTGATCGTGAGGTACAACTTCAAGGGCTTCTCCTCGTGTGGTGGAACCAGATAGGTGGGGAAGTCAAGTAGTGCTTAACTTCCTCGAATGCTTCTTGACATTCTTCGGTCCACTCTTGAGGTGCGTTTTTCTTAAGCAACTTAAAGATGGGGTCGCACATTGTAGTCACTGATTAATGAATCGACCGATATATTGAGTCTCGCCCATGAATCCCTTTACTTCTTTCGTGTCCCGGGTGGAGGCATGTCTCGTAATGGCCTTTATCTTGGCGGGATCTCGCTTCTATGCCGCGTTCGTGACTATGTATCCCAAGACTTTCCCTTTGACTACTCCGAATGAGCATTTGGCGGGGCCGAGTCTCATTTTGTGCCGTCTCGCCGATTGAAGAATTTTCCGAGATCTCTCAAGTGTTGGCCATCTCGTCCCCTTCGAGTGGATAATCATGTCGTCCACATACACCTCTATTTCTTTATGGATCATGTCGTGGAATAGTGTCGTGATCGCTTTCGATAGGTAGCCCCTGCTTGAGGCCAAACGGCATGACCGTGTAGCGTAACGTTCCCCAAGGTGTGGTGAATGCCGTTTTGTGCCGGTCCTCTTCTCGCCATGAGGATTTGGTTATACCCCGCGAACCCGTCGACGAATGAGCGGACCTCGTACGCCGTCGTGGCATCGACCAACATGTCTATGTTTGGTAGCGGGAAGTCATCTTTAGGGGATGCCTTGTTCAAGTCTCCGAAATCAACACTGCACTGTATTTTCCCGTTCGACTTGGCTACTTGCACCGTGTTTGCTAACCATTCCGGATATTCAATCACTTTGATGAACCCTACATTCAAGAGTTTCATGATTTCTTCTTTCACTTGCATTGACCATTCCGCTTGATTCTCGCGTAGTTTCGCTTGACCGGCTTGGCGTTGGGTAGCAAGTGGTATCTTGTGTTCTACAACCGACCGATTCAACCTGTGCATATCTTTGTAGGACCAAGCGAATACGTCGACATATTCTCTCGAGGAGCCGGGTCAAGGTTTCTCTCGTCTTCCCCTCAAGAAGCCGCCGATCTTTGTTTCTTCCGGGGTCTTCCGTCGTCCCAAGATTAACCGTTTGCATTTCCTCGTCGTCAACAGGCCATTCTTTCCACAACGACCTACTTGCTTAGCTAATTCTTTTTAAGATTTGTTCGTTATCTTGATCTATCTCATCGTATGATTCATTATTAACGTGTTCGTTATATTGATTATTATTAGTTAATTCATCATTTACGATGTTAGCAATCTCAGTGGTACTTAAAGATCAAAGTTTTCATTAAGGAAGTAAGGGAATACATGTTCAGCCACCGCCTCGATTTCCTCTTGAGTGAGTTCATCTGAGGTGGAGCCTCGCTTCTAATGTAAAAGTTGTAGGGCCTATCTTCCCGCGAGGGTGGGGAGTGCAACCAAGCTCTTTGATCATGAAGTCTTCATCAACAATCGTCCTCCTGACGTGCCGCTTAGAATTGGCTCATCACATTTCGTATTAGTCTTGTGTAGTCGGTAGTTGGAGCGTCCCCTTGGATATTGCATGAATCGTCAGTCTTCTAACCGGCACAGTCTTGAACTGCCGCAAAGATGTCTTCTCCCAACACAAAGTCCCATTCGCTTGTCATTTCTCGCTTCGTGCCCCACAAATCATTAGGGATCAAACTGGGACGGATTCTCGTTTCATCCGGAGAAGCATCGTTAGCCGCCGAAGATTTCAAAGCCCGGTTGGCGCTTTCCTTTATCATCACCCATGGTTCGAAAAGATAAAGTAGGGAATACTTTCCCTTCTCGAACAAAGTAGCCATTGAGTGTCTTTCGATATGGTTTGAGGTTGCAATCCTTGGACTTTGGGTCATCGGCCTTTGTACGAGGTTCCTTCCCACTTGATTTGAGTGAAGCCCCACTCTTCCACGTCATCTTCATCGTGGATGGAGATGTCGTATCCTAGTCCATGCTTTGTGTGAGGCGGGGACCGTGGTGGTTCCGTTATTCCTTGTAAGTGCTTTCCAAGCCCCAATCCAGAAAGTACCCTTTTGCTAGCATCATTCTCCGTGACAGAAGGCTTCCGGAAAACCTAAGTGCCTTTGAGTAGTCGTTTCGTTGTAAGTGTCTATGACATTCACAAAGGCTTACTTAAAGAATTAATCGTAATTGAAAAGGGAAATACCGACTAACTATTAATGAAAAGCAAACTTGATACTCTTGCCCACAAATGAGAGTTTTAGGCAAGTAGTACCCGACTAAACTAGACTAGACTAATAATTGTTTCTCTTGCAACTAAAAGTAAATAACTCGAAAAGAAAAGAGACTCCTCATTTGTTTGAATTCATCCAAACTATTCCACCACTTGGACAAACTCGATGGCGTCGTTGTCAATCAAGTCTTGACTGCATTCTTCAAAGTTGAAACAATTATTGGTGTGATGACCATGGCATTGGTGATAGTAGCAGAGAGGTGTGGAGATCGTCCTTCCCTCTTAGGTTGGTAACCTTCCATCGGGCTTAGCTTTCCTTCCTTGTGAAGACTTCAAGAGATGACCGAGAGTGATGTTTCCAATGTCGGAGAAGACTCTACCCTTTCTTCGCTTAGCCATTTGATTGTGGAGGTCTCGAATGTGGTTCTCATAGTGTTGCACGAAGACGTTGTGGCGAGCCCGATATTCTTCCTCCATTTGCTCTTTGAGGTCACGGTAGAGGGTATTGAGGAAAAACTTGACCCTTCCATCAATGTCATCTTCAACGTGGGCTTCAAGGTTGATGCACTTTGGGTCATATCTTCGAGTTCGCTGACCTCTTCAAGTTCTTCAATCAAAGATCTTTGTCTTGTCGGCTTGGATGGATTCTTCCAAGTTGTGCCATGCATCGTTGTCCTCAATTTGCTGTAGGGCTTTGGCAAGTTGAGTTTTGATGTCACTTAGCTCTTCTTGCACGGATGACCGCCCACCGTCGGAATCACTTTCCATCTTCCGAAAATCCCTAGCAATGCGAGTGGTGTGCAAATCGAAAGCTTCTCTCCAACCTTCCACGTGTTCCATTTCAAAGACAAGAGACTTGGTCAAATCTTGGAGAGTGGGTTGTTCACGGCTTTCCTTCGTCATGACGTACTTTCCAGACATTGTGTTGGGAGTCTTGGAGTTGAGTAGCTTCGAAAACCGATGTAAGATATGCAGATATCGTGATCTAGCCCCAACGAGCCTGAAGCAGTGCTTAAATGGCTCGTGCTCAAATTCAAGAAATGTAAGCATTATCCCGTGCGAGATAAGTAATCCCGCGCAAGATAATCACACGGAAAGTCGATTTTTATTTAGCCCTAATTTTTGGTCGGAACGGAAAGTCCGTTTTGAGGGGTTTCTAAGGCCTTTATCAGAACCTAACGACTAAGCAATCAATCCGATTTTTGTAAAACAAAGCCATGTAAGATTGTTTTTTTTGTTTTAAAGGATTATATGCACATTTTTTTTTTGAAGGGACATCCGAAGGGACTTTTTCCGAAGGGACTTTTTCCGAAGGAACTTTTTCCGAAGGGACTTTTTCCGAATCCTTTCTTATTGTCAATTTTACATGGCTTTGTTTTGATCAAAAACAAGAAAAGATCATCGAGTCAAAACCGACCGGTCACGGAGTGATCCTAAAAAGTCAACCTACATGAGAATGTGGCGATGCAGGGCTGGAAGGCTAGGCTCCCCGCGGTATGACAATCTAAGTGGATTGAATACGCGGAGTGGGATTGTCCAACTTCGGAGAGACCGGCGACTAGGTGGTTACCGTCATCCATCCTTAGTGTGGGTCCCGGTTTATAGAGGGTATGCAGGCAATGACGCTTATAGTATGATGTGCGCGTGTGTGATAGTCAATCTATGTGATAGAGTAAAATAGGAAGTTTTTTTTTTTTTTGAAAGTCAAAAGAGAAAACAGATAGTGGCCGCACCAAGTGGTTGCCTACGTTTCTCCCAATCTAGGAAGACTCAGGCCGTCGTAGTTCCACATAGAGAGATAAAGAGAGATAAATAATTTAATTTACAACTCCCGAATCCCCAATGGACCGGACTTTAATTAAATAAAACCCAATCACACGCAGTTCATAAATAATAATCAATTATTTAAGGAAAATAAAGGTCCGAGTTCTACACCTTAAGTGGAGGCCTTAAGATGCGGGAACTCGCAGATAATGAATCCCGGGATCCCCTTGCATGTTCGACTCTCGTCTTGGACTATGAGATGAACAGGAGAAACCGTAAAACAACCAGATTGCCGAAGCCATATCTCGCGCGAGATATGATATCTCGCCAAGAGATATGCTTCATCTGAGAGCAGAACATTCGAATTTACAAATTTTTTTGAAAACCTCTTTTTAATTTTGACGCAAGTTTAAGCCTCTTAATTTTCAGCCCCAAATGAGTCGCCACCGTAAGCGTTGTGAGAAAGAAATTCTGATTCTTTTTATTTTTATGAGTCGCCACCTATATTATTTGATTGGAAACATAGAAAACCATTTGAAAGAGATTTGAGTTCGGGGCTTAGGTTATGAAATGGGTAGGTTTAGAAGGCATCCATTTCACCCAATCCGGAGATCGGTCTTGCTAAAGAAAAGAGAGGTTTTTCAAAAGAAGAAGTAAAAACGAATCCAAATACTACAAATAAAGGTCCATTTGACGAGGTCAAACGGAATGTAGAATCGATTGCTTCGAGACCGTCTCCATGATTTGGAGAGGCTCTAGGCCGATCCTAGATTCTATGGACTTATACCACTCTAACAATCAATTAGAAGGAAGATTAGGAATTACCTTGCGTGAGGTGATTTGGGCAGAGTTTCGACTCAAGTTTAGAGTCGACCCTTCACACGGACAGAGCTTCGCCTTGGTCCTTGATTTGGAGGTTGATGCTTGATTATCAACAAGGTTGACAAACAAACTATGAGGTGAGTTTTAGGGTGATTTTGAGGGATTCTTTCAGGGAAAGAAAACGACAAAATGTGTGTGTGTTGTGTAAATTCGTGGTTTGGGATTTTCGACCTCCGACCTCCGATCCTTGGAAGTCACCAAGTATTTATAGAGGTTGGATATGAAGAAGTGGAGAGTTAAAACCCTATCAGATGGTTCTAGACCTCCTCTCCCATTGGTTGACCGGAGAGATAAAGTTTTATCCCGAAAAGAGGTTGAAATCGACGAGGGAACTGTCGTCTGCAATCTGCAGAGGGAGATATCTCGCGCGAGACACGCCATCTCGCGGCGAGATATTGCTCCTGTGGACGCTTTGTCCTTTCCTCGTTATCTCGTATGCGCTTAGTCCCAAACTAACGGTGGTTAGTCAAAACTTAACGAAACATGACGAAATGGTGGATTTCTACTTCTTGACTCAAAGCGAGACTTAGAGTGGTATAAGTATGATCCGATGTGTTCAGAATGGGGTGTCTACACCATCTCTGTCAATGCGACTAGCCAAGTGGTCATTCTTCCTGGCTGAGTTCGACATCAAGTACATGGTCAGAAAATCAACAAAGGGCAGAGTAATGGCAGATCAGCTTGCCGACTTCCCGAGCAGTGAACCTAAGGGTCCCGATCCGCAACTTCCGACGACGGAATCTTTTCACTTGACAAATAAGAAACCGCCGGCAACTCTTTCTTCGATGAGGCAACCAACAAGAAGGGGAATGGCATTGGAATGCTCCTTGTCGATCCCAAGGACGAGCATACTCCCATAGCCATCAAGTCAATTTTGAAGCAACCAACAATGCAGCAGAATATGAAGCTCGTGCAGCAGGTTTGGAAGCCGCCCTCGAGCGCAACATCTTAGAGCCGGGATGTATATGGAGACTCAAAGATTGATCATCAATCAAGTATCCAACAAATGGAAGACGGTAGATTCTCGGCCTTCGAAGTACCACGCGTACATGGAGGAACTCATTGCTCGGCCCAAGGACATCTCTTTTCACTATTTGCCAAGAGACAGAACCGCTTCGCAGACGCCCGGCAACCCTCGCCTTCTTGTCGAAATTCCCGAAGGGAAAGCAAGAAAACCCTCGTAATAGGCGTACGGGAAACACCCGCCTATTGCCGTGAGATCGAAAAAGAAAAAGAAACGATCGACGAACCCCGGTACAATCAAATTTACCAAGCATCTCCAAAGCGAGAAGCTTCCTTCACAAATGAAGATGGAAAATACAAAGAAGGGATCAAAGCCAAAAACATGATGGCATTAAAACGCCCGGCATCCCATTTCGTCATTCTGGGGGTATGTTGTACAAGAAGCGCCACCAAGGGCCACTCCTTCGGTGTGTAAACAAAGAAAAAGCCAGCGAGCTAATGAACGAAGTTCACAACGGAACCCGCGGTCCGCACATGAACGCCCGAGCATTGACACGTATCATTCTCCGTATGGGATACTATTGATATCAATGGAAATGCATCGCATCCAGCCGTCCGAAGCCGCGACAAATGTCAACGGTTCTCCAACCTCAATCACATCCTCCTCACGAACTCTATTGCATGACTACGCCACGGCCTTTCTCCACATGGGGAATCGACGTCATCGGCAAGATCACTCCTCCAGTGGAGCAATGGTCACGAGTTCATTTTAGTCGCAGCCGACTACTTCACCAAATGGGTAGAAGCCGATCGTACAAGGTACCGAATTCTAAGAAGGTGGCCGAGTTCATCCGAGAGAACATCATGTGCCGATACGGAGTGCCCAACGAGATCATCTCCGAAAATGGGACTCACTTCGAAGGAGATTGCGACCAACTACCGACCGAATTCGTAGTCACACGTCACAGTCTTCTCCTTACTGTACCACAAACCAATGGTGCAAGAGAGGCACCAACAAGACTCTCGCCATGATAATCGTAAAGATGACCACCGCAGGTCAGACCGGCCCGAAAAGCTACATCTAGCCCTCGGGGATACCGAACATCAGCCGTAACCGCCACCGGGAGACTCCGTTCGCGCTTACCTACGGAATGGAAGCGATGTTGCCCGTGGAATTGGAAATTCCATCCCTCTGAGTCCTCTTGGAAAACGGGATCAATGAAGTCGAATGGCTACAGAGCCGTCACGACGAACTTGCTCTACTCGATGAGCGCAGATTGAAAGCCATGGAACACACTCGAGCCTACCAGAGCGTAATGGCACGAGCATTCGACAAGAAAGTCAAGATCCGAGACATCGAGAAGGCGACTTGGTGCTAAAGGAAAAGCCTCCTACGCGTACCAATTCCCCTCGGGAAAGTGGGAGCCTACCCGGATAGGACCGTTCGTGGTACAAAGAATCTTCTCCTGAGGAGCCATGAAGCTAGCGTACTTGGACGGAAACCCTTTCGTTAACCCCGTGAATGGAAGCAAGCTCCGTAGATACTTCGTTTGAGGAAGAGCACGAGTCAACTCTCCTTCCCCATACACCGTCCCCTCGCAAATTAGAGTGCTAAAAGAGTAATACCCAACCTGGATACATTCCCGCTAATGATCCAGTAAAAACAAATGGTCGCACTTCTTTTGTCTTTGTTTTTCTCAAATTCACCTAAAAGTGTCGAACTACGGTGACCCGAGCCCCTTAGTCCAATTGTAAAAGGGGAACGTAGGCAGCCATCTTTGGTTCGGTCTAAAAACAAAAAATACAATAAGCATCAATTGCTTGTGTTTCGAAAAACTCTTTTCGTTTAACCTACAAATTCATAACGGTTAAAACATTCTTTGATGAGTTCAAGCACGGTCAACTCTTGACTCGCTACACGCTAGCAAAACTACAATAAAACATTAATCAATTAATGTGTCGCAATGACAATGGGTGGATACTGACAAAGAAGGTCAACCTAGTTTCCCGTACTAGGTCCTTCATCCTTCTTCCCTTCCCTTTTCCCCGGCGAGTGTTCTTCACCTTCGCAGAAATATTCCGTAGGCCTTCTACCTCGGCTCGTGGACTCTTCCCGACGCCTCCGTCAAGCCCGCGGCCGTCAACGCAGCCTCTTTCTCTAGCTCGTCTCGAGCCGCCTCGCTTCGAGCCATCATCATAGTGCTTTGATTGGCCTCCCGATCAAGCACTTGCCACATAATCGCCATGGCATCGCGCACGATTCCCGTGGTTAGCCTCGCTTCGTCCTCCTCAAGGTCGAGCCGTCTGTGTGATCGCACCTAACAAACTCACTCCGTCTCCACAAGATAGCCATCTCGTGTCTCCCCCATACACTCTTCGTACTCGCCCGTATATCGTTGCCGATGCAATGTGCTGCCCTCTCTCCGTGAAAGAGAACCCCGGGCAGAAAGGACGTGTATTGCCACCACCGGTGATCGCAATAGCGTGGAAGGATCCTCCATCCGCAGAGATCCCACCTCAAAGGTAGCAAGATAACTCGATCGGGCCAAGTGGCATCTCGCTCCACTCGTCATCGCCGCGTAACCAATGATGGAATATAGAAAGACGTCCGAGACAGCCCCGACACTCGACGATCAATGCACCCTCCCGAGCGGTCCTACAAGTCTCAGAACTTCCAATGGGGAACCCACCATCGCAAGTGATGCGTGCAATGTCCTGGCCATCCAGAGCTCCACTCACCGATTGCCCCTATCACCAGAGGACGCCGCGAGAAAGACCAAGCGTCACAGACATTGGCACCTCGCATCATCTCGCAGCCTCTCCTCAACCACATGGCCGCATAGCGGGACTCCTCCCCACATGTATCGGCTACGGCCGCCATCCGGCCTATGCCTGTGAACGTCTCGCCCAAGACCAATGGCACGATGTCTCCCCACTCCGCATCGCTCACCAGTCCAAGACATCTGTGATGGAACACACCCAGAGACGTGAATGTGAACAAAGTAGCAATCGCGCACAGAGCAAACGCGTCCCACGAAAAGACGCTCCTCGCCTCGGCAAATCTTTCTGGCAGCCCCGAAATGTCAACGTAATTCCAGATCTCGTACAAGCATCCCGTATGCTTCTCCAAATGAGATACCCAACAAAGACACTAGCTTCTCAACAAAGGGCCATGCCACCAAAGATACGGAAGAACTAGCCGTTCCGTCTCAGTCCTCCTGCATGGCCCGGAAATCTTCAAACGTAGGAGTGATTTCGTTGTACGAAAGGCCGTACACATTCCTCCGTACGTCCCAAAATCCGAGACGCGGCTCTCAAAAGATCCCAATCTGCATGAGCTCCTTCAAAGCCCACACGTATTTAATCCCGTAATGCCTTCGAAAAACCTCTTGTTCTCGCCTCGTGTGGTTCCGTACCCACGACTGAAAGTTGTCCAAATATAGCTCTTGCATCCGAGACGATAACTTGGGAAGGGAGCCATGTCAGAAGGTGAAGAAAACCATAAGAAAGGGAAAGGAATTCAACCAGATGAACAAAGCAATGCGCTGCTTTTCACCAATTGCAAAGCCGAAACCGCAATTTAAAGAATCTGGAAATTCGCTCTAGTCCTGGCCGGACTCCCTCTCGCAGCAGCTTGACTTGGTCAACTCGCAGCCTACCGCCTTAAAGTTGGAAACATTTCCAAACCATGCCCTGTTTCACTCCTATGAAATCTCGCGTGCTCGCCCGATTTCATTCAACCAATGTCAATATCCCTTCCGCCCCTGCTCGTGCAACAAGCAGCAAATAATTAAAAATTAGTGCATACATGCTTAATTTTTGACCCGTTCAATTTTTAATGCATTTCTCCTTTTTATTTATTTTTGATTAACCTATTTGCTTATTTGCCGAAAATAATGTAAGGTGATCATAGAATAAATATGCGGCATGTGTTCCCGCCCCACGGCGCCTTTTTGCAAATACAATTCAAATCAAAAATTTGTTCTCGACAAATACATGCATTTTGTCTAAACAAAGCAAGAAAGAAAGAAAGCAAGAAAAGGGGACTACTCGAGTCCCGCTCGTCATCCGTACACTCGACGTACCGCTTCCGCCGCCGCCGGATCCGTCGCAAACAAGAACTCGCCGAACTCCTCCACTGAATAGGCAAAGGGCCTCCTCGAGTACGCGAACTCGAGGACTCCTCTCGCGCCCGAGTGCGCGTAAGAAGGAGCTCCAAATCCAGCCGTTCCGCCCGCGAACCGGCCAAACCCCGCGTAAAGTCCTCCCCACCTCACTCGTGGGAGCAAGGCGAACCTCTCGGCCTAGACGGCCCCCGATCACGGACGTCCACGCTCCTCCGGAACCGCACCGCATGAACTCCACGAGCCTCCTAGCGTAGGCGGACCACTCCGTCCACCGCCTCACGGCGTCATTATACGTACGGCCGATACCTGCGAACCAGAAAGTCATCGTAAAGCAAGCGAAGTACAGTATGCATCATGTGCGTAATGCTACTATCAAATGCGTAAAATCAAAAAAGGTGCTCACCGAAGCATTGGGGTCCGCCCGTATCGTGGTCTCGGCCCACCCGGAGCGGGATCACAAGTCGCCTCCGCGAACCATCCAGCCCCTCGTACGCTAGCCTAGCTCGCGGGACCGGAAAATCTCGAGGACCTCTGTGGACCTCGCCTCTCTATGCCGCACCCGCGGGCTCCTCACTCATCCTCAAGAAAACATCATAGGCGGCCCCCGCTATGATGTACTCGTAGAAGTATACGCCCGTAGTACCCCTCCACTCATCAATCGGCATCTCCCTGGGATGCCGCATGTACAAAGGAGGATCCACCGCACCAAGGGAAGAGACCCCGCCTATGCCGACGAGTCACCCTCTCCCCAAATACATGGCGTCACAAAGAAGTCCCACCAGAGCTTCCGCCGCCGTGTAGTCTCGCCGGCACCGCACCGCGACATGATCAAACCTACTCCACTGTGTCACTGATCCTCTCGAGAACTCCAGTTCGCCGCCAGAGATATCTCCTCGTATGACACTCGAGTGCCAACTCTCGAAGAGACCGCCCTCTTCGCCTTCTTCGCCAAACCAAGATGGCAGGGAACAGGGACGGCACGGCTCCTTGATGTCCTAAGCTCGCGGATCGAACACCTCATAGCACTGCACTCGCCAAGAGAATGGATAGTTATGTCGCCTACAAAGCGTATACATACGAGTACATAAAAGAGGCAAGGAAGAGAAAAAGAAAGTAAACTTACATCCAAGACAAAGCGTGAAGCGCCTAAATGAGTGCTCCTCTCCCCGCGAGAACTCCGTCCAGTGGAGTGGTAGAGCTCGGCCACCCAGCCTCCCCCACGCGAACCCCTCACGGCATCCAAGTCTACCAACGACCCGAGCAGAGGGAAGTGACAAGACGTGTCGAAGTCGGGAACAAAGTCGCCGACAACGCAAACCAAAGGAACCTCGAGCCAGACGCTCCGCGGTCATCCTCAAGGACCCAAACAGCATAATCGGCAACACCTTCCTCAAATGATTCTCCATCGGCCCGTACCGAATGCCTAAGCCCTCGGCATCGGTAATATCAAAACCCAAGCAGCCTGCATAACCGCTCCGGGTGTAACCATCAACCCACACCCGCCGTGCTGCCATAAGTCGGCAACCCAATGATAGCGGCAAAATCCGTGGGAGTCACCGTCGCTCCCCCATCTCGAAATGGAAAGTGTGGGTCGTATCCCACCGCACTCGCCGCCGCGACATACATGGACTCGCCCTCGGCGTATCACTGCCGCAGCCTACAAGATCGATAAACCCACCAACCCGAGTCAATCACCACTGCCGTGACTCCTCTCTCCCTCTCGAGCTACGTCCGGGATAATGCCCTACAATGCTCGCACCGCCTCAAAGGCACCCCGACTCTTCTCGGTTATGAGTATTAACCGTCCCTCGTCCCCGCAGACAAACAAGACAAGCAACGTCAACAAAATGCAACAATGCGTGTCAAAATGATGCAATGCAGATATGGTTCTCATTCATTTACTACGTATATTCAAATCATTTCGAAAAACTCCGTCGAATCCGGAACTTTCAAATCATTTCGAAAACTCCGTCGAACTGAACTTTCAAAATCTTTCAAAACTCCGTCGAATCCGGAACTTTCAAAACATTTCGAAAACTCCGTCGAATCCGATACTTTCAAATTCTTTCGAATTTTTCGAAAATTTCGCTCCGTCCCGAATTAAAGCTACTTTAATTTTGGAAAATGCATCTAGACATGGAATTTTGCAACCAAAATTTTTATGTCATCCACCCATGATGTCAATTGAACTACATCCTAGTCAATTTCGACAACGATTCATAGCAAAGTCAAAAGCCCCAAATCGGGCACCAAAATCCCAAGTTCATTCCTAACAAATTTCTAACATTTAAAGAATGCACATTCTTAAAATTAATGGAATTTGTAGGAAGCTTACTTGTCTTTCGATCCCTCCCTTGGAGTTGTGGCGGTCCCTCGCCGGATAAAACTCCGCCGGATTCAATGGAAGAGTGGTGGTTCGAATGGTCCGAACCAATCGAGTTCTTTCGTCATCGGTCCTTCCGTGGCGAGCCATTGGTCCTCCTTCACCCTCCATAGCAATTTTCCCTCACAAATTCGAGCAAACCTTGCAATTTGGGGTGGAAAATTTTCTCTCCTCTCTCTCTCTCTCGCCGGCAACAATGGAAGAAATGGCTTCTTCCTTCCCAAGCCTCGGCATTAAAAAGGATTTCGAAATTCGTAAAAGTCCGACCGGACTCTTACCGCACTGCAGATAATTTTTGCCCCTTTTGCCCCTCAGCTTTTGGCAATTCAAATTTTACCACTTTTGGCCCCCAAAAGTGTAAAATTTCCCCCAGTTAGACATTTCTAACACCCTATCCCCCGAGGATAAATCAAAGTTAGTTCTCACTAACGCCCGTCTCCTGACGTTAAAATTTAATAATGGTCTTCACCATTAAATCCTCAATCGCGACCTTTCACGGTCCGATTTCAAGTCTCAATCGCGACCTTTCACGGTCAGATTCCAATCGCGACCTTTCACGGTCCGATTCCAATCCTCACCTTTCACGGTCCGATTCCAATTCTCAATCGCGACCTTTCACGGTCCGATTCCAATTCTCAATAGCGACCTTTCACGGTCCGATTTCAAGTCTCAATCGCGACCTTTCACGGTCCGATTCCAATTCTCAATCGCGACCTTTCACGGTCCGATTCCAATTCTCAATCGCGACCTTTCACGGTCCGATTCCAATTCTCAATAGCAACCTTTCACGGTCCGATTCCAATTCTCAATCGCGACCTTTCACGGTCCGATTCCAATTCTCAATCGCGACCTTTCACGGTCCGATTCCAATTCTCAATCGCGACCTTTCACGGTCCGATTTCAATCCTAAATCGCGACCTTTCACGGTCCGATTCCAATCCTAAACCGCGACCTTTCACAGTCCGATTCCAATTCTCAATCGCGACCTTTCACGGTCCGATTCCAATTCTCAATCGCGACCTTTCACGGTCCGATTTCAAAGTCTCAATCGCGACCTTTCACGGTCCGATTCAATCTCCCATCTCGACCTTTCATGGTCCCATCTCAAACAGTCAATCCCGACCTTTCGCGGTCCGATCTCCACTCTCCTATTGAGATCTTCGCTGTTCGTCTCCCCGACAACAGCAATAAGCCCGAACCCCAAGGCACGAACGCCTCGCAACAATCCCTCTTCGGCCATCCTCGTAAGCCCGAACACCTTTTCACTTCAGCAAGTGAACATTCATCTCCCCGCCGCGCCGTAAGCCCGATCGTTCCACCTCGGCAACAAAGAATAAGCCCGAACCCCAAGGCACGAACGCCTTGCAACAATCCCTCTTCGGCCATCCGTAAGCCCGAACGCTCATCCCTGCCAGGATAAAACCGGCAACAAAGAATAAGCCCAAAGACCCCAAGGCACGAACGCCTCGCGCATCGCAACTCCGGCTTGAGGCGCCACACGCCTCGAAGGTTTCGTGGTCTTAGGTTCGTACGCTCCCAATAGTCTCCATTCGTGTTCCGATACTCGCGAATGGTCTCCTCTCGTGTTCGACGCCTCCTAACAGCCTCCATTCAGTACATGTGTACTCGCGAATGGTCTCATCCAGGTTTAGACGCCTCCTAACAAGCTTCGCCAGTCAAGGTCCCCATGCGCGGCCCTCGCCCTTTTCGAACTACGATCGGCTTGATTCCCGCCGGATACGTAGGAATCCTTTTCGCTAAGGGTCCACCACCGACCGCCTGTGTCTCCTTCAAAGTAAGGCATCCCGATTTGGATCCTTATCTTTTTCAACGACCCCACCTCCTTCGGAGGAGACGTCGCCGAGGGGCTAACCGTAAGTACCCAAATCCGGATCGTCCAAATCCGTCGAAAGTTAACCGAAATCCGTTAACCGGCCCGCTTCCAGTTAACCGAAACTCGTTAAACTCCCCCGCTGCTGTGCTAACGAGACGTCTCGGATCGCCCGTGAATCCCGACGTCGAACCGTACTTAACACGTGTCATCACACGTAAAGCACGGCTTTCCCGAAAAACGCATTTTCCTGCACTTTCCGGGCGTTTGACATTTCCTGACCGTTATTTTAAAAACGAACAAAACCGGACCGGGAACAAATTCCCATGAAGCCGGTGACTCGTAGGGGCACGTGGCAGCCTATGCCACCTCCCTCTAGTCACCCTTCAATCAAATTCAAAGGGAAAAGACCAAAATGCCCCCGGTTTGCAAGCCAAGTCCGCCGGACTCATCGTGCACATTTTCTTCGAAATTGCCGCAAGTCCTTCAAATTCCCAAAATACCACAAAACCCCCGGATTCGTGCCAAGTCCGTCCTGACTCCTACCGCAAATTTCACCTATAAATAGAAATGGTCACAAAGCCAAATGGAGAGAAATTTTACCCCAAAAATTCACATACCCCACGGTCCAAACCGGTTTTCACCCTCCCGAGCTCCCGTTCGTCTCGATTCGCGTGAAACCTTCGTATTTCGATCAAATACGCCTTACAACTTCGAAACAACCTTTCGAATCACTTTCCGTGTCCCGTACACACCTTCCGAGCCAAAGGAGTCGACCCTAGCCATAGGTATAACTCCTCTCTCTAAATCTCCCGTTCCGTCTCGGTTTACGCGCCGCCGCTATAACCGCTTTCGAACGTCGTTATCGAAATGTAGACGCTCCGTCTAACGGGTCCGATACGCTTTAGCCCCTCGATCCTCTTCTCTTTCCGTAAGAGAAGTAATCACGGGTTAAAACGGCGTTCCGACCCCGTTCCGTTTACTTTTATGTCATTTACCATTCCGGATCGATCGATCCGTTGATCGTCATTTACAATTCCGAGCCGTTTGGCCTCGTTGATCGTCATTTACAATTCCGAGCCGTTTGGCCTCGTTGATCGTCATTTACAATTCCGAGCCGTTTGGCCTCGTCGATCGTCATTTACGAATCCGGATCGTTTGATTCCGTTGATACCGCACTTTAAATACTGTCATTTACAAAGTCCGATCCGTTTGGATTGTGATAGTATTTACTTTTCAAAGTCCGAGTCGCAACCCGATTCGTTGATCGCATGTCATTTAATACGCATTTTTCCCGTAAAAATCGTTAACAATGTAATGCCCGGTTCAAAACCGGAGTTCGTCCGTCGAACTCTCTTTCAAAACGCTCGAAATGACGTTCGGCCTCCGAACGCTCATCTTCAAACTAAAAGCCGCCATTTGACACTTAAAATCATTTAATACGCATTTTTCCCGTAAAAATCGTTAACAATGACTCGCACGGCTCAAAATCGACGTTTGCCACGCAAACGCTCATTTCAACTCAAAATCGACGTTTGCCACGCAAACGCTCATTTCGGCTCAAAGTCGACGTTTGCCACGCAAACGCTCATTTCAAACTCAAAATCGACGTTTGCCACGCAAACGCTCATTTCAACTCAAAATCGACGTTTGCCACGCAAACGCTCATTTCAAACTCAAAATCGACGTTTGCCACGCAAACGCTCCTTTCAAACTTCAAACCGACGTTTGTCATTCAAACGCTCGTCTTTTCAAAAGTCACCTAATCAACGTTTGTCATTCAAACCAAGATTAAGCTTGTCATTCAAGCCCCCCATTTCAAAAGACACACACACACACACACGATTTCGAGAAAGGTAGAAAGACTCGTCATGCGAGGCGTTTCGGGCGATCTCGTAATACTCTACCCGAAACGTAACCTGACCTCCGAACCTAACAATCTCTGGTACAAAAAAAGCTTTTTACTCGTTTTCGCTGCCAATAAAAATGATCCCCGTTTTCAAAAGCCTTTTCCTAAGTTTTTGCTACCAATAAAAACGACACAGCCGTTTCTCAACGTTTAGGCTCAAAATACAAAAACCGTGTGGCGACTCCTCATTTTGTTCCTTCCCATGAAGCGAGGTCTCAGACACCAACCCCTCCGCGAAAGACAACCGCCTTTTCCGCGCCCCCCGCCCGCGCGCGAAAAAGATCGGGTAATTTCACGCGGGCATACTTCTGATTGCACCCTGCGGGGAGAAATTTAAGAGAGCCTTGAGGTTCAAGTTCGAAGCATCAAACAATCAGGCTGAGTATGAGGCGATTATAGCAGGCATGGAATTGGCAAGAGACTTGGGAGTTCAGAATATAGAGATCAATAGTGACTCTCAGCTCATAGTTAATCAAATTAAGGGGGAATATGATACTATCAACCCAAGACTAACTCGCATCGTGGCCTTGCAAAAACCCTCATAAAAAATTTCACCTACTACGAGCTGAACCAAGTCATGAGAGAGGACAACGTGGAAGCTGACCTCCTCTCCAGAATAACCGATCAAGAAATTGATGAGTTGGAGGCAGATTGCCAGATTGAATTCACAGAGAGGCTCGCTATAGATCGGATTCGGCATAAATAATATTGAGAATCAAGTAAGGGACTCGGGTAGATGAAGTCAAGGATTACATCGAGAAGCAAACCCTCCCCGAGGACCCAAGAAAGGCTAGAGCCATCGTAACGGTGTCCGCGAAATACCTCGTCCTCGATGGGGTACTTTTTCGGCGATCATTCACCAAGCCTTTCGAGATGTGTCAAAACTCACATGGTCACCAACTTACTCTATGAGGTCCATGAAGGAGTTTGTGGCGGACATCCAGTGCTCGCACCCTCTCGTACAAGATCAAATTCCAAGGATTCTTTTGGCCCACTATGAGAAGCGGATGCACAGAGTATGTGAAAGTGTGACAAGTGCCGTAGATTTGCGTACATCCCTAGACTACCATCAACAGAGCAAACTTTGGTCATACCATCGTGGCCGTTTGATACGTGGGGGATTGATCTCATTGGACCATTCCCAACTACTAGGGGAAACATCAAGTATGCTGTGGTGGCCGTGGATTATTTTACCAAGTAGACAGAAGCCAAGGCTTAGCCACTATCTCCGAGGAGAATACAATTAATTTTGTCCACGATCACATCTATTGTCGATTTGGGGTTCCCCGAGCAATTATTTCAGACAATGGCACCCAATTCTCTGCGAAATTCACTGCTGAATGTGTGAGAATGAAGGTGCAACACCGTAAGTCCGCAGTTGCCTATCCTCAGGGAAACGGCCAAGCTGAGGCCGCGAACAAGCTAGTTCTGACCGCCCTAAAGAAAAATTTGGAGGGGCGAGGAGGACGATGGTTGGACGAGCTCCAGACCGCATTATGGGTTGTCCGCACAACTACAAGGAATTCTACGGGAGAAACTCCTTTCTCGCTCACGTATGGGTCGGAGGCAATGGCTCCAGTGGAGGTTGCCCTACCCTCGTACAGAGTCACATACTTCGACGAGTCTCAAAACGAGGCAAACAGAAGGTGTGACCTGGACGATCTCGAAGGAAAGAAAATGCGGGCATATGAAAAAATGGTGAACTACAAGCAGAAAGCAAAGAAGCACCATGACAAAAGAGTAAATAAGAGGAGTTTTTCAGTTGGAAACTGGGTACTCAGAAGCGTAGAGGTCCAAGGGACCCAACCTGGTTTCAACAAGTTGTCCCCGAAATGGGAGGGTCCATATGAGGTCACAAAAATAATCAAAGAGGGCACCTACATATTGCAACCAAAAGGGGGAGAAGAGCTTAAGCACGCTTGGAATAGCGACCACCTTAAGAGATACTTCTTTTAAAATCTTTGTAATTTTTTGGAAGGAGTATAGACTATGTGTATGTATAAAGGAAGTTATCATCATATTTCATCATATTTTGATGCAAAAACCTATTCCCACCAAATTTCAAAAGCTAAAGTGGATGCCCGCAAGCGGATGCCAGTAGGTTAAAGAGCAAACATATGAGCTCCTACCTACTGATGCGCAACGATCTTTCGGTCCGCAAGCCTATATGAGTACAAAGATCCATTACGATCCGTACTCCGATCGGGGGGAGGATACCCTGTCCTGCCCGCGTGACACCACCAGGAATAAGTGGATATAGATGCCAGCGAGGACAAGGGCCAAGGCCCTTGTTCCCGCTCAGTGCGCGAAGGTCCTCGTTAGGGCCGTTACTCGTATGCCTGTATGTGACAAAGGCCTACATATAAGCCCGTTACTGTATCGCCGTAAGACCCTCACACAAAACTCTAAGGGGTTTTGAATAAAGGGTCAAAAAAGCGTGAACCACCATTAGTGGATACAGATGCCAGTAGGTTAAAGGGCCGCTATGCTAAATATGCCCCTACCTACTGTTGCGCGGGCTATAGCTTCACGGCCACACTCTGCATGCCCTAGGAAGGTAGCTTGTCTTGGCTGCTTTTGACTTACACCACGGCTCGCAAGGCTGGGAATAAGTGTAAACGGATGACAGTGATCAAAAGAGTTTTTACAAAGCCAAACAGACAAAGGGGGTTAAGGCCCCAAAGTTTGTCACAAGGCCAAACAAAAGCGATCACAGATGAATAAGGCTGACTCTCACGAAAAATCCAAGTGATTTTGAATAAAGAGTTAGGAAAACTCAAAAAATGAGGACAAAGGGCCTACTAAGCCTTTTCCGCAGAAGGAGAGTATAAAGTTTAATTACAAGTCAAAAAAGCTAGAGAAAGAGCAAGAATGCAAGTATTAAGGTACTTCAAAATTGCGAGCACTCAAAATAGCCTACAAGACAAGTAATTAAAGAGAATAGTTACAGAAAAATGCTTCTATTACCAAGGAAAAATAATTACAAAAAAGTCCTAATCTATTACAAAAAGAAAAAACAAAAAACCTATACTATCGAGCTTGATCCTTGGCCGCATCGCATTCTCTCGTGGCCGCACCTTCTCGTGCCCGCTTCAACAGCTTGGAGTAGGGAAGGAAGACGGGTCATCAAAACCTCTCGTGATAGGATCGAGGTAGGTGGGCTCGAGAGACCGGGCAGAACCGCCCGCCGAGGAAAAAGATCTCCTATGGCAGCTCCATCAGAAGAACGCGAGCAAGGGCCTCCCCGAGTGATATCGGGTTCTCCCCAAATCGAAGTTCATCCAGACGGCGATCGTGCTAAGGGCCGTCACTTCGCCACGGAGGCAAAGAAGCCGCAAATGACAGCTCCAAGCCCTTTACCTCGTCCCTCGGACAGAGGAACTAACGCATGCCCTGGCAAGCATTCATCATCCGTAGCAACAAGCGAGCCAATCACGGCCAACTCCCGCACGGTAAACTTGCCCGTGGCCGCGAAGTTCCGACCGTGTCCGACCCCGGCCTCATACCGAGCCGCATTCTCATTATTCACCCAATTCTTAAAATCCTCGGAGTTTTTGTACTCCTCCACAGCCTTCTTTGCGGGCCTCTCGCCAAAGATCCTCTCCCTCTCCAACTCAAACCGCGTAAGGGGTAGCAGCTTCTGAGAGCTCATCCGCCTTAGCCTCCAGAGTTTGATCGACTCCTCGCCAGCCCAGCCTTGGTCGCGAGCTCGTTATTTCTTTGCTCGAGCCGGCTCTTGTGCCCGCGGAGCTCATCCCGCCGACCTTTCGCCTTTTCAAGGCTTTTCTCCACTCGGTCACCCTATCCCGGAAACCCTCGCATCGGTCTCCTTAGTGGATAGGGCTTTCTCCTTCTCATCAAGAAGGGAGTTTAAGGTCCCCACCTTCTCCCCGAGCCTCGCTCCAGCTCGCGGAGTTTGCTCGCCAGTCCTTAGTGTTGCTCTCCAACTCCACGGACAAGTCAAGCCGCAAGTCTCCCTCACCTCACGGCCTTGTTGCCCACCCGCGAGGAAGAAGGTCGAATTGTGTGGATACAAAAAGGCTAAGTGAAGAGACCGGCGTAAAGGTCCCTACCTCGCAAGGGCAATCCCAATATCTCTCATCAGGGCTGATGGGTTCTCCTTCTCAGCCACATGGTGGTAGAAGTCAGGGGCAAAAAGCCTGTTGATCAACCCAATACCCACAACAGAATTCTGGGAGGACCGGGCCTATAAATCCACCCCTGATAGCGGGCACTTACCCCACCTGCTTCCTCTTCTCCCATGCCTCCTCGCGGGTGGCCAGGGAGGAGATTGGGTAAGATACCGAGCAGATGGTCCCCGCAGTAGGGGGAGCAATGGTGGAAGCAGAGGCAGATGCAGTTGAGCCCCGAGCATGGGTCTCCACCACCTTCTGGGACTTAGAAGCCCTCTCCTTGTGCGTTGGGTCCGCATCCCTCTCATTCCTCTTCCGAGAGTCCCCTCGGTGGCCAGAAGGAATTGTGCGGCCGGGAGAGGTTGCGCGGAGAGCGTTGGCCGGAGGAGGACCCCTGGGGGGTGGAGGCAAATTCTCAGTGGTGGGAATGACCTTGGGAGCAGAGAGAGGCTCCCCGCTCTTCCTACTGACAACGGGCACGGTCTTATCCTTGGTAGGGACCCCTCCCAATGCAGTTTGCCTCTTGTTAGCAGCCTCCCTATTGGCCTGCTTGTTCTTGGCCTTCATCTGAGCAGCACTTAGGGGAGCTATCAGAAGTTATACTCCTCGGGGTCTACTCTGGAGGAAAAGAAAATGGTTAGAAGGCTAATCAAAGAATCGAAAGCAAAATAAATTGACAAACAGTTTTTGAAAAAGTCAGAGACCGATGAGTTCGGGAGGATCGCACTCGCCGCCAAAGATGCAGTGTCTTACACAAATTTCAAATTGATAGTGCTCGTGCACCCTCCAATCGTGGTCACGGGGCAAAGGCTCTATTTCTACTCGGGGCATGTGGGGCGCCTCCCGCGAGGAGCCACCCCGAGTAGATTAATAGGGGCTCATCTACGACAATTGTGCCCACATCATAAACGGGCTCCTCCCCGCTATCCAAGTAAAGGGCCGTATGCCTCTCTATGGCACGCCGCATAGCATCGGCAGAGGATGGGTCCTGATAACCGGTAGCGGCCACCTTCATTGGAACCGGACTTGAAGGTTTGGGGAAAGGCCACCAAACTCGACTCAATGACCAAGACATCCCTCTCGGTTTCATTGGTCAAATTTGTTTGAAGGGTTAGAGAAAGTCCGGGTTGAATAGTTCCTAGCCTTCGCACTGTGGATGTTCGCCGACCCGATTTTGATAATAGGCGTAAAGCCCGGCCAGTAGGTTCATGGCCCAGAATCTGCAGATGCCTATGAAGGAAACTATAGCCCTAATGGTATTGGGAGTCGATTCATGGGGAGGCACGTTGAACTCAGAAAAGTAGAAGAATGGGTCCAGGGCAATCTCGTGCCATTCTCAAATTGGGCACCATAAAAAACTAAGGCCCTATTGTCCTCGCGACATCGCCTATCAAGCTTCGGCCGCAGCCTTGTCTTTATCCTTCAAATGTACGTGCCCAAGGGTGCGGACACGGAAAGCTTTGCGGTCAATGTTGTACACTTCGTAAATATCCTCCTCCCGCCGAGGGTAGCCACCTCCTCGTTTTCTTACCGCGGCCACGACTGTGGTTCACCTCGCCAGCTCGGCCTCTTACCCTTATTCCGGCAGGGCCACCTCCGCCTCCTCCTCGCAGTCGTGGTCGAAAAGGCATCCACAATATTCGTGGTCTCGCCTTCTTAGAGGTCCCCGCAGCCTCTCCTAAGTTCGACCTCGCGGTCATCCTCCTCGGCCTCCGTGCTCGTCGAGCCAAAGAGATCGGTTTCATCACCGCGGCGCAGGTTACCTCAGTTCATATCCCCCACCTCCTGGCCACCTGGAAATTCGGAGGCTCCACCTCCTCGCTACTACTCGCCCAATTGGGTTGGCACTGTACGCCGGCACAACATTGGGAAAACAAATTCTCAAGGGCGTAACATCTAGAGGGTCATTCAGTGTCCCAGGTGCTCGGTGCCCGCACCTCATTAGTTTGATCGGGATCCATTAGTTCACACTTCTCCCGCCCGCTATTTGTTCAGTGGATACGGACGCTCTCCTCACTAGTTCAACGGCGTTCGTAGCCCGATCTCTCTCGCGGGAAACCCGCACAAAACCCCCATTACAAAGTTTCTTAGCCTACGAGAATCTCCCAACACCAAGCACATCCCGGTTATATATGTATTTTCTCTTGCCCTCCCACAACCGGTGGGACGAACGCCCCCAATCATCTTTCTCACGTAAATACGTAAAACACCTAAGGGATAGCCTTATCCACCCCAATCCTACCTTCCTAAAGATACCACCAAATCCGTTTACTATGGCAAAAATATCGGTGGACCCACCTCCTAGTTCTATGGGACGGCGGGGTCCAAATTCGCGAGTGGTCATTTCCTGCTCAAAACCTTAAAAGAAAAATAGAAGGAGATGAAGAAGAAAAACACCCAACATATACTTACGAAGGAAAACTTGAAGGTTGGATTCGGAGAAACACTAGCACGGATTTCGCAGCAAACAATTTCTCTCTCTAAGCTCTTCGAAGGTTTGGAAACGGTAAAAGGGTTTGAGATTTAAGGGTTTGGTATTTATAAGGCCTACCTATACGGGTTAACCCGTTAACCCGTATTAATTAGCCCACAAATCCTACCTCGGACCCTGAACCGTCTTTAACGTTTGAAAATTCGAAAATTAAATAAATTTTGCATTTATTGCCCCCCTTGGGTGAGCGACACGTACCCCTGTACGTACCACTAACTCGTCTTTTCATCTGCCAAGGGGCCCACCTGTTAACCGGGAGGCACACCATGCAAGGAACCACGTGTCACTCACTGGTGCCTCCCGAACGTTCCCATAGGCCCATGGGGCCAAGCAACAAACAACAAAAAACGCTAACACTGGTGCTCGCCAAAGCGGCGATCCAATCCTACCGAGCTTCTAGTACCTCCTCGCTCAGACCATAAATAATCACACGCGGAGCTAGGGGCCATTGATGAGCCCGAATCTACTGGACCGGGCCCGCGCTCGGTCTGGTCCAAGGAACCAGTGACGTGGCAGCTTCCTGGGACCGCCTGGGGGAAGACCGCAGACAGATAGGCCCTTGAGGTCAAGACCGCGTTCCTCCCCGCATTAATCCTATCAAAGACCGGAAGGATCCTGACCGCTATATTCGTGCCCGCACGACCTGTGACCGTTGGGTCCGTGCCCGCAGATTGTATGTCCGCGGGGACCCATGCCCGCAGTAGGCGTGACCGCATCAACCGTGCACGCGTCATATACCTTTGACTGCGGCCACAATGTTGACCGCGGGCACATGCCTGCTTCCCGGTTAATGTCAAGCCTTACTGAGCAAGTTAAGCTTACTGGCTCTGACAGGCCACTTGCCGGCTCCCCCATCACGCATTCAATGCGGCTCAGTCAGGCGCCTACTATTCCATTTAATGCTCCAAGCCGGCTACACGGCTCATTTCCCTTTCAGCCATGCCCCCTCTGCAGTAAATGTTCCCTCCCTGACAGGGCCAATTAGCTGCGGACACGTGTAGCTGGTCAAATACCAAAGTGCCCCCTAGGGCTGATCTCATTGCTTACCTCAACAAGCACCATGGCATTGCCTATAAATAGAAGGCCTTTACCCCCTCAGGCAAGGTAAGTTCCATATACAATTGAGTAAGCCATATTACTCTAAATCCTAAACACACACACACTCCAAGGTATTCAAAGCCTTATTATCTCAGTATTCTTACTCTCACACCCGAGGGCCTGAGTTGGAGTAACATTCAACTTTGACCTTAACGGTGCTTCTTTGTGTTGTGATCTAGGTACAAACAAACCACTCAAATATCCTAGCCAGATATCCTCGAACCGCTCCTGACCCTGAACAGCTTGGCGTCATCAGAATTGAATGACAATTTCATTTCATTCCGTGTCAACCAAACGGAGGGGGTTGACCAGTTTTTTTCCATTCCAATTCCTTAAGGAATTCAATTCCATTGACAATTCCATTCCTTCACTTTTTTTCCACCGAACCAAACGCCACCTAAATGTAGTAAATTTTGCGATTTTAACCTCCTTAAGTTTAGGAAACATACGAATATGTAATAATTTTGACTCCCTTCTATTGAATTACGGCCTTGGCCAATGGTACATGCTTGTACTAGTGGCAAGCTGGCCACTACAGAGTACAAATCACTGAAGAAATGTTGGACAAAGAAGCTTCTATCCAGTGCGCTTGACTGTCTTAGAATTGACATATTAAGTACTAATATGGTCGCAAATAAGCATCCTAAAGTGAACATAGTTATCAAATACCAAACTCACTGAAAGTTTCGTGTAGCTAGGAAACTTGGATCACGCAATAGGCAAAGGATGTGAGTACAGATGTGTCTCACAGCTGTCCACACATCCACAGATAATGCAGCGGAATAAAGCAATTAAAAGCAAATAACTCAAGAATTATTTACGCCATCGATCTATGAGATCAGCAAACCAGGCTTACGCCCAAAAACTTTTCACTATAAAAACTTTTGTTTCTTACAAAAACAAAGAAGTGAAAAACTAAAATATGAAAATACTAAACAAGTTCTAATCACCTTCTATGATATGAACAACTCCCCTTTCTCAAGTAGGACTTATTCAATCAGAAGTAAAACAAGAGAACTTTATGAAAACCTAGATGTGAGTTACGGATGTAAGCTCACAACCTAAAACAACAATGTCGAATGACTATGAAAAATGTGATTTTCTCTCGTAAATTGTGTAACTTCTCTTTGTGCTGAATGCCTTGTATTTATAGAGCACCTTGGAGAAGATCTTCATGCAATCGACTTCTTCCTTTGTGAGATTCCTTTTTCTATATGAAAACATATAACACACTCACAAGGAAATCAAATATTAATAGGTTAGTCCTAATATAAAACTATGTACATAAATAAAAGATATTTACATAATTACAATCTCTTAATAAAAATAAGATACTTATAAATCTCCATGAAAGTTCCAAAATCTTCTTACCATATAGAAGTCTTTTGAAATAAGGAAACATAATAATGTTCCCACAAAACTCACGTTTTCAATCTCCCCCTATTTTGGACTTTCTAGTCAAAACCAAAGATTTATAACAAACATAATATTATGACCACAGACTATTGAAAAACATAACTCCCCCTGAATGGATGTGTGTCCAGATGTGTATACACATCCACACATAAAAACTGCAAAACAGAATTAGAACAGAATACTATCAGTTCATTAAGCAAAACCAAAAACCATTCAGAAACATCCTAATTAAAGTTATTACAGACCATTGTTTTAAAAACTAAAAACTAAAGCAGAAAATTAAAAATTGTTTTTAGCAACCATCACAGCAAAATACCAAAAAAAACTTTTCTCTCTAAATCAAAGATCAAAATGTCTCCACCTAAAGCCGCCAAGAGCTTTAGCAAGAAGAGCATTCACAAAGCAAAGATCCCGTACTTCACTTCCAAAGAAGAAGAAGCATCAACATTTGAACTAGAATCTCCCCCTTTTTGACAAGAAAGTTTAGCATACCATCTAAGGAGATTATCTCTAAGAGCTTTCAAATTATTGGCATGAGCTAAGGAGGCTTGGGCTTGAGCTTCAGCAGCTACAATTTCAGCATCTAAATCTTTCATCTGAGCAGCAAAATTCTCTTCAGATGTGACACCAGATGTGTCCACATCTTCCATACCAAGCTCAGGAACAGTGCCAACTGGGAGATCAACATGCCTCTGTTTGGGGTCTAATAGAGTTTTGGATTCCTTAAACAGGGCAAAATTTTCCACCCTTTCTTCTCCTTTTTCAGCCTTTACCCCATTGGCTATGAGAATTTGGGAGAAGAGGCTTCCATTGTTGGTTCAGACGAGGGTGATGGAGAAGAGAAATCAGCAAGAAATTTAGAGATTACGGGATTTAGGAGAATGGAGTCCTCTCTTCTTGCTATTGAAATCGGCACAATGTCAAGAACATCTTCTTCTCTTATATTCGAATGCTCGGCCATTTAACAGAGAGATTTGAGGTTGGTTGAACAGTGCACAGGAAATTAATGCAAGGGTGTGTGAATTTGTGTGCAAACGGGAAGGAAGAACAAAGGGTTTTAACAAGGATTATGAGGGAGGAGACGGATGTGAGGTAAAATAAATACTCACAGCTCCCCCTTTCCAAATAGAATTAGGAATCCTTTTACAAAGAGGTTTAACATACCTCAAAAACCTTAAGAGTCCTCCAACGGCTAGAAAACCTTTGAGGTTACTACACACAAGCACCTTCCAAGAAAATAAGGGATTAAAATAAATCAAGATTTTGTAAGATTTTTATGAAAACACAAATTGCTTCGGCATATCTTTATTTTAAAATAGAATCCCAAAAGAATTTTTCAACCTTTTCAAACAAGGATTGATACACATCTTTTCTTTTTCATGAAAGATATTGGAGATCAAAAACCTATATAATCAAAGAGTAAATTAAGAGAGAAAATTAATTAACTAATATATTTACAAAGCTCCTATATGACCTAAAATGCAATATGCCTAGCATGATGCAAACACACAAGTGAAGGAAATATTCTCACTTATAGATGTGGCATAGGATGTGAGTCACATATTGGGACACATTTAGATCACAAAAAGTCAATGAGCAAGAATCCAATCGCACAGCCTCTAGGATGCATCCACCAATTTTTTTTTTGTTGTGGATTTTTTCAATGTGAGTAGCTTTCACTTTACTTGATCCCAAAGATAGCCCTTTTTCCCAATGATCTTATCAAGTTTGACTTCAAGATTTCTTATGAAAATCACTTGATCACAATGGTATGGCTTCATACTAAGGGTGAAGCAAATTGCTTTCTCACACATATATATATAATTTTTCTTATAGCACCCACCGTGAGATACCTAGGAAGGTTTATACCAAGTAATCAAAAGATTACATGGACAGAAATACTCACAATTAAGTGATCAAAAATAATGTCAAAGATGAAGACTCACAAGTGACCACACCGAGAAATTTCGTGCTAATGCATGATATTTTTTGGCTTTTTCTTTTTATGATTTTTTTTTTTTTTTTTTTTTTTTTTTTTTTCGCTAAACTAATCTACAGATGTGTTAGAGGATGTGAGACACATCCGGTCTCACAACCTTAGATATCACACAAGCCAAGAGACTTCCTCAAGGAGGAAAATCTCTCCAAATCTAATGCCTTTGTAAATATATCGCCCAATTGATTTTCAAATTCCAACAAATTCCGCACACACGCTTTTTTGCTCTACAAGATCTCTAATGAAATGATGTCTAATATCAATGTGCTTTGTTCTAGAATGTTAAACAGGATTTTTAGATATGTCCAAGGCACTTTTGTTATCACAAAAAGTCAAAACTTTGCTATTTAATCCATAATCTTTTAGCATTTGATTCATCCAAAGTAATTGTGTGCAAGAACTCCCAAGGGCAACATATTCAAATTTCGGCGGTGGACAAGGACACACAATTTTGTTTCCTACTATACCAAGACACAAGGTTATTACCTAGGTAGAAACATCCACCAAAGGGTGGTACTTTTTCTATCATCACTATTTCCAGCCCCAATCGTAATCGGTGTACCCAACCAAATTTGTGTTTGTTTCTTTAGAGTAATGTAGACCTAGGTTCACAGTCCCACTCACATACCTAATGATTCTTTTCAATGCTTTAAGATGGGACACTTTAGGGTTGGCTTGGTATCTAGCACATAGACACACACTGAACATAATGTCAGGTCTACTTGCAGTGAGGTAGAGCAGGCTTCCTATCATGCTTCTATAGAGGGTTTGATCAACACTCTCACCATCTGAATCATGGCTTAACTTTTGGGAAGATCCCATTGGGGTTCTTTGATGTGAAGAGTGTTCAAGCTCAAATTTTTTCACAAGATTCTTGGCATACTTAGACTGAGAAATGAACATGCCATCTTTGAATTGCTTAATTTGTAAGCCTAAGAAAAAGTTCAATTCTCCTACCATGCTCATCTCAAATGTGGAAGTCATGCTATCCACAAAGTTAGCTAACATAAGGTCAGAGTTTGACCCAAACACAATATCATCTACATAGATTTGTGCCACAAGAATCTCCTTTTTGTTTCTTCTCACAAACAAGGTTTTGTCAACCTCACCTCTCTTGAATCCTAGTTGAAGCAAATGGTCAGTCAACCTACCATACCAAGCTCTAGGGGCTTGCTTTAGCCCATACAAAGCTTTCTTCAGTTTATACACATGATTAGGATATTTGGAGTCCACAAAGCCTTTAGGTTGTTCAACATAGGCTTCCTCATTTAATATCCCATTTAAAAAGGCACTCTTGACATCCATTTGATGAAGAGTAATCTTGAGGTAACAAGCAATGGCTAACAAAAGCCTAATGGACTCAATTCTTGCAACAGGAGCAAATGTCTCCTCAAAGTCAATTCCCTCAATTTGAGTATAACCTTGAGCAACTAACCTAGCTTTATTTCTAGTTATCACACCTTGCTCATCGCTTGTTCTTAAAAATCCATTTGGTTCCTATTACATTACCATGTGAGGGTCTAGGAACAAGAGTCCATGCCTCATTCTTTTCAAATTGAATTAATTCATCTTGCATAGCCATAATCCATCAAGATCTTTTAATGCTTCAAGAACATTCTTAGGTTCAATTTTAGAAACAAAACAATGTAGCTTACAGGAGTATGCCGAGGAGCAACTCCATAAACCACCCATCTTTCTATAATCAACTTTGTCCTTTTGTCTAGTTCTCACTTGAGCATGCACATCTCCCACAACTTGTGAAGTGGGGTGGTTTTTCTGGATTTTTGAAGGGATATCCTTTGACCTATCCACACACCCATTCACATTATCTTCTCGAGCATCATCCCGATCAGAATCGAGGAACCGTCCTCGCCATGCAGGAGTTTGAGTGGATGTGGGAGCAGATGTGGGTTCAGATGTGGAGGCAGATGTGTCCACATCCTTGGTTACATCCTTGTCAGTTCATCATTTTTAACAAAGACTTTGGAAGTTTCTTTTGCTTTTTCAAAGACTCAAGTTTCTTCATCCTTCCGCCAAGCAAGCAACCCGAAATGTCATCCTCAGCAGCCTTGAGGTTAAGATCAAGTGAGTCATCAAATTTAACATTAGCAAGATTCCATAATGGTCTTAGTTTTGAGATTAAAAACTACGTAAGCTCTACTATTAGTGGAATAGCCCATGAAAATTGCTTTGTCACTTTTTGAATCAAACTTGGACAGTATTCTCTATCATTGAGAATATAACAAACACAACCAAACACATGAAAATATTTTACAGCTTGGTTTCTTTCCAAGGAGAATTTGATATGGAGTGACAAAGGCTACCAATCCTTAGGAACACCCTATCGCCGATGTGGCAAGCAAGTGTTTAAAGCTTCCGCCCAAAACTTTTGGACAAGTTCTTTGAACTTAGCATGACTCTTGCCATTTCTTGCAAGGTTCTATTCTTTCTTTCGGCAATTCCATTTTGCCGTGGGGTGATTGGTGCGTAAAACTCATGAGTGATTCCCTTAGAATTGCAAAAATTGGTGAACATTTGATTCTCATATTCGTGCCATGGTCGACCTAATCCTCACGCCTTAAGACCATAAAGATTTCTAACTCTTTTGTACCAATTCTTGAATTCTCCAATTGTTTCGACTTTTCTCTTAAGAACATTACCCAAGTGTACCTAGAATAATCATCAACACACACAAAGGCATACTTTTTCCTACCAAAGCTTTCTACTTCAATAGGTCCCATCAAATCGTGTGAATCATCTCCAAACATCTAGTTGTGGAGCATTGTTGGACCTTTTTATGTGATGCTTTTGTTTGTTTTCCCTTTTGACATGAACCACAGACATCGTGGTTCTTGAAGTTCAGTTTAGGGAGGTCTTTAATGGCTTCAAACCTTTGAAGTTCTTCCAGAGTTCTACACTAGCATGCCCTAATTTTTGGTGCCACAGATTGACATCATTAGCTTTTGAGCTTAGGCAAGAAAGATTGTCACCAAATTGGTAACAATTATCGCCAGATCTAGGACCAAGAAACACACATTTATTATCCTTATCAAACACTTCACACAAGTGCTTATCAAACTTCACAAATAGGTCATCATCACACAGCTTGACCGATGCTTATTAGGTTGGCTTTCAAGCCTTCCACATGGTACACATTGTGCAATTTTGGAAGACCCTTGACATCTAGGGTTCCTTTTCCAACAATCTTTCCTTGAGCACCTCCACCAAAATTTACTTTCCCTCCATTTATTATTTCATAGTCAAGAAGGATCGCTTGGTTTCCAGTCATGTGCCTAGAGCACCCACTATCAAAATACCAAGAGCCGAGACAAGATTTGAGGGAAGAGTAGACAACATTGCAGTGGTAATTGGTTTGGCTACCCACTGCTTAATGATTTTCTTTTTGGGTTGCAGAGGTCTCGGATTGACTCGGATGTGTGTTAGGATGTGCATACATCTTCTCACACATCTGAGGCCGTTTGAAGTTACCGCATTTTTTATCGCCTTAAGTTTGTAGCGAAGGGCCTAATGTGACCAGGGAGCAAGGCAAGAATGACAGATGTAATGCCTCTTTCTTGGTCTCTTCTCACTCGAGAATGATTTTTTCTTTAAAAGCATGTTTTTCACACTCTTAGAGGTAGAACCTTCATATCCCTCCTTTACAAAAATTATTTTCAAAACCTATACCAATTTTGTCACGTTGACCCATACAAAAAGCTTCTTCCATTTTCATTTTACTTTTGTTTAACTTAGTGAAAGTATTATCGGCTTTTTACATTCATTCTTGAATTTTTCAAGGTCAACTTCTCTTTTGGTCACAAGGACTTCTAGTCTTGCAATGGTATCCTTTTGAGCATCATTTTCTTTTGAAAGTACAGCTTTTCATCTTCACAAGCACCAATTTATCGGACATGAGATTTGTTTACCTTAACAAGTACCTCAATTTTGTCCAATCTTTTCATCCAATCGTATGCGGCTCATATGTGTATGTGGCAAAGAGTTCCTCATAGGGAATGTCTCTTTCTTCATCTTCATCATCCGAATCTCCTTTTACAGAGAAACAAGTCAGCTCCAAGTCAGATGTGACACCGTATGTGTACACAACCGAGTCCACATCCAAGGGTTGTTCAAGAGTATATTCTTCTATATCTCAAAAGCATTAAACACGTAATGGCAATTTAAGACAGACATGTTAGCCACTTCTTCTTCCTCATCCTCACCGTCACTAAGGGTAGCAGCTTAAGCTCATTCCCTTCTTTTTAAGTGTATTAGCACACTCATTGGCATAATGACCAAATCCACGACATGCCCTACATTGATGATTCGCATGATTTATTTTCAAAACTTGGTTTCTTGAATCCATGTCGTTGCTAGGTTTTGGCTTTTCAAAGATGTTCGAAGTAGGTCTATTGGGAAATTTGCTCATCCTTCTATTTTTCAAGATAGAACCGAATTTCTTTGAAATAAAAGCAACATCCTCATCTTCAAGATTTGACTTGTCAATCTCGAGGATAATTCCACAAGCTCTCTTGGTAATGCGAAAGCACTTTTGAGAGCAAGACTGTGTGTTTTGTTTTCTTCCGAGCCTCAAGGTTAAGCTCAAACACGGTCAAGATTCCTATGATGGTGTCAAGACCTACAGATATTTGTGTCCTTTGTTTCTTCAATCACGGCTACTTTAATGTTGAACCTCTCGGGCAAGGTCCTTAGAATCTTACTAACAAGTCTTGCATTGGAGATAGATTCTCCTAGACTTGTGCATTCATTTGAAATCTCATGAATCTTAGCAAAGATATGACACAATATCCTCAGTTTCTTCCATTCGAAGTAACTCTAACCTATCCATGAAAATTCTAAGCCTGGTAGCCTTCACACTTGGTGCTCCCTCACATTGAGTTTGCAAAATATCCCAAGCAGACTTTGGCTATACTTTCATTTGTTATAAGCTTGTACATATTCCCAGAAACATGGCTGGAAATAGCACCCATGGCCTTTGAATTGTAATTTGCAGCTTGTATTTCATCAAGAGTCCATTGTTCTTCAGGTTTTCTTTCAAAGAAGGACTCACCAACACCAGAAGATGGCTTTTTCTCCACAGTAGGAGGTTGCCATGCAACAAGAATGCACATCCAAGCTCTTTCATCAATACTTTTGATGTAATTTCGCATCTTAGACTTCCAAAGAGAATAATTTGTGCCATCCAAGACAGGAGGCCTATTTTGGTGATTTTGGCATTCCATAATGACTACACTTTCTGGATCAACACTCAGTAATATATCGAGAGTTGGCTTTGATACCAATTGAAAGTTTCGTGTAGCTAGGAAACTTGGATCACGCAATAGGCAAAGGATGTGAGTACAGATGTGTCTCACAGCTGTCCACACATCCACAGATAATGCAGCGGAATAAAGCAATTAAAAGCAAATAACTCAAGAATTATTTACGCTTACTGATCTATGAGATCAGCAAACCAGGCTTACGCCCAAAAACTTTTCACTATAAAAACTTTTGTTTCTTACAAAAACAAAGAAGTGAAAAACTAAAATATGAAAATACTAAACAAGTTCTAATCACCTTCTATGATATGAACAACTCCCCTTTCTCAAGTAGGACTTATTCAATCAGAAGTAAAACAAGAGAACTTTATGAAAACCTAGATGTGAGTTACGGATGTAAGCTCACAACCTAAAACAACAATGTCGAATGACTATGAAGAATGTGATTTTCTCTCGTAAATTGTGTAACTTCTCTTTGTGCTGAATGCCTTGTATTTATAGAGCACCTTGGAGAAGATCTTCATGCAATCGACTTCTTCCTTTGTGAGATTCCTTTTTCTATATGAAAACATATAACACACTCACAAGGAAATCAAATATTAATAGGTTAGTCCTAATATAAAACTATGTACATAAATAAAAGATATTTACATAATTACAATCTCTTAATAAAAATAAGATACTTATAAATCTCCATGAAAGTTCCAAAATCTTCTTACCATATAGAAGTCTTTTGAAATAAGGAAACATAATAATGTTCCCACAAAACTCACGTTTTCACTCACTTTCTATGCCTCGAGGCGGACTGCGGACACTGAATTCCTTGAAGGCGAACAAGATCGCCTTAAATCAAGAACGCCATGCCACCACTATTTCTCCACGAGACAAAATTAAGTTGTGCTACCATTACGAAAATCGTATATGTGAAGCAGAAATATAATATCATGAAGACAGATTTTCATGGGCCGGTCCCACATTAAGTCCATGTGGGTTCCTTGCAGTGGCGGATCTACACCTAAGTTATTGGTGGTGCTCATTCCTCCCCAGCGGTCGCCCACTCGTACAACAACTTGTGATTTTTTGAGATTTCTTTGCGGGCGGTCGCCCAGCTGCTCACCTGCGGTCGCTCGCTTCTTCAGCGTTCCAAATTATCTATTAATTCTTTTTTTTTTCTAAGCAAAAACGACATCGTTTTGCAAAAAAAAAAATAAAAAATTTGGTGATGCCGGTGCACCATCAGGCACACAGTGAGATCCCCCGATTCCTTGGAGCCCAAAATAAAGAGCTAAGGACCCTAAGGCCCACTTTCCAAACCAATATCCCATTTTAATCCATCTGAGATTAAAATTCCAAATAAACCCAAGGGCCCATAAAGAGATAACGGAGTAAACAGAGAACGGCTGTTAATTACCTAAAATCACTCCGTCTCCGTGATTTCTGGTACTCAAGTCGTAATCCAAACCTCAATTCCGGCCAAAATCAAACACAAATCCACGCGAGGGAGGTCATCGGCGAAGAGATTGAAGATCGCCTCTGATAACATCCGTTCTAGATTGAAGATCGCCTCAATTCCGATTTTGTAAGGTATGCTTTCATTTTTTTTTTTAATTGGAATTCGTTTTTGATAGTGTTCATCAATAGATAGAAGATGTTGTTGCTGAATTAGGTTATAAATTTTTTTTAACAAATTTTTGAATAAAAAAATTATTTCATTCCCCTTTCAAACCTAAATTGAATTTTGACCTTGTTTATGAAATGTGAGAAAGGGACTTTATCAAGTCTTATAGACAGTGTTATAGGTCCTGGCATTGTGTGAAAAAATTTGTTTCGAGACACTTGAATGGTCCGATAGCAAATGGTATCGGACCTTTCAAAGGCATTTTGATTGTGTTTGTTAATGTCTTATGTGATCTGTAACAGGTCTTATAACAATTGCTATAGGATCTGATATAGTGTTTATATGATTCTGAGTTTACATGCTTCATTTAGTTTTAGATTATTTATGTGGCAGAGGACCTGTTCCAGGTCCTATACCATTTGTTATAGGACCTGTTCCAGGTCCTATACCTGCTCTATTTTGCTTTTTGACTTGGATTTGTCTTGATCCAGTAACAATTGTTATATAAAATAATGTATACATGAATTGTCCTTTAACATGCTTCATTTTGTTTTCGAATATGTATGTTGCATAGGACCTGTACCAGGTCCTATATCCTTTGTTATAGGACCTGTTATAGTGTGCATTTGTTTGGAGATGATTTGATTCAGTTTGATTGTTTGATGATGTGGTATATGACTTGTAATATGTCCTATACACCTTGCTAAAGGATCTGTTGTAGTGTGCATATGATTTTGAGTCAAATTTCTTGATTATATTTTTTATTATTACTATGACAGAGGACCTGTTAAAGGTCCTATAACCCCTTTGCTATAGGACCTGGTCTATTTTGCCTTTTGATTTGGATGTTCCTTGATCCAGTAACATTTGTTAGATAAAATGATTTATATCATTATATATGAATTGTACTTGTTTGTAGCTTATGTTTTATTTTTTGTTTTTTTTATGAAAAGGTGGAAAACTACGATGTCTGCAGATAAGAGAATGACCCGTATGCAGACAGGAAAATCAAGTGAAGATGAAACAGTTAAATCAGCAGATGTTACACTGTCTCAAGATAAGAGAATCGTACGTTACTCACCAAAGAAAACGACAGAAGCAAAAAAAAAACAAAAGCAAAAGGAACAACTAAAAGTGCAAAGGGACTGACATGGATCCCTTGTTTCAGATCAAACCTCCATTCTATATCATCTATCCTGACAGGGGTTGATTTAAGGGAATCTCATTTAAACAGGTTGAAGATATCACCTTTCTTCAACCTATTCAATTCTATAAACTAAAACAAAGATGTTAACTTGAGGAAGATGGACTCAACAATAAAAGATTTGATCAGATGCTACAAGCCAAAGGAAAAGAAATTTTTGCTGGGCAAAGTGTTGGTTGAGTTGAGTGCAAGTGATGTAACATCTATATTTGGGGTTGTTTCTGAAAGTGAATTGACAGATATGAAGAAAAAAAGGGATAGGCACTCACTTGGGATAGTTGAGAGGCTATTCCCAAACTGTAAAGCAAATGAAATAACCATGAAAAAAGTGAAGGAAAACTTGAGAAGGCTGGTCAGTAGTGATAGAGAAGTTGATATAGGAGACGTGGTGAGATTGCTGAATCTCATAGCATTGGGGTCTGTGTTCTTTGCTTCAAAGGGTGAGGTAATGTCTCCGGGGTTTTTATATTATGTGGATGATTTGGAAAGAATGAAGAGCTATGATTGGTCAAGAGCGATTGTAGATAACTTGATTCAGTCTCTAGATGAGAAATATAAATCACCGATCCTCGTTGTTGGATGTGTATCAATCTTACCGGTAATATCATTTTAAATTTATATCTCTAATTTTATTTTAGTTACTATTATTTATTATAAGTAAAATTATATATGACTGATCATATTTCTCTTTATTTTGTAAATGTAGTATTGGTTTAACGAGCACACAAAGGTGATCAATGCAACAAGAAACTTGCTTCCAAGGTGTATGAAGTGGGAAGTATCAAAGAAAATTGCCAATTTCAAGGATTTTATCAAAAACTTGAGAAGTGATCGTGTATAAAACACGTTGACGATGTTATGTAGTAAATTGTTTAGTATTATCATATCCTATACCGCTGCTATAGGACCATTCATAGTGTTTGATATCGCTGATATAGGACTGCTCTATTTTGCATTGAAATGGTCCCATATCAACCGATATAGACCATTCAATGTCTTATATAATTGGTATATGATTTTTTTGAGGTCCTATATCACTTGATATAGGACCATTCAATGGTTTTTTAGCCGCAAATATAAGTTTGTTAAGTCATATACCGCTGATATAGACCCTTCATAGTGTTGTCACTGCCCTATACCAGCTTGTTATACCATTTGCTATAGGACCATTCAATTGTCTATATTATGTTCTCAGTACTATATCATTTGCTATATGACCATTCAAAAGGTGTTAGAGCATATGTATGGGGTATTAGTAGTTCTTATAATACATGTATTCAGCCTTCCTATATCGCTGTTATCGTTAACTATATTCATTCGATATAATAATTTTATCATAGGTTGAAGTTGAAGAGCTCGCATCGACATGAAGAGAAGGTGTTGTTGATAGAGAAACAAATGAAGATGGAAAAGACGATGATTTTGAAATGTCGCTTGTAAAACATGGTACCGAAAAAATTGGGGGAGGGGACGAAGGTGAAGGAGGACGTACGAATCTTCAAGATTTAGTAGATAATTTTGAATTAATGTCGGGACCACCGACACCTACTGATAAAGGTCGTGAGCGGTTCAAACGAATTGATTGAGTTGAGGAGTGAAAATGAAAGTTTGAAGTCGGGAAAAAGCTAAGTTGCTGAACAGATAAAGGAGTACGAACCGAAAACAAACAACGCGATTCAAGAGGGACATGTATTTCTCCGCCGAGGTTGAGATGAGGAGAACTTTTGACAACACGCTTAAAGAAAAGGACAGAGATTGAGAAACTTAAAAGTTTGCAAGAGAGAGAAAGACAGAGAAATAAAATTTTGGAGGAAAAATTGGCGGAAAAGGATAAGGACAGCTTTGCAAAGAAACCAAAAGTGTCGAAGAGAAGTGTATGGACATTGTGGTGAAACCAGACAAGAAAGTTGATAATATGGGCTCCATGGAAAGAAGAGTAAAGGAAAGAGGGATAAGAGGAAGAAGAAGGTCGATCCTGATTACACATGCGACGTAAAAGAAGAGGAGGCCACAAGTTTCAAACATCGAGGAAAGAAGAACCCGTAAAAGAAGAATTGGGTGGGAGTAAAATGGTTTTAGATGTTGATGACTTGAAAGATAACAAAGGCTTTGTTACCAACATTTAATGAGAACTTCGGCCTCACAACCAAGTCCATGGATGAGGCAACCAAGAGAAAATTTACAGATTTATGCGGAAGACTCGCACGTCCGTAAGTACCACTTTTATTAAAAATTGTTTTCATTTATTAAAAATCTTGATGATAATAGAAATGTATTTTTTTTGTGTGTTTCAGTTGATAATTGTATGGTACATTTCGGGATTGCATGTGGCGATGTGGCAACTGTGGGAATTGGCTCATGATAAGATGACCAGCCGGTACAAACATTTTTATCACTGAACAATTTTGCATGAATGCTCTATTTTGCTTTTTGATTTTGATGTGCCTTGTTTGCTTTTTGCTTATAAAATTTGCTATAGGACATGTTCTACTGTTAATATGCTTCTGAGGTAACATGCTTCAATTTGTTTGCAATTATTTATGTAGCATAGACTGCTCCAGTCCAATAACATATGCTATAGACTCAAGATAGTGTGCATTTGATTTGGAGATGATTTGATTCAGCTGATTGTTTGATGATGTGGTATAGACCTGTTCCAGTCCTATAACATTTGCTATAAGATCGCTCTTTTTTCTTTTGATTTGGATGTGCGCATTGATATAGGTCCTATAACCTTGCTATAGGATCGATGAGTATTGATCCAGTAACAATTGTTATTTTATTAATGGAATTTTAGGTGATGGATGCTTACCTAAACATTTTGAGGGATAAATACAAAGAACTCCCCCCTCCATCTGGTGGACGCCAAAGGCCAAAAGTTAATTTTGTCTCAAGTTTTGCTACCGTAAGCCTTATTTATTGATTTAAAAGATACTTACGCCTCACATTTTTTTTTAATTAAGGTTAATTATCAGCTTCATGCTTACATTTAAAATTTATTTGTTTCAAAGAATGGTCAAGGACAAGAACTCGTAAGAAATACAGAGAGGAATCAACAATGTCATCAAACACTCTCGGATGATGAAACAATTTTTATATTGTTTCCAATTCACTCATCAAGGAATGATCGTGGTGTCAGGTGTAACGATCATTGGACATTGCTAGTGCTTGACACAGAAAATGGGGAGTATAAATTTTACAACTCCATGAAGAGGACAAAAGGAAAAGACCACTACGCAACACACGGAAAGCTAATGGTAATATTTTATATGGTATGTAATATGTTTGGGTATAATGTTACAAGGACATATAGCAACTACTATAGGACCTTTAAAATGCTTTATAGCTTTGTATATGACGGTGCCGACAGTGCCCTATACCAACTGCTATAGGACCATTCAAATTTCTATTTTTAAACTTTGAATTCAAATTTCAACTGGGTGTTTGATTTCACGTATAATAATCGATTGCTTTTTTCTATTTCGGTTTGATCATGTCGTAAGCACTCAGACAAACGAATAGAGGAGACTCAAAAGGACGTGGATACTTTCATAGATTTGAAACGCGGAGACATTCCACAACAGCGAGATGATAGTTTGAATTGTGGAATAAACGTCCTAATGGAAGCAGAGGAGATGTTTGATAAAGGAGTTATTAGCAAGACATATGAAGACGATGCTGTCTCGAAGTATAGGGGGAAAATGATACATGACATTTTAGCAAGTCCACATTGTCCTCATCATTAATAAATTAAACATCTTAGTTTCTTTATATGTTTAACCAACATATATCAAATATAAAACTAAACTGTTCAACAACCATCAATTTTTATCATTCCATCCAAAAAAAAATTAAGATGTTTAATTTATTAATGATGAGGACAATGTGGACTTGCTAAAATGTCATGTATCATTTTCCCCCTATACTTCGAGACAGAATCGTCTTCATATGTCTTGCTAATAACTCATTTATCAAACATCTCCTCTGCTTCCATTAGGACGATTATTCCACAATCCAAACTATCATCTCATTGCCAGGAATGTCTCCGCTTCAAATCTATGCGAAAGTATCCACGTCCTTTGAAGTCTCCTCTATTCGCTTGCAAAGGCCCCGACATGATCAAACCGAAATAGAAAAAGCAATTGATTATTATACGTGAAATCAAACACCGTGTAGCTCAATTCAAAGTTTAAAAATAGAAATTTGAATGGTCCTATACAGCTTGGTATAGGACCTGGCACCGTCATATACAAAGCTATAAAGCATTTTAAAGGTCCTATAGCAGTTGCTATATGTCCTTGTAACATTATACCCAACATATTACAGCTCATATATAAAATATTATCATTAGTTTTCCGTGTGTTGCGTAGTGGTCTTTTCCTTTTGTCCTCTTCATGGAGTTGTAAAATTTATACTCCCCATTTTCTGTGTCAAGCACTAGCAATGTCCAATGATCGTTACACCTGACACCACGATCATTCCTTGATGAGTGAATTGGAAACAATATAAAAATTGTTTCATCATCCGCAAATTGTTTGATGACATTGTTGATTCCTCTCTGTATTTCTTCTGAGTTCTTGTCCTTCAACCATTGCTGGAAACAAATAAATTTTAAATGTAAGCATGAAGCTGATAATTAACCTTAATTAAAAAAAAATGTGAGGCGTAAGTATCTTTTAAATCAATAAATAAGGCTTACGATAGCAAAACTTGAGACAAAATTAACTTTTGGCCTTTGGCGTCCACCAGATGGAGGGGGGAGTTCTTTGTATTTATCCCTCAAAATGTTTAGGTAAGCATCCATCACCTAAAATTCCATTAATAAAATAACAATTGTTACTGGATCAATACTCATCCAGGTCCTATAGCAAAGGTTATAGGACCTATATCAATGCACATCCAAATCAAAAAGAAAAAAAGAGCAGGTCTTATAGCAAATGTTATAGGACCTGGAACAGGTCCTATACCACATCATCAAACAATCAAACTGAATCAAATAATCTCCAAATCAAATGCACACTATAACATGTCCTATAACATATGTTATTGGACCTGGAACAGGTCCTATGCTACATAAATAATTGCAAACAAATTGAAGCATGTTACCTCAGAAGCATATTAACAGTAGAACATGTCCTATAGCAAATTTTATAAGCAAAAAGCAAACAAGGCACATCAAAATCAAAAAGCAAAATAGAGCATTCATGCAAAATAGTTCAGTGATAAAAAATGTTTGTACCGCAGCTTCGGTCATCTTATCATGAGCCAATTCCCACAGTTGCCACATCGCCACATGCAATCCCGAAATGTACCATACAATTATCAACTGAAACACACAAAAAAAATACATTTCTATTATCATCAAGATTTTTAATAAATGAAAACAATTTTTAATAAAAGTGGTACTTACGGACGTGCGAGTCTTCCGCATAAATCTGTAAATTTTCTCTTGGTTGCCTCATCCATGGACTTGGTTGTGAGACTGAAGTTCTCATTAAATGTTGGTAACAAAGCACTGTTATCTTCCAAGTCATCAACATCTAAAACCATTTTACTCCCACCCAATTCTTCTTTTTCTGGGTTCTTCTTTCCCTCGATGTTTGAAACTTGTGGCCTCCTCTTCTTTCGTCGTATGTGTAATCGTGGATCGACCTTCTTCTTCCTCTTATCCCCTCTTTCCTTTACTCTTCTTTCCATGGAGCCCATATTATCAACTTTCTTGTCCTGGTTTCCCACAGCCACAATGTCCATACACTTCTCTTCAACCCCTTTTGGTTTCGTTTGCAAACTGTCCTTATCCTTTTCACCAATTTTTCCTCCAAAATTTTTATTTCTCGTTTTTCTCCTCTTGCAAACTTTTAAGTTTCTCAATCTCTCTCGTCCTTTTCTTTAAGCGTGTTGTCAAAAGTTCTCCTCATCTCAACCTCAAGAAATGTAAAAACATGTCCCTCTTCAATCGCGTTGTTTGTTTTCGCTCGTACTCCTTTATCTGTTCCAAGAACTTAGCTTTTTCCAACCTTCAAACTTTCATTTTCACTCCTCAACTCAATCAATTCGTTTGAACCACTCCCCTGACCTTTATTAGTAGGTGTCAGACTGGTCCCCAACATTAATTCAAAATTATCTACTAAATCTTGAAGATTCGTACGTCCTCCTTCACCTTCATCCCTCCCCAATTTTTTTTTCAGTAACATGTTTTACAACTGACATTTCAAAATCATCGTCTTTTCCATCTTCATTTGTTTTCTCTATCAACAACACCTTCTCTTCATATGTCAATGCGAGCTCTTCAACTTCAACCTATAATAAAATTATTATATCGAATGAATATAGTTAACGATAACAACTGATATAGGAACTGAATACATGTATTATAAGAACTACTAATACCCCATACATATGCTATAACACCTTTGAATGGTCATATAGCAAACGATATAGTACCTGAGAACATAATATAGACAATTCAATGGTCCTATAGCAAATGGTATAGCAACTGGTATAGGACATGACAACACTATGAAGGGTCCTATATCAACTGGTATAGGACTTAACAAACTTATATTCGCAGCCTAAAACCATTGAATGGTCCTATATCAAGTGATATAGGACCTAAAAAATCATATACCAATTATATAAGACATTGAATGGTCATATATCGCCTGATATAGACCATTCAATGCAAAATAGAGCAGGTCCTATATCAACTGATATCAAACACTATGAATGATCCTATAGCAACTGGTATAGCATATGATAATAATAAACAATTTACTACATAACATCGTCAACGTATTTTATACCTGATCACTTCTCAAGTTTTTGATAAAATCCTTGAAATTGGCAATTTTCTTTGATACTTCCCACTTCATACACCTTGGAAGCAAGTTTCTTGTTGCATTGATCACCTTTTGTGCTCGTTAAACCAATACTACATTTACAAAATAAAGAGAAATATGATCAGTCATATATAATTTTACTTATAGTAAATAATAGTAACTAAAATAAAATTAGAGATATAAATTTAAAATGATATTACCGGTAAGATTGATACACATCCAACAACGAGGATCGGTGATTTATATTTCTCATCTAGAGACTGAATCAAGTTATCTACAATCGCTCTTGACCAATCATAGCTCTTCATTCTTTTCAAATCATCCACATAATATAAAAACCCCGAAGACATTACCTCACCTTTTGAAGCAAAGAACACAGACCCCAATGCTATGAGATTCAGCAATCTCACCACGTCTCCTATATCAACTTCTCTATCACTACTGACCAGCCTTCTCAAGTTTTTCTTCACTTTTTTCATGGTTATTTCATTTGCTTTACATTGGGAATAGCCTCTCAACTATCCCAAGTGAGTGCCTATCCCTTTTTTCTTCATATCTATCAATTCACTTCCGTAAACAACCCCAAATATAGATGTTACATCACTTGCACTCAACCCAACCAACACTTTGCCCAAGAAAATTTCTTTTCCTTTCGCTTGTAGCATCTCGATCAAATCTTCTATTGTTGAGTCCATCTTCCTCAAGTTAACATCTTTGTTTGAGTTTATAGAATTGAATAGGTTGAAGAAAGGTGATATCTTCAACCCGTTTAAATGAGATTCCCTTAAATCAACCTCTCGTCAGATAGATGATATAGAATGGAGGTTTGATCTCAAACAAGGGATCGAGGTCACCCCTTTGCACTTTTAGTTGTTCCTTTTGCTTTTGTTTTTTTGCTTCGTCGTTTTCTTTGGTGAGTAACGTACGATTCTCTTATCTTGAGACAAAGTGTAACATCTCGCCGATTTAACTGTTTCATCTTCACTTGATTTTCCTGCTCGCATACGGGTCATTCTCTTATCTGCAGACATCTTAGTTTTCCACCTTTTCATAAAAAAATAAAAAATAAAACATAAGCCACAAACAAGGACAATTCATATATAATGATATAAATCATTTTATATAACAAATGTTACTGGATCAAGGCACATCCAAATCAAAAAGCAAAATAGACCAGGTCCTATAGCAAAGGTTATAGGACATTTAACAGGTCCTTTGTCATAGTAATAATAAAAAATATAATCAAGAAATTTGACTCAAAATCATATGCACACTACAACAGATTCTTTAGCAAGGTGTATAGGACATATTACAAGTCATATACCACATCATCAAACAATCAAACTGAATCAAATCATCTCCAAACAAATGCACACTATAACAGGTCCTATAACAAAGGATATAGGACTGCACAGTCCTATGCTACATACCTATTCGAAAACAAAATGAAGCATGTTAAAGGACAATTCATGTATACATTATTTTATATAACAATTGTTACCGGATCAAGACAAATCCAAGTCAAAAAGCAAAATAGCAGGTATAGGACCCGGAACAGTCCTATAACAAATGGTATAGGACCCGGAACAGTCCTCTCGCCACATAAATAATCTAAAACTAAATGAAGCATGTAAACTCGTAATCATATAAACATTATATCGATCCTATAGCAATTGTTATAAGACCTATTACAGATCACATAAGACATTAACAAACACAATCAAAATGCCTTTGAAAGGTCCGATACCATTTGCTATCGGACCATTCAAGTGTCTCGAAACAAATTTTTTCACACAATGCCAGGACCTATAACACTGTCTATAAGACTTGATAAAGTCCCTTTCTCACATTTCATAAACAAGGTCAAAATTCAATTTAGGTTTGAAAGGGGAATGAAATAATATTTTTATTCAAAAATTTGTTAAAAAAAATTTATAACCTAATTCAGCAACATCTTCTATCTATTGATGAACACTGTCAAAAACGAATTCCAATTAAAAAAAAAAAAATGAAAGCATACCTTACAAAATCGGAATTGAGGCGATCTTCAATCTCTTCAATCTAGAACGGATGTTATCAGAGGCGATCTTCAATCTCTTCGCCGATGACCTCCCTCGCGTGGATTTGTGTTTGATTTTGGCCGGAATTGAGGTTTGGATTACGACTTGAGTACCAGAAATCACGGAGAAGGAGTGATTTTAGATAATTAACAGCCGTTCTCTGTTTACTCCGTTATCTCTTTATGAACCCTTGGGTTTATTTGAAATTTTAATCTCAGATGGATTAAAATAGAATATTGATTTGGAAAGTGGGCCTTAGGGACCTTAGCTCTAATATTTTTTGTCCCAAAATCAAAATGAATGACGTTACTACTAATAGTCGAATGTCTCAAGGATAAGAGAAGGTGATTAATTTTGGGAGGGAGTAACTTAATTGGTTGTGCCCGTGAAGTAGTATCTTATTTTAGTAGCCAGGGAATGAAGATCAGTTGATGCTGGTACAACTACATGACACAAAAAAGGAGATATTTTTGGACATATATTATAGAAAGGTGGGATTACAAAATGAAGCATACTGTACAAACTACAAAGGAAAGGAAAAAGAAGCTTAGCAGAGGCCACAGAACAAGTAGTCAAAAAAGGTCTCCGTGCAGTCGTAGCAGCATGAACAACTGCAAGGTAATTCACCAAATTATTATTCCATTCTTTAAGCTCCAAAATAAATTGAATTTTACTGATCCATCCAATCCATCAAAGTTGAATCAAGTCATCTTCAAATCAAAAACTCAAATCCGAGCAAATTTTAGGCGAAAAAAGAAAAGAAAATTACCAGTCATTGACAAATTTATCCCGATCATCTTCCATTGCAGCAGGATCCATGGATTCAACTTTAGGCGGCTCCATCTCTCTCTCTCTCTCTCTCTGTTTAGTGTAAAGGGAAATTAAGTAGGGATGATTGATTAAGTGATCGGACGGGTGTGATTGGATTGATGTGGATTTATTGGGGGGAAGTAAGTGGGAGAAAAGATCCATCACGTCACGTGACTATTGTTTGGCCGTCTCTGCCCCCAAAAAGTAAAGGTATGAAAAATATTGTTAGCATAATAAAAACTAAAAAGTAAAATAGAATATAAAAAGTTGATATACTCCCTCCGTCCCACGTTAGTTGAGACTAACTTTTTGGGCACACCAATTAAGGAAAAGTAAGTGAGAGAAAAAGTGAAAGAAAATGTTGTGAGTATGAAGAATTAAATAGGAGAGAGAATGAGTGGGAGGAATAGTTAGGAGAGAGAATGTTGTGAGTGTAAAAGTGAAATAGGAGAGAGAATGAGTGGGGTAAATAGTGAAGATTCCTTTGCCATTTTGGACAGTCTCAACTAACGTGGGACGGCCCAAAATGGAAAGAAGTCTCAACTAACGTGGGACGGAGGGAGTACTCAGTAAAGTTTTTGCAGTGAAAATAAAAAGTGAGTTTAATTATACTCTTTCCTTCCCAGCCGATTATACTCTTTCCTTTCCAGCCGAATGAATACAAAAAATTTTGGACACACAGATTAAGAAAAAATAAAAAAGATAAAAAATGAAAGAAAATGTTGTGAGTATGAAAAATTAAATAAGAGAGAGAATAAGTGGGAGAAATAGTGATTTGATTGATGTTGTGAGTGTAAAAGTAAAATAAGGGAGAGAATGAGTGAGAAAATAGTAAAAATTTTCTTCCATTTTGAACAGTTTCCATTGAATTGAGACAGATAAAAAAAGGAAATAAGTATCTACTCGACAGAAACGAAGGGAGTATATTTTAGGCAATAAAATAAGTAAAATTTTTAAACTAGAACATACTCCCTCCGTCCCACGTGAATGTAAATCAACTTTCTGGGTGTGGGAATTAAGGAAAAGTGATGTAAGAAAGAGAAAAAGTTAAATGTTGTGAGTATGAAAAATTAAATAGGAGAGAGAATGAGTGGGAGAAATAGTGAGGAGAGAGAATGTTGTGAGTGTGAAAGTGAAATATTTATTTCCATTTTGAGAAGTTTCCATTTACGTGGAACGGACCAAAATAGAAATAAGTTTGCATTCACGTGGAACGGAGGGAGTATTAAAAAGGAAAGTAAGATCTTAAACCGGGAAGAAGGAATATATTTACTCCCTCCGTCCCGGTTCACTTGGCACCAAAGAGGTGGGCACGGTAACTAAGAAAAAATAAGAAAGATAATTAATTAAAGAAAATGTTATGAGTAGAAAAGGTAAAGTAGGAGAGAGAATGAGTGGAGAGAATAGTGATTTGATTGGTGCTGTGAGTGTAAAAACTTTCCATTTTGGACAGTGTCAAGTGAGGTGGGACGGACCAAAATGAAAATTAGTGTCAAGTGAAGTGGGTCGGAGGGAATATGTAATAAATCAACCACTTCGATTGTTGCTATTTCTAGTCTTGTTTAATTATTTAAGTTTTTTTTAACATAATATAGAGAAAAGTATATTTTTCATAAATCAACTAGTTTAAGTTTTATATTTTTGTCCTTAAATCAATATTTTTTATCTTTTCGTCTTTAATCTATTATTTTTGGATTATGTCATCTTTCCGTCAATGTCATTCAAAATTTTGGTAAACCTATCTGAGGTGGCGCCATGTGACAATTTTTATCATATGTGGAGCTGACTAAGCAATTAAAATAATAATGTGAAATTTCAATTAAATAAGGGGAGAAAAGTGTAAATTTTAAGTAAATTATTTAAAATAATTGTAATTACTTTCTATCACCGAAGCATGTGACAACCACCATACACTGCCACCACACCGCACTACCACACCACCGCCACAGCTACCGCCATTATCCACTTTTGAATTCAAGAACAATCAGAGATAATGAATTAGAGGGAAGGCTTTCTCTCCCTAGAATTTATCTCCTAGGCGCTTCTGTGCGTGCATGTGTGTGTGTGTGTGAGAGTAGTGGAAAAAAAAATCAATTTTGATTTCGAATCCGATTCGAAACTAATCATAATTCATGATCTTCAATGTAAAAGACAAGAGGAGACAAGAATCAATAAACTGTTGAAGAGCACTATCCCTAAAACTCTTAACCTTCACCAAGCAAAAATGGGTGGTACAAAACAACCCTAATCCAGCCCTAACCCTTCTAGTTTTCAACAAATAACAAGCCGATCCACATTCCCTTTCTCCCCCTTTCCCTTGAATCAGTACACCCCACGCTTTAGTTTCTTGATCCTCTGTTGATTCGATCTCGTTTCCCTGATCCAATTCTTTCTCGGCCAGCTCTTCCACCGGTATGATTCCGTTCGGCGACTATTTTTTCCTCGTCACATTCGGCCAATTTGCTTCCACCGCTTTCTCGGTCTTGATCTCCATCGATCCGCCGTTGTTGTTGGCGTAGATTTGTACTAACAATGGCGCTTGCCTTAGGTTTTTTACTATATCACCGACCGAATCTCTCATCTATTCCTCGAGCTTTTTCGAAACCCTAGACGAGTCAATGTCCTTATCGAATTCCTCATTCAAAAGTTTATCGAACGGTAATAAATTATAATCACATGATGATGACGATGATGGTACGAAAGTCGTCGCTAAAGCCATTGACGAGGCAGAAACCTTCACCGGCCACCGTGGTTTCACGGCAAGATTAGAGGTTGAAAATGACACCTGATTAATCAATCAATGGTCTTTCCAAACCTGAGATTTGCCAACACATGCAGCGTTACCTGCGGAATGAATCACGAAACTTGCCATAACAATAAAATCAAGAAATCTCAAGCTTCGCACGCCAGAGGTGGAGAAAGAACAACCAACGGAGTTGTAATTTAAGGGGGGTTGGGATACGGGCAAGGGAGAAGATAGGTTGGAACCTTTCGATTTAAACCCTTTAGTTTATCATTATGAAATTTTGCCATTCAAATATCCATATCAGTAAACATTTTCTAATGATGATTCCACGTAAGCAAAAATGTCATGTCAATATAACATATCAGATAGTTTAATAGATTTTTAAACGACTGTCAAATGGAGGAAATACATTATCCTTAAAATGATAGGTTAGGAATTATTAAATAAAAAATAATTGTTTACTGAGTAAAAGTTAAACTTAAACTAGTTTAATAACTAAAAAGTTACTTTTCTCACGTATTACACTTTGGTTTGACCCACTTCCCCAATATGTCCCACTAATCCTATTTTAATAGTAAATAAATAAATAAAAATCAAACTTAATCTTAATCAACTACTTGATATTTCTTTTCTGGATGTTCCATTAAAAATAATTTTGGGAATTAGCTATATCTCTGACATAGATCATATCGAAAAAATAGATGAAAAGAAAAAAATTCATACCTCCTCCTCGATCCAAAATACATATTTTTACCCTGTATTACCTCAACTTATTACAATTTAATTCATGATCAAAAATATCAATATTACTCTTATTTATTTCGACAACATTATTACTTTTCAAAATAAATCAATTAGTAAAATAATCAAAAGCGACAACTATTTATGAACTCATCTACCACCATCTCCCTCTAGATTAAATCAATAATTATCTATAGTATAAATTAGAGCTCCACTAGCTACAGTTCTTTGAACAGTTACATCCGGCAAAATTCCCATTTTGCCCTCATACATTTGTCCTTTTTCCATTTTGCCCTTAATTTTTTTTTATTTAAAAAAAAATTAAAAAGAAAATTTAAAAAAAAATACGTGGCCTTAGACACGGGCATGTGCTAGTAGATTGATAATTACGACCTGTAATTGCAGTGTAGTGGTTTTACAACAAGTAATGCTAGCACCCTCTAAGTGTTAACAAACGAAGGTGTTATCAAAAGTGCTTATATCGCTTTTACAGTGTTATCAGACACTGTCTAAATGATAGTTGGATATTTCTTACATATGTTATATTGTACTAATGTATAATTATACTTGTGAAATATATATTTGTTGTTGGTCTAAAATACAGGTTATAACACTATGGAGATATCTTGAGATAGCTACAAGCATTAAAGAATTAGTCAAAGAAAGTTACGAATAAATGGAAATTTATGCATAACTTGTGTAAATGAAAGAATCACGTGGGAAGACTTGTTTAAAGCTGAATGTGCTGAACATAGAAGAGTACAAGCACAAAAGAGCACGTGGGTACAAGAGATTAAAGCTAGGATTTAGGCTCAAAGAAATACGGTTGCTATATTCAAGGAATACTGACCTTTTCTTTAGCCACATGCTCAACCACTCCTCCCACTTAGCCAAATCCGTTTCAAGCTGTTACAAGGAGTAGCCTACAAGTATTTGGAGGCTATAAATAAGCAAGTGTGTAGACAAGAGCAATATGTCGAGAAATCACATACAACTTGCAAAAGAGAAGATCAAATACTCCTCGGCTCTATAAGATTCTTCCTCCCACAAATTCTTTTTCACCTTCAAAGTCATTGGACTTGATTGTGTCGTGGACAGGATAAAATTTCGTATTTAATGTTATTAGTTCATATTACTTCATTGCTATATAGTTAAGGAACATTCGGTCTTGTAATAATATTTTATTGTGAATAGAAGATCTCGCATAAGCGCCACACTCAAGTTATATATATTTATATAACTTGAGCAAATACTATTTCTTATGTTTATTTCTGCTGCAAAACTTGTTTTTTTTACAAACTGTTTTCAAACTCTAGTTGTGTTTGTTACCGTAAGTGTTATCAGTTGTGTTACCAACCTTTTTTATAACACTTGCAAACAGACCATTGACAATTTCACGACCGATGATGCAGGAAATGAACCGGATCAGCCTTAGTCCATAAATATGTTGTACTCCAGCTATTATGACCTGAAACCACGAACAAACGAGTTGCCGGGATTGTCTACGGCTAAGACTCCTGCGTGATGATGAGATGTCAAGTTATATAGTTAAATAAACTCTATGGAAATGACATAGTCTCAAAATAGCCGATATGACATTATCTTTACACGTAGGAAGTTGTCTGTTATATATAGTGGTGATATGGAATATTTACGATCCCTTAGATCGCTAAAGTAATGAGTGCATAATGGTCTCCGAGATTGTAAGAGACGGTTATGAATCACGACGTGTATAGACGCACTTGTTGTTTGATCGAGGTCACCTGAGTATTCGAGATCGACCAAAATTTGTGCCTTAGGTAGGCAGAGATTTCACAAGTAGGAGATCGTATGTCAGACGAAGCTAGGTCGGGACCAAGGGAGGTCGGACAATGAGCTTGGTCGACTAATCTGTACTGATGGGCTAGTGGAATTGTAGCTATTTTGTTAGCCCACTTCATTTGATATATCTCTAAAATGATATGGACCTTGGGGCTCATGCGATGGGGCTGGCCCATTACTTTTATTCCGTTTAGTGGCCCCAACTTTCTGATTTGACTTGTCGATCAGGAAGTTATAGAAATATTTGTGATGGCTTGTGTAGGGCGCCAGTTGGAGATCTATTTGGCAAAGGTAGGTCGCTCTCGACGATTAACTTTTGGCGGTTGGATGAGCTGTCTTTAATGTGCCATAATATTCGCCTTAATGGGATAGTTCTGGCCATTGGACAACTGCATTGGGAACCGACAATATCCCTTAACTTCTGACATTCGAACGGTTATATCTCCCACCCTTTCCAATTCAGGTAAGGAAAGGAGGAATATATAAGGAAGGATTCTAAGCCTTTCCAAACTTTACAATCTTTAAGCTTTTAAAAACTCAGCAAGCAAGAGTAAAAGCAAGAAACAATTTTCCAACGCTATCAAGCTTTTCCGTTTCACCGTTGAGTTCTACCCTTCCAAATCAATAAGATACCCTTCAATTTCTCTGTTCTAGGTTTAATTTTGAGCTTCCCCCTTTATTCCACCATGGCTAGGACCTTTGGTTTCGAGCTAGGAGTTAGGTATGGCTATAAATGTGTAAACCTTAGAATTTACGGGAGGTTAGAGGGTCCATGGAAAGAATTGACCCTGGCTAAGTATATCACCATCTTAGATGGGTGGAACTTGTTCTATGGTGAGGTAGGGTTTCCAGCAGGTGATAGTATGGGAGACTTGGAGGCGAACGATCTACGGATTATTCGTTTTTGTCTTTTCAATAAATTGATTGACCACCTTATCATCTTCTACATTAAGTCCAACAAACCACCTTTTCCTAGAGAAAGGTTAGCTTTCCCAGGGGAATCTAGGTCATTCTTAGATAGTTTAGACTCATCCTCTAATAGATCTGATTCCCCTGTTTTTGTGTCTTCTGTAGATATGGCTGCTCAACAATCCTCGAGCTCTGAATTGTCGAGCTCTTCCTCACGCAATATCGTGCATAAATTTTGCTCGAAAATGGTTTCGAGTTGGAATGAGAGGGGATACGTGGCCCCCAGGATGGCTATTGGGAAGAAGAACGCTAATTCCCATATCAATATCATCCACGACTTCTTCAAGGTGCCTCGAGATGACTTCCATTTGACTAATTTCACTGAGAGGCAGAGAAAAGCTCAATCTTGGTCACACTGGGGTCTGAGCACGATCAAAGTTGCCTTTTACTACGGCCAATTTGAGGCCGGCCTACGCCTACCCCTTGACCCTTTCATCTGTGAGTTCTTGGTGTCTGTCAGCGATCCCCATGCAACTAGGTGCCAACACAGTTAGGGTGCTGGTGTGCTTTGCCATGGTATACAGGTTCGTGGGGTTCGATCCGTGTATGCATGTGTTTAGGATGTTTTTTAAGGTCGTCATGAATGACAAAACTTTTGAGATTAGCACTCCAGCTAAAGCTAAGGCCCCTAAGCTATTTATCAACTTGACTGGCAAAGTGTCGGGGAGGAATAGCCACATGATCCTAGCTGAGAGTATGAAGGGATGGAAATTCCCTTTGCCCAAAGAAGACTCTGAATCTATAAAGGAGGATGAGGGGTATTGGGTCCTGAGTGGAGTGATGAGTTTACACGCAGGTTGACATTTTTTGCTTGGAGGAGCACAATAAGTTGGGCCACTCTGGGTCGGAAAAAGACTTCTTTATCTAGGCTGGGATGATGCTGGGTGGAGATGGTGAAGTAGCTTCTATGGTCCCTATCATTAGAAGTCTTAGGTATCCAGACTGGGTGATCCACGACAGGGGGAGATTTGAAACCAAGTGCCATTACTGTAAGAGGAGGCCGGGTCACTTCAGTGGTCTCTTTCATTATGGCGGTTAAGTGTTTACCTTGCTTTCTGTATTTTTTCATCTTTTTGCCCGTATATTTGTATATTAACTTTATTTCCTTTGGTCGTGCAGTTTTCACAGCTCAACAAAAGCCCAAATGGATCACATTGTCGACCTTGCAGATAGGAGGAAAAGTAGGAAATCCCATGGAGCTGCCAATGCTCGAGCAAGCAGGGAAAGGAGGCAATGGAGAGGAATAAACTGCTCCCCAATGAGGGAGTGGGGATGGTCCCAATCGTCAGGGCATGCCAAGCCCGTCGAGCAGGAGCTTCAAGTTGGGGTCTTTGGAGGTGAGGAGGAGGTCGATAGGTCGACCGAGCATGCGTCGGGCTCTGAGCCCAGGCAAGGATCTGTGGGGCTGGACCCCCAAAATATTGTTGACTTAGAGGTCGATGTAGATGAGCTCGAAGAAACTGAGGACCTTCAGCCACTAGGTCAGCTCAGGAAGAGGTCCCGTACCGAGCTAGGACATGAACAGGCTGGTACCTCTAAGGCAGCTGGCTCCACTTCCATCCATCCTCCCCACCAAGTTCCTTCTGCCAGAACACTAAAGAGGTGCATACAGTAGTAGAGAAGTTGAGTGACGTCCCCCCTCACTTGGGTCAATAGTTTGAGTCGCCAGTATCCCGAGCTTGGACTGGGACAATTGTGAGGAGGGCAGCTGATAGGGACCTGCTGGCCCAACTTGTTGAGGAGGGGCTCACTCCTGAAGAATATAGCAAAAGGTCCGGCCTACTTGCTTTTGAGGTACCACTTATCTGCATTTTTCTTTTCTATTTTATCGTTATTACTTTGGTCGACGCTATCTAACTCTTCTTTACTTTTCAATGTGCAGTCCTTTGCTTTGACCGAGCAGGCTGGAGGGCGGCAATAGAGAAGGAGAAGATCGCCTCTGCCAACTACTCCAGGAAATCTATGGAGGTTGCTGAGCTCAGGCGGAAGTTTAAAGATGCGGATTCTCAATGTCGGGCTCTCCAGGCTGCTCGTTTTAATGCTGAGAAGGAGAGAGATGAAGCCTATGTGTATTTGAAGGTGGAAAATGACAAGCTCGCTCCCCTTCAAGCACAGGTGGATTCTTGGGCTCCAACTAAGGCTACCCTGGAGGAGGAGGTTGTACTTGCACGGCAGGAGAAGGCCAAGCTGGAGGGGAAACTGCATCAGCTAACTGAAATGGTCCAAGATCATAATAATAGGATAGTCAAGATGAGTGAGGACCATCAGGCTGCCCGGATCAGATGGGAGGAGGAGGCCTAACCATTCAATGCTAACTGATTTTGAGTCATTCGTGTTTGATCCAACTGTTGTTATTTCATTGTCGACCTAGTATAAGTAAGAGATCGATCAAAGTCTTTGGTCGGATCAACTTACAAAACGAGATTGACCAAGGCTTAGGTCGAACCTGATTTAAGAACAAAGTTGACTAAGGCTTTAGTCGAACTTATTTGAGAACAAAGTTGACTAAGGTTTTAGTCGAGATTGTTTTAAGATTTCGAGATCGACTATGAGTCGGATCTAATTAATTACAAGGTTGACTTAACACTTTAGTCGAACCTATTTAAGATTTTGATCGACTATGAGAAGGAGAGAGATGAAGCCTATGTGTATTTGAAGGTGGAAAAGGACAAGCTCGCTCCCCTTCAAGTACAGGTGGGTTCTTGGGCTCCAAATAAGGCTACCCTGGAGGAGGAGGTTGTACTTGCACGGCAGGAGAAGGCCAAGCTGGAGGGGAAACTGCATCAGCTAACTGAAATGGTCCAAGATCATAATAATAGGATAGTCAAGATGAGTGAGGACCATCAGGCTGCCCGGATCAGATGGGAGGAGGAGGCCTAAGCCAGCGAGAAGGCTGCCGAGCAGTTTAAAAATAGTGATAAGTGCTACAACATCATTGTGTCCCAAGCTAGGGATTTCTTTGATATTGGACGCCAACATATGGCTCGACGAGCCCTGGTCGATCCTTCAGTCGAGCTGTTCGTTGAAAAGTTAGCCGAATGGGCCTATGCAGAACGATATGATGAGGAAGCTCACACTGGCCACTCCCTTGTCCCATATAATGCCAACAACTTGGTCGTCATTGCCAAGCAAGATGCTGAGGATGGGCTAGAGCCTTGGGTTGCCCCTGCTGTTGAGCCCAGAAATTTCAATTCCATTTCGAAAGAGCTCGATGATGCTGATAATGCTAATGAAGAAGATGAGGTTACTCAGGACCAGGTGTTCGAGGAAGTCGAGCATCAAGAGCAACAACAGTCAGAGTAAGGGCAAGGGCAGGAGCAGTGGGATGAAGATCAACAAGAATGATCTTTTTATTTTGATTTTTGTAATGAACTAGTTTCCAAATAATATTTTTATTTATTCTTGACTTGGCCCAGTTTGGGAGGCGGTTTAACTTATAATGTTTTGTACTTAGGTTGGTCCTATCCCGCTTTTGGGAACTAACCATTCAATGCTAACTGATTTTGAGTCATTCGTGTTTGATCCAACTGTTGTTATTTCATTGTCGACCTAGCATAAGTAAGAGATCGATCAAAGTCTTTGGTCGGATCAACTTACAAAACGAGATTGACCAAGGCTTAGGTCGAACCTGATTTAAGAACAAAGTTGACTAAGGCTTTAGTCGAACTTATTTGAGAACAAAGTTGACTAAGGTTTTAGTCGAGATTGTTTTAAGATTTCGAGATCAAATATGAGTCGGATCTAATTAATTACAAGGTTGACTTAACACTTTAGTCGAACCTATTTAAGATTTTGATCGACTATGAGTCATAGCTGATTAATAACGAGGTTGACTTAAAAATTTAGTCGAACCTATTTAAGATTTTGAGATCGACTATGAGTCGGACTTGAATTGAATATGTTGTAAGCGTAACACAGTAATGTAAATAAAACTTCTTGGGGGTTTCAGCTTGCTGCCTCCTGGGTGGCCTATCATGTAGGTCCCTTCTTTAACAACCTTTGTAATTACGTAGAGACCTTCTCAATTTGGTGACAATTTGTTTTGCTCGGCTTTCCGTCCTCTCACTTCAATTTTCCTCAAAACATAGTCCCCAACATTGAACGACCTCCTTTTGACTTTCTTATCGTGATACCCCTTGGTTTTATGTTTGTAGTTGACATTTACTTTTGAAGTCAAGCAATGCTCATTTTTCCTCTAGCAAATCCAAGTCCATCAACCTGTTGGAGTCATTTTGATTCTGATTAAACAATGCAACCCTTGCTGTAGGAATCTGTAGCTCAGTCAGTGCCATGGCCTCCGACCCAAAAGTAAGAGCAAATGGGGTTTCCCCAGTAGGCCCCCGGGTGGTCGTGCGGACTGCCCATATAGCAAGGGGTAGTTCGTCCAACCATCTGCCTGCTCGTCCATCCAGGTTCTTACTGAGTGCTGTTAGAACCAATTTGTTAGCTGCCTCTGCTTCCCGTTTCCATGTGGGTAGGCAACTGAAGATTTCCAATGTTTGACTCCCAGTCTATTTATTTCTATCTCGAAAGCTGTTGAGAATTGTAGACTGTTGTCCGGCACGATTGAATGTGGAACCCCAAAATGACACCAAATTTAATCATGAATGAAGTTGATGGCATTTTCTTCTGTTATTTTATCAAATCTACCCCCCCCCATATGTCGATCAGCTAAGCAGCAACTACAGGAGTTTGCACAGTGGTTGGTAGCTTTGGTAGGTCAACATACCTTTGGCATTTATCACACTTCTGCATAAACTCACGAGCATCCTCCCGTAGGTGCGGCCAATTATACCCCAATGTTATTATCTTATCTGCCAATGTTCTGGCCCCCGGGTGTCCTCCACATATTCCATTGTGCTCCTCAAACAAAAGATGGTGGGGATGGACACATCTCTGCAATGTCTTGATGAATGATCTTCTGAATAAAGCCTCTCCGTGTATAGTAAACCTGGGAGATTTCTTCCTTATCACTCTAGCTTTCTATTCATCTTCTGGTAGTTCGCCTGCCTCGATGTACGCTTTCATTTCGTCAATCCAACACTTAGGGCTGTCGACCGAGCATAGAACTTGCACTACTTCGTATGCTGGTTGCTCTAAGTATGAGATTGGTTGGCCATGTTGTTCGTCCGAAGTGGCCAATTTCGAAAGTAGGTCAGCCAACTCATTATCTTCACGGCCTAACCTCTGAATTTCCCAGAATTCTAAGTCTCGAATTAGCCTCTTGACTAGCTCGCAGTATTTGACTAGAATTGGATAAAGCACCTTGTACTCTACTTGACTTGATGCACAATTAGTTGGGAGTCACAGTAAGCCACGATCTTGGTTGCCCAAAGCATTTGGCATACTCGATGGCTGCGATCAAGGCCTCATACTCGGCCTGGTTGTTGGAGGCTTGAAACCTGAACCTCAATGCCTCCTAAAATATTCTATCGTTCTCTGACTCGACCAAGACAATTCCAGCCCCACTAACATTCTTTGTGTCCGATCCATCTGAATAAACTTTCCAGCAATCATCGGGCAAACTAACTGACCTTTGACTTAATGGCTCCTTCCCTTTTAAGCTCATTCTTTGAGGTGCCTCTGCATTATCCTCTTTGGTGAACGTAAGCTCGACCAAAAAGTCTACCAGAGGCTGTACTTGTAGTGTCTTTTGAGGTCTGTACTCAATGTGGAATTTTGTTAATTCTATTGACCAGTTGAGTAATCGACCTGAACTTTCTGGCTTATGTGGGATCTTCTTCAATGGTGTATTCGTTAGTACGACAATAGGATTAACGAAGAAGTAAGTTCGTAACTTCCTTGCTGCTATGACCAAGGCATAAGCCACCTTTTCTACGTTGAAGTACCTCCCTTCTACGTCGGACAAGGCCTTGCTGACATAGTAAACTGACTTTTGGATGCCACTTTCTTCTCGAACTAGAACTGTAGCCACAACTCGATCTCCAGTTGATAGGTATACATATAAGTTTTCTCCTTGAACCGGGCTACTAAGAAAAGGAGGAGTGGAGAGGTACTCTATGAGTTGTTGAAATGACGAGGAGCATTCAGCCGTCCACTCGAAGGCTTTCGTCCCCCTTAAAGTTTTGAAGAAAGGGAGAGATCTCTCAGTCGACTTAGCAATAAAACGACCCAAAGCAGCAACCCTACCGTTCAAGCGTTGGACTTCCTTGATGCACGTAGGCTTATGCATTTCGACTAAGGCTTTGATCTTTTCAGGGTTGGCTTCTATACCTCTTTGTGATACCATAAAGCCCAAGAATTTATCTGCCTCCACTTCAGACACACATTTGCTGGGGTTCAACTTCATGTCGTTTGCTCGTAGATTGGTGAACGTTTCCCTTCAGTCGACTTCATGACGACCAGACTTAGTTTTTGTGACCATGTCGTCGAAGTAAGCCTCCATGTTTCGGCCAATCTGACTAGCAAAGACTTTGTTTACCATTCTCTGATAGGTCACTCCAGTATTATTCAACCCAAATGGCATCTTGGTGTAACAATATACTCCTCCTGCTGCTTGGAAAGCTGTTTTCTCTATGACATCTTCATGCATCCTAATCTGGTGGTAACCTGAATAAGCATCAAGGAAGCTAAGGGTGGCGTGACCAGCAATTGAGTCGACCAGCTTGTCTATTCGAGGAAGGGGATAACTATCCTTTGGGCAGGCCAAGTTCAATTCGGTGAAGACACACATTCTCCATTTCCATTGGCTTTTTTAACCATCACCACATTTTCCAGCCAAGTGATGTAGGATGCCTTCTTAATAATACCTACACTGAGTTGCTTATCGACCTCTTGCTTTATGTCTATCTCATTGTCACAAGCAAAATTCTCAATTTCTGGCTCTTGAATTTCATGGTAGGGTTGACATCAAGGCGGTGTACTGAAACCTCTTCCTTAACTCCCCTCATATCTTCTACTTTCCATGTAAAAATGTATGTGCTCTCCTTCAATAAGGTAGTTATTTCAGATTTTTCCTCGGGTGATAACTATCTACCTATCTTAATTTTCTGTTCGGGTTAGGCTAGGTTGGCCTCTATCTCCTCCAGTTCGTCAACTAGTTCTAACTCCCGGCCATCTCTGAACTGTAAAGTTTCATAATGATCTCTCTGACCCTTTTTCTTTCCTCTGCACCTAGGTGTGGAGCTTCTGCCTCAATCATGTGTTATAGCTAGACAGCTACTTCTTCATTGGTGGCCCCCAAGTTTTGGTTGACATTGAGGCATAGGTCGCCCATGATGATCTGGTCGACTAAAACTGTGTCCTTGGTGGCCCTTGTGCTTTCTAAGGGACGTGTCAGCTCAGTCATGTCTAGGTCATGTGAGGTATAGGTCGGCTCTTATAGCATCAATTCCACTTCTTCCTCCATACATTGAATCAGTGTCAACCTGGAGCTCGTAGTCACGAACTTTGAAAACTTCCAGCTAGCCTCTAGAGTGTCTATCTCTAGTTCCCTCTTCTTTTTTGGATCTTAGCACGTGATTAAGGTAGTCCCTAGATGTACTCAGCACATCAAACCCCTAGGAGGGTGGAGAACTTGACCCTTTGGTGGGGGATGGAGGGCACCATACCTAGTGCAACCTGCCCAGGAATTCCTAATATAACATGATAATCACTTGTCACATCAATTACTATAAATGTTACCTTAGCCGTGGTTTTTAGAGGATGTTTCCCGACATCTACTTCCAATTCTATATGTCCTTTGGCGTCGACCCTATGGTATGTGAAGCCCTCTAGTCGACATGAGTAGCGTGATAGCCATCAATGAGCCCCTGGATGACCAATATTTGCTCCCTTGCCCCCATACTAGTAGCCAGCTCGTAAGGGTAGAAACTGATGACCTCATCTTGTACACAGCTCCTATGTGGACATAAGAAGCCTTATTTAGTTGGAAGATCTTGTGTTTGAGGCAGTGTTCCTTGTTTCCTCGGCTATTACCCTCAGCATCAACGTAGGCTGCCTTGGTTTTGGTACCCCTCTGGCTGGTCGATCCCCCACTGGGGGACGATCTCCCTTTACAAACCTGTCTAGTCTGCCTTCATTCACCCACTTTTAGATGATCCTTTTTAAGCTCATACACTCCTCTGTCGTATGTCCGGTGTCCTTGTGGTACTCACAATACTTACCATTGTCCCGCCTGAACTTATTTTGAGGGTTCATAGGGACTGGGGGGCCAAGTCTGTTGTGAATATGGCCCTCCACTACCAAGCAAACCTACAATAATGATTAGAGCACACAAACAAAACACAAGAAATAAATCACAAAGAAGAACACAAGAAATTGTTAACCCAGTTCACCAATGTTTGGCTACGTCTGGGGGCACTACCAAGCCAGGATCTTGCACTATAATATGTGATATTTGGTTACAATGAGTTTAGGGGGCGGAACTATACTTAAATATGTGCTAGGGCATCAAACCAAACCCTAGATGGACAAGGAAACCCGAAAAAGCGTCTAAAAAATGGGCCCAGAATTTTTCCACCCGACACATGGGCGGTCGCCCAAGAGCCCATGGGCGGTCGCCCACTCCGAGCCAAAACCTCTGTACATGTGCGCGGTCGCCCTTGCATTCCTGCGCGGCCGCCCTCAAGGATTAACGCCCTTCGACAACCTACTGTCTTCATGGGCGGTCGCCCTCTGTAACCTGGGCGGTCGCCCAAGACCACAGAAGCCCCGACGATTTTTCTCCCTTTTGCTCCGAAGTCTAACTCGGTTGGTCCTCTATCCCAATAATCTCCCACCTAGAGATCAACCACACATACAAGCCCCGTATCCGTTCTTCAACTCATCCTTGGTGTCTCCTAGTGCTCACCTCGATCATGGTAGTGACATCCTCCTCTTCTATTCTCCAAGCCCAATTGAAGCTTTGCACAGCTTCAATTTCTCAAGGTTCACAACCTTTGTCAACATGTCAGCCGGATTCTCCGATCCCAATATCTTCTCTAGCCTCAAAATCTTCTCCTCCAAGAGATGCCTGATGTAGTGAAACCTCAGTTCAATGTGCTTCGTCCTCGAATGAAACGCCGGATTTCTAGCCAAGTGTATTGCGCTCTGACTGTCACTTTAGAGAACGTTACCACTTCGCGCCTTCCCAAGTTCACCCAAGAAGTTCTGCAGCCATACCATCTCTTTACTTGCTTCTGTCACTACCACATATTCTGCTTCTGCAGTCGGCTGAGCCACGATCTTCTTCAATTTAGAAGCCCAGGAGATTGCCGTACCACCCAATGTGAACACATAACCTGTAGTACTTTTCCTCTTATCAAGATCACTTGATGCCAAGTCCGCATCAACATAACCCGCTAACATAACCTCTTTGCTTGAGAAACACAGAGCCTTACCAGCAGTACCCTTCAAGAAACGCAGGATCCATTTAACCGCTTCCCAATGTTGCTTTCCTGGATTGCCCATGAACCGGCTGACTACTCCCACCGCATGTGCAATGTCCGGCCTTGTACACACCATTGCATAGATGCGACTCCCCACTGCTGAAGCATATGGAGTTCTCTCCATCTTGTCACGCTCCTCCTTGCCCATAGGCGAGTCTTTCTCGGATAGCTTGAAATGCAAACCCAATGGTGTCCCTGTTGGCTTTGCCTCTTCCATACAAAAACTTGCCAAGACTTTCTCAACGTATTCTGCTTGTGAAAGAACCAACTTACCCGACTCCCTATCCCGGTCAATCCGCATGCCCAAGATTTTTCTGGCCTCTCCCAAATCCTTCATCTCGAACCGTTCTGACAACTGAGCCTTCAATCTGTTTACCTCTCTACTGCTAGAGCCCGCTATTAGCATGTCATCCAAATATAACAGCAAGATTATGTACCCATTGTCCGTGTTCTAGAAGAAGCAACAATGATCCGCCTCGCATCTGATAAAATCAATGTCGTGCATGAACCCATCAAACTTTCTGTACCACTGCCTTGGAGCTTGTTTAAGGCCATACAAGCTCTTAGTCAATCTGCAAACCAGCTCCTCGCTACCCTTAGACAAGTAACCCTCTGGCTGTACCATGTAAATTTCTTCCTCCAAATCCCCATGAAGAAAGGCTGTCTTCACATCCATCTGTTCAAGCAACAAGTTGTCCGCCACTACTATCCCCAGAACCATTCTGATAGTGGTCATCTTCACAACCGGAGTGAATACCTCGGTGTAGTCAATACCGTACTTTTGCTGAAACCCTTTTACAACCAATCTTGCCTTGTAACGCTTGCTGCCGTCTGCTTCCTCCTTGATCCTGTAAACCCACTTGTTATGCAGTGCCTTCTTCCCCTTAGGTAGTTCAGTTAACTCCCAAGTTTTGTTGGCCTTCAATGAGTCCATCTCATCATCCATTGCAGCTTTCCACTTGTTACAAAGTGCACTACGAACAGCCTCCGCATAACATTTCGGTTCTCCATTATCTGTCAACAGCAAATAATAGTTGGAAGGAGTATACCTGTCAGGCGATCCACGCAATCTGTTGGATCTACGCAGCGGAATATTCGGTTCCGGAGTACGTGGTTCATCTTCAGTGACCTCCTGACCATGGTCATCATGAACCGTTCTGCTCCCACCCGAGTTTGGAATATCCACCTCTACAATTTCCGGTTCCGAACTAGTGTCATCAGATGCCCCCTTTCTGTCCTTGTACAATACCTGTTCATTGAATACCACATCTCGACTACGAATAATTTTATGGTTTTGGTCATCCCAAAACTTATACCCGAAGTCATCCCCGCCATACCCAATAAACGTACACTTAACAGATTTTGCATCCAATTTAGTTCTATCAGCAGAGTCTATATGAACATAAGAAACGCAGCCAAATATGCGAAGAAAGGACAGATTTACCTGCTTGCCACTCCAAGCTTCCTCTGGAATTCCATTCCCCAATGGTACCGATGGTCCCCGATTGATCAAGAAAGCCGCCGTGTCAACTGCATATGCCCAAAACGTCTTCGGAAGTCCACACTTCAATCTCATACTTCTAGCCCGCTCGTTCAATGTTCTGTTCATCCTCTCTGCAACCCCATTGAGTTGTGGTGTGCGCTTTGGTGTCTTCTCCATACGAATACCATTTGCAGCGCAATATTTCCTAAACTGACCAAGCTCATACTCCCCACCATTATCTGATCTCAAGCACTTAAGCTTAAGTCCCGTCTGATTCTCCACCTAGGCCCTCCACTTCTTGAACACCTCGAAAGCTTCATCTTTCCCCTTCAAGAAATAAACCCAGACCTTCCTTGTAGAATCATCAATAAAAGTCAAGTAATATGACGCACCACCAAGAGAAGTTACCGGAGATGGTCCCCACAAATCAGTGTGAACAAGTTCTAACTTTGCTTCCCTCAAACCCCTACCTTTCTCCCCTGTTTGCCAAACATACAATCTTCGCAGATCCCCACGTTGACTGTCTTCAAACCCGGTAGTAGTCCCTTTGAACAAAGTACCTTCATCCCCGTCTCACTCATGTGACCCAATCGACAGTGCCACAAATCCGTATCACCCTTGGCTGCCGCCACCGCGATACTATCCTTGGTGTTATTCGCCAAATACAAAGTCCCCTCCTTATTACCCCGAGCGATCTCACAATCCTCCTTGGTAATAACCCAGTTTCTGCAGCCGAATGTTACCTTGTAACCTTCTTCGTCCAACTGCCCAACTGATAGTAGGTTCTTTTTCAAACCCGGAATGTGTCTGACCCCGTTCAGATGTAAGACCTTCCCGTCCGATGCTCCTATTCTGACATCCCCCTTCCCCTTGATTTCCAAAGGCTCGCCATCCGCCAGATAGACCTTACCGAAATCACCGGAAGTGTAATTCTCCATCTCTTCTTTATGCCCGCAAGAGTGGAATGATGCCCCCGAATCCAGCACCCATGATTCTAGTGCACTACTAACACTCAGAACCAGTACATCGTCACCTTCGACTGTCACATTCACCGAATTGCCCTTACGATTGGGACAATCCCTCTTGTAGTGTCCCAATTCCTTACAATGATAGCACTGAACAGATCCCTTTGCAACCTTTGGTTTGTCTTTGGTCTCCACAGCTTTGCCCTTACCACTCACCACGTTCTTCCTAGAATTGGTTCTCCCTTGTTTGCTAGTACCCGGCTTCCCCTTGCTAGTAGTAGCTAAAGCCGATCCCGAAGCACTCGATGTCCCCAACTTCTTCATGCGATTTTCTTCGGCCAAAAGAATGTCTTTAACATCATCATACTTCAATTTCTTCTTACATGCTGAAGCATTGATCGCTGTCACCGTTCCGCTCCAACTTGCTGGTAAAGATGCTAGCAACAAGCACGCATGAACCTCATCATCGAACTTGATCTCCACCGCTGTCAATGAGTCTATAACATCCATAAACTCATCGATGTGCTTAGCCAAGGATCCTCCCTCTTCCATCTTGAGACTACCCATCTTGCGTATCAAATCAACCTTATTTGCAGCAGATGGAGTTTCAAATCTCTCAGTAAGATAATCCAATAGCTCCTTGGTGGTTGTCGCCTTCTTGGTAGTCTTTGCAATCCACTTTGACAAAGTAGATCTGACCACCCCTAGGGCTTTCCGATCCATGAGTTCCCATTCTTCCTGATCTTCTTCTTCCGGTTTGACACCCTTCAGAGGCTTATAGAGATCCTTGTTGTACAAAAGATCCTCAATCTGCATCCTCCAATATCCGTAGTCAGACCCATCAAATTTCTCAACAGCCTGTTTGTCCTTGCCCATTCTTGATTGCTTGACAACTCCCTTGATCTTGAAACCAAGAGCTCTGATACCAGTTGTTGTGAATATGGCCTTCCACTACCAAGCAAACCTACAAGAATGATTAGAGCACACAAACAAAACACAAGAAATAAAGCACAAAGAAGAACACAAGAAATTATTAACCCAGTTCACCAATGTTTGGCTACGTCTGGAGGCACTACCAAGCCAGGATCTTGCACTATAATATGTGATTTTTGGTTACAATGAATTTAGGGGGCGGAACTTTACTTAAATATGTGCTAGGGCATCAAACCAAACCCTAGATGGACAAGGAAATCCGAAAAAGCGTCTAAAAAACGGGCCCAGAATTTTTCCACCTGACACATGGGCGGTCGCCCAAGAGCCCATGGGCGGTCGCCCAAGGTGAAATTCCTCCGAGCCAAAACCTCTGTACATGGCGCGGTCGCCCTTGCATTCCTGCGCGGCCGCTCTCAAGGATTAACGCCCTTCGACAACCTACTGTCTTCATGGGCGGTCGCCCAAGACCACAGAAGCCCCGATGATTTTTCTCCCTTTTGCTCCGAAGTCTAACCCGGTTGGTCCTCTATCCCAACAAAGTCGACCATATTCATAATCTCAGTTCGACTGACTATAAGTGGGGTGAAGCTTTCGGGGACTCTCTCAATTGCCCTAGTTCTGTTTTTCCCTTTGTTGTTGTTGTCAGTCTTGGCTGATCCCCCTTTGTTCGACTCACCAGCCTCTTAGTGTTTCGAGCTTCTCTCCTTCTTCATTTCCTTGGGTTCTTCATCAACGGCCACATCATAGGCCCTTTCAAACAACTGCTTTCTCGTAGTGGCTCTCCTAACTTGGAGCTTGTATTCTAAATATGGTGAAGATACCCCATTCCTGAAGTTGTTGATGACTTTTCTGTCTGTAAGGTCTTCCTCTATTTTGTTGAACAACTCCTTAAAACGTGTGAAGTAGCTCATGGTACTTTATGTTTTTCCCTGAGTCATGTTATTTAGGTCGATAATTGTTTTCTTACGAGCCCCAGCTGTTAAAAACCTTTCCAGAAACTTTCTGCTCATATAACTCCATGAGGTGATGCATCCAGTTGATAGACCACGGAACCAAGTCAGTGCTGCACTAGTGAAGGTGCTGGTTAATGCCTTGCATATCACATCATCCTCAGAGGAGACCAAACATATGGTGGCCTCAAATGTTGCATGTGATTCAAGGCGTTAGTCGTGCCAGAATATTTCTCTTATATGGGTAGCTTGAATACTGCATGTGGGCCCTTGTCAAGCATGTTTTTGGCCAAGAGGCGAAGAGCACAATCATTTCGTTCGCCCTTGCCACCTAGAACTTTTCGATCAGCTTCCATTTCATCCAACCTCCTTTTCAGGTTCAAAAGCTCCCTAACATCCAGTTCGCCTCTTTGGTGGGAGACAAAGTTGGATTTCTGACTTTCCTCTTGGTGGGGATCCCTCCTCGAGTGTGTTCTTTCCCTTTCAACTCTAGTGGGAGTTCTCTCTCTCCTACCTCCTCTTTGAGGTGATCGATCTCCTCTTGGAGGTGACCTACGTCGAGCTCTATCAGCCTCGAGCTGCTTCCTCTGAGCAGAGTCAGCTTCTTGTTTCCTTTGGTTATTGAGTATGTCTCTCAAGTCCCCAGTTCGATCTAAAGAAATATGAGTGGGAAGATGCCTATCATATGGATCATTTTCTATTAGGGTGGAGCTATGATGACTCATTCGCTCTTCTCATGACGGCCTAGGAGCCCCATTAGCCCGTCTGTGTGAGGTCAGAGAGGGAGCTACCATCTGTGATCTTTTGTCGTCCTTTTTAGGAGACTCTAGTAGCTCGAGCAACTCGTTCTGTACCTCGAGCAAGCTTTTCAGCACTCTTGCTCGCTCTAGCAAGATTTCCTTCCTACTAGGGTGAGAAACTGAGGGGCCTGCAATGTCGCCTGCAGTTGTTCGACCCGTTTGAATCTTCTTAGCTTGCTGGCCTCCTCCTGGGTTAGCCATGGGCCTCTTGTCCCTCATCCTATCTTGAATTCCTATCCCATCAGCCACGTTGTTTGACCGGGTGGGTCTCCTCATGGGATGCCCAGGTGGTGGAGGAGGCAAGTTGGTCGTAGGATTCCCAACACCTACGTCCGTGCCTGGATTGTTTCCACCCATGTTTTCAAGGATGACCACTTGAAGCAGTAGCGGTGTGTCCCTCAGATATCATGATTATGAGTATGCAAGGTTTCAAGGTCTAGTGTATTCGCTTCCCGACAATGGAACCAAACTGATGATACAAGAAACAATTTATATCAGCCTTAGTCTAGCAATAGGTTGTACTACAGCTAATATGACCTGAAACTATGAACAAACGACTTGGCGGGATTGTCTCCGGCTAATACCCTACGGCGTGATGATGAGATATCGAGTTATATAGTTAAATAAACTATATGGAAATGACGTAATCTCAAAATAGCCAAGATGACATAACATTTTTACGTAGGAAGTTGTCTGGTATATATAGTAGTGATATGGGATATTTACGAGTTAAGTACCTATTTCGTCCCTAACCTATAATCACTTTTTCGTTTTCGTCGTGATTATAATTTTTTTTCATTTCCCCCTATAACCTCGTGTTTTTTGGTTGATATCGTCATTCCGTCAATTTTTCATCCATTCCTCCGTTAAATATGCCTATATGGCATAGTGATATCATTAAATTACTGAGTTGGCATTACAAATCTATAATGTTGACTGAGTTGAAAGTATTAGGTGAGGAAAGTGTAAAATATTAAACTAAAGACCTTTAATTTGTTTTTCATAGATTTAGGGTTAAAATTAAACATTTATCATTTATATAAAATTCTCAAACCCTAGATCTATTTAGAAACCCTTCTCTCCTCTCATTGTCCGCCTCTCTCTCTCTCTCTCTCTTTTCCCTCTCCGGTCATCTTCGTCGTTAATGGCCGTCATTAATGGTCGTCGCCGTCGCCAACGACCCTCACCCTCTTAATCACCTTCGCCTTCTTCCCAACTCACCATCTTCCCCCTTCTCAAAACCGCCACTGTTTCTTCTTTTTCCCTCTCAGATCTCGACTCCCTCCCCTCCCAAAATTCCTCGCCGACTCCTCCCCTAAGCTGATCCAGATCCATTTTTCAGATCCACCGTCGTTAATGGCCGTAGCCACATCGGCTCCAGATCGAAGTGGGGCATTTTCCCCACCACCGTTGGCGGCGAAAAGCATAGTGTTGTCGAGCACACACCTTCTTAGATGGAGCTTTCTTTGGATCGACTTTACCTCTTGGTTTTGCCACTTCTGAATAATTATCTTAAAACATAGAGAATCAACACTATGCATTTACAAATAATGTCTGAGGTCACAGAGAGACTGGTTTAGCATGTATACATGTTTCCATAATAGAACTTGATGTTTCCATTGGTTCAGCAGTAGGCATGGAAGTGTCGGCTCTCTCTCTCTCTCTCTCTCTCTCAAGATGTTGCTTCTCCCCTGTTTCTCCAATCAGCATGTTTGATTTCGATTTTGTGTATTTGAATATGATTTTAAACTCAGATCTGTATTTTCAAAGAGATTGTGATTTTTTGAGTTGAAAGATTTGATTTTTATTGAGGTGATGGTGGCGATGGAGGTAGTAGTAAGGTGATGGTGGCGATGGAGGTGGTAGTGAGGCGGTGGTTGTAAAGATGGACCTGAAGAATTAGTCTGATGATAATTAATTATTTCAAATAATTTATTGTAATAATTTAAATTCTAATTAAAAGGGAGAGAGAAAAAATATGGACTTGATAAATAAAAAAAACTATGGAGAAATTTTTAATGATGTAAATTTAGTGAAAACAAATTATAGAATTATAGAATAATGAATAACTAATAAAAAATATATTTTTAAGCAATAATAATTGATGCCGCAAGAAAAGTGCTTATCAATCTTCCTCCACGTGGCAGGACTGATCACCTGGCTCCTTGACCTGAAATCTGAACTCACGACTAGCCGGATGTGTCTCCGGCTTAGACCCTCGGGCGTGAGAGTAAGTATTTGATAATGGGAGAGCAAAATGTATTGAATTAATGAATCTTCAGATAACAAAATTGCAGTTACCTTTCACCGTTGGTAGTGATGATGTATTTATAGGTGATGACCGTTGTATATTAGGTGGTGCTGCATGAGCTTCGTGATTTTAGCGACAGTTATTAATAATGTGAACATGCCTGTAACGGTCCTTGATTTATAGGGATGCGGTTATAGGAGTAATTCGAACATGTGTGCCTGAAAGTGTTAAGTCGACGTTTGTCGATTAGGACCTGACTGGCGGGTAGAACATGGATCGTACCCGTATTAGAACTTTGATCTTTGAGGTCGGACTAAGTTAGGTCGGGACCTGGTAGGTCGGACAATGAACTTAGTCGACTGATACATGAGATGGGCTTTGGGCCATGTATTGATTGGGCCTAGCCCACTGGATATGTTGAGGCAATAGTTACTTTGAGGACTGGGCTTTACTTGCTTGGACCAACTCGCTACTTTTGGTATGCTCAGTGGCCCCCAACTTTCGAGTTGACTGTGTCGACTAGGAAGTTAAGGAAATATCAATAGAAATTATTGTTACTCGCAGGTCGATACTCGTTCTGAAGTTTAGTCGACCATGAATGACGTGGCACGATCCTGGACGTCGGCGATGAACGGTCAGAGATGAAGGAGCGCCGTTTTTCTGTCATCATTGCTATTTTGACGCTTGGTAGTCCACCTCGGAAACCGCTTCCTTGTTTAATTAGGAAATTAATTTTGAATTTCCTTTTTCCTTTCCAATTTTGGAAAATATAAATACCAAAATCCTTTTTTGATTTGAATTCTTACCGTCTTTGAGCTCTGAGAATCCCCGGCGAAAATAGCAAGGAAGCCATTGATTAAATTCAACCTTAGTTCTCCGCAACAGCTCTTCTATTCCGATATCAAGCAAGGTATTCTTCTCTTTTCTTGTCTTAGGGTTTTGATTAAACTGTTATTTCCGTTCTTCGCCATGGCTAGAACCTTCAGTAGCGAACTAGGAGCCGGTTATGGCTATTGCACTGTTAACCGTAGGGTGTATAAGAATGTAAACGGTGAGTGGAGAGAGATGTCTATGGATGAATGTGCCTCCATCTTGTCAAGGTGGGGGCTGAATTTTAGGGAAATAGGTTTGCCCATTGGAGAAAGCACTGTAGATATAGTAATTGATGACTCGAACATGGTCACTTTTCATCTCTTCCACGAATTACTCGACCACATAGCCTTGTTTTATGTTAGGGATGTTGAAAAACCCTCTTTCCTTAGGAACAGAAAAGGCTTTCCAGGGGAGTCTAGGTCGCCCTTAGGTAGGTCGACTGAAATTGTTCACAGGTCTGACTCCCCTGTTTCTCCTTCTTCTTATACAGATATGGCTTCTCGAGGTGGAGCTACTGCATCTACTTCTTCTGGTCCCAGGATTGTGGATGCGTTTGATGATTCAGCCGTGCCTGGGAAGAATGAGAGAGGCTATGTTCCTCACGGGCCGTTGCGAGGAAGGAAGAACTTGCCCTCTAGGTATAGCATGATCTGGGATTTCTGTGAAGTGAGTAAGGATGACTATAGAGTGACCATCTATACTCAAAAGGATTTCATGGCCCAGTTTAGGTCGACCTTCACCAAGGATGCCACTAGGGTAGCTTTCTTCTATGGTCAATTCGTAGCCGGCCTCAGGTTGCCACTTGACCCTTTTATCAATGAGTTCTTGGAGTGTGCTAATGCCCTACCCCTTCAGCTCGGAGCTAATACCTGTAGGGTTCTAGTATGCTTTGCTATGGTGTGTAGGTTTCTAGGATATGAGCCCTGTATGAGGGTCTTCAAGGAATTCATATTAAGTATAGTGGGGAGGACCTGAGCATCAGTACCCCTTCCAAACCCAAATCTCCCAAACTCTTCACGAATCTCCCAAGCAAAGCGAGTGGATGGAACTCCTACGTAGTGGTGGTAGAGAGTAGGTTGGGATGGGAGTTTCCTTTACCCAATGATGAAACATAAACCATAGATGAGAGGGACTATTGGGAGCCATTCTGGCACTTTGACCTGTATAAGAAGTTGTGTCGATTAGCTGACAAGGGGCCTATCAGTTGGGAGAGTTTGATTACCACCAAGTATAATTTCATCCAGGCCGGAATGATGGCTGGAGAGGGAGAAGTGCAGCCCTTGGTGCCCATTGGTAGGGGCACAATATATCCAGACTGGGTTACCCACGCCCTGGGTAAATTTGAGGATAAGTGTCAACGTTGTAAGAAGACTGCCAACTACTGCAAAGACAATGGGGAGCATGCCGGTGGTAAGATACCCTTATTCTGCAACCTTTTACTCGCCTATTATTTGCCTGCTTGTTGGTCTGTTAGCATAATAAATTATTTTGTACTGCATGCTCTTCTCTTAGCTCGTCGTTTGTTAACTCGCACGTGAGATGGTTAGGTCGCACATAGTTTGCTCGTACATAGAACTTCTGCTCGTATGTAGAACTTTTATATGTCGATCTAACATTTTGCTATTTTGGCTTTGTTGCAGTCTTGACTCCCGACCAAGAAGCAAATATGGGACGTATTGTTGGTGTTTTTGACAAGAAGAAGGCTAAGAAAGATCATGGAGCTGCTAATGCTCGAGCTAACAGACAGAGGGAGGCTGAGATGAGGACCAACTTGCTGTCCAAGGATAACATTGGGATGGTGCCAATGGAGGAGGTTGAATCTGAGGACCCCGTGCAGAGTGGTACTCAGTCCGTGGAGGTTAATGAAGGAGGTGACGAGTCTACAAGGTCGGCTAGAGCAAGCTTAAGCTCCGACCCAATTCAGGAGGCTAATGCTGCGACCTCCGGGGCTGAGATGGCAAGGGCCAGCCCTCTGAATGTTGTGCATGTTGAAGATGATGACATGGAGGTAGATGCTGATGATCAACCTCTGAATACGAGGAAGAGGCTGCGATCTGAGAAAGGGAAGTCAGTTTCTTCAAGCCAACTTCCTCCACCAATCTCTTCTCCCCCTACCAAAGAGTCTCTTGAGGACCAGATGAGGAGATTGAGCGATGTTCCTCCTCTCATAGGAGTCAATAGCTTCAGCCGCCGTTACCCAGATATGAGCTTGGGCCAGGTCGTGGTCAGGAGGGCCATTGATGTCGGCCTTCTAGCTCACTTTGCTGATAAGGGGATCACCCCTGAAGAATTCTCAGCTCGCTCTGGGATGGTGCACAGTGAGGTAATCTTTAACCTTCCCCTTCCGTTTTAGTCGCTTGCTCTTTTAATTAGCCAATTTAAGTTCCGAGCTAAGACTTCTCTGGTTTTCTTTAATGCAGCATCTTACCATGGTCGAGCAAGTGAAGAGTTCTTGGAGGGCCTCCATTGAGAGGGAGAAGCAAGCTTTGAAAGACTACTCCAAGAAGTCTCAGGAGTTGGCCGACCTGAGAGAAAAATATAATGATCTCGACAATTCCTTCGACGCTCAAGAGTTGGTGAAGAAAAAAGCTTTTGAAGATCTGGAAGCTGCCAAGGCCCAAGTCGAAGAGGTGACCTCTGAAAGAGATGCTGAGCGTCTTGCTCATGAGAAGACAAAGGTCGAGCTCGCCACCGTCTCCAAACTCCTCAAAGAAAAAGATTCCTTTTTGGCAGAGCTTAATGAAGAGCACAACGCTGCTCGAGCTAAATGGAAGGAGGATCTAGAGAAGGCTGGTCCTGATGCTGTTGAGAGGTTCAAGGATGGAGACGACTTCTACAACGCCGTTGTTGCTAAAGCAGGGGACTTCCTGGATTTGGGCAAACGACATATGGCACGTCGAGCTATAGTGGATCCCACTTCTGAGGTCTCCTTAGAGCAGCTAGCTCGCTGGGCGCGTGAGCCTCAGTATGACATGGCAGCTCGAGGGGGACACTCGGTTGTGCCTTATACCGAGAATGATTTAGCCTTTATTGCCCAGGAGGACCAAGAAGAAGCCTGTGAGCCTTGGGTTGCCCCTGAATTGGCTCCGCGAAACTTTGATACTGTGCTCCAAGAAATGGAGGACGCAGATGACATGGAGGAAGACGACGAGCCCGAGCAGCGCGTATATTCCGAGTCGGGTAAACCCCTGAGCCCACAGCAACAAGAAGGCAATGCGGATGGGCGGACTTCCAATGATAATCAGACCGACGCTGGCCAGGACTCTTAGGTCGCCATTATGTTGATGATGTAAAGAACAAGTCCCAAAACAATTTTCATTTTTTGGTTTTTGAATACTTGAATGCCTTGGCCCTGCTTTTTGGGAGGCATAATACTTTATAATTTTCTGTTTACTTTAAGTCTTGGCCCATTTTGGGAGACTTAAACATGTTTAATCGTAGCTGACTTTTCTTCGTTACATGTATAGGCTTGTTGACTTTAGCATGTGTGTGTCGAGCTAGATGTAATAGGGCAAATGAGTCACCCTAAGACTAAGGTCGACCTGTCCTGTGATGGTTCAGTCGACCTTAGACTTATATAGCTTTTGGAAACAAGATTGACTAAGAGTCGATCCTGTTCATTTCATCAAAGCTGACCAAGGGTCGAGCTCATTAGAACGAAGTCGACCCTAGGTCGGACTTGTTTTAAGGGGTGAAGCTGATTGAGAATCGAGCTAATTAGAACAGACTGACTAAGAGTCGAGTTGGTTAGAACGAAGTCGACTTAAGAGTCTGACTTGTTTAAATGAACGAGGCTGATTAAGAATCGAGCTTGTTAGAACTAAGTCGACTAAGAGTCGGACTTGTTTAAATGAACGAAGCTGATTAAGAATCGAGCTTGTCAAAACGAAGCTGACTAAGAGTCGAGCTTGTTAGAACGAAGTCGACTAAGATTCGGACTTGTTTAAATGAACGAAGCTGATTAAGAATCGAGCTTGTCAAAACGAAGCTGACTAAGAGTCGAGCTTGTTAGAACGAAGTCGACTAAGAGTCGGACTTGTTTAAATGAACGAAGCTGATTAAGAATCGAGCTTGTTAAAACGAAGCTGACTATGAGTCGAGATTGTTGAAGTTAGTGTTACACAATGTTTTGTCGAACAAAGATGCGATTTTTATTGAAGTAGGGAAACGTTTACATCAATGGAAAGCTAGAACTATGACAAATTTCAATCTTAGGACTGAGCTACAGATGTGAACTTTAGAAGTAGTACTTGATGAGGTGAGTAGCGTGCCATGGGTGCTTCAGCTCTTCACCATCAGGATGAGCAATCATGTAAGTCCCTTCTTTGACAACTCGGGTGACTAGGTAAGGACCTTCCCAGTTAGGAGATAGCTTGTTCTGCTGGATCCTTCTCCCCGTTGCTTCGATCTTCCTCAACACATGATCTCCTACTTGGAATGACCTGGCTTTCACTTTTTTGTCGTGGTAACTTTTAGTCCGCTGCTTGTAGTTAACCATTCGAAGGTAAGCCGTATCTCGCTTCTCGTCAACTAAGTCCAAGTCGATCAATCTGTTGATATCATTCTGCTCTTGATCAAAGAATGTCACTCTAGCAGTAGGAAATCTGAGCTTAGCAGGTGCCATGGCCTCTGATCCATATGTGAGAGTGAATGGGATTTCCCCCGTAGGCCCCCGAGTGGTTGTGCGAACTGCCCAAAGAGCAAGGGGGAGTTCATCCAATCAGTTGTTGCGTCGACCTACGAGACCCGTCTTGAGTGAAGATAGGACAAGTTTATTCGCTGCTTCAGCTTGCCCATTACCTTGGGGGTAAGCGACAGAAGATTTCCAATGCTTGATCCCTACTCGATTCATCTCTGCTTCGAAGGTTTGGGAGAATTGTAGGCCGTTGTCAGATATTATAGCTCGAGGAAAACCAAATCGACACCAGATGAAATCATGAATGAAGTTGATGGCGTTTTCCTCTGTGATGCGAGCTAGCGGCTTGGCTTCAACCCACTTGGTAAAGTAATCAATTGCCACGATTGCGTACTTACAATTCCCACGGGCGGGTGGGAAGGGTCCAATTAAGTCGACGCCCCACATGTCGAATGGCCAAGCTGCAATCACGGGGGTTTGCTCAGTCGTAGGCAGATGAGGTAGGTTGGCAAACCTTTGGCATTGGTCACACCGCCGCACAAAGTCATGGGTGTCTCGCTCTCATGTGTGGCCGCAGTACCCCAAAGTGATCAACTTGTCGGCTAGAGTCCTGGCCCCCGGGTGTCCACCACAAATCCCACTGTGTACTTCATGCATCAGCGTAGTGATCTCTTGAGGGTGGATACACTTCAATAGCGGTCGAGTGTAGGATCTTCTGAATAGCTCGCCTCCTTGAATAACGTACCTCGGAGCTTTCTTTTTGGTAGCTCGAGCTTTCTTCTCGTCATCAGGCAGCTCGCCACTTTCTAGGTACGCCTTCATCTCTTCGATCCAGCACTTCTCATAAACCCAATTTCTAGAGTGGTCTTCTATGCATTGAATTTCGACCCTTTCATAAGCTGGGCTCTCAAGGTAAGAGATGGGCTCTTCGTGCAGCTCGTCAGATGTAGCTAGCTTTGAGAGTAAATCGGCTAACTCATTGTCTTCTCGACCAATCCTTTGGATCTCCCAGAACTCCAAGTCTTTCACCAATTCCTTCACCAGGTCGTAGTACTTGACTAAGGTGGAGTTTAGCACCTCATACTCGCCTCTGACTTGGTTGACTATTAATTGAGAATCACAGTATGCCATGATTTTAGTCGCACCAAAGCACTTGGCATACTCTATGGCTGCTACCAGGGCTTCATACTCCGCCTGATTGTTGGATGCATCGAACTTGAACCTTAGTGATTCCTCATACACGGTCCCAGATTCTAGCTCAATCAAAACAATCCCAGCTCCACTGACATTTTTTGTAGCTGACCCGTCCGAGTAGACCTTCCAGCAATCGTCGGGTAGAGTAATGGCGGGCTGGGACTCTGGCTCTTTCCCTTTGGTTTTCTCCTTTTGAGCTCGCTGCTCGCTGTCCTCCTTGGTGAACGTAAGCTCGACCAAGAAATCTGCTAGAGCTTGAGCCTTCAACGCTTTTCGAGGTCGATATTCGATGTCAAATTCCGTAAGGGCAATCGACCAATTGAGCAAGCGACCTGAACTCTCTGGTTTGTGCAATATTTTCCTCAAGGGTGCATTCGTTAGCAACACAATAGGATGAGCCAAGAAATAAGCTCGCAGCTTCCTTGAAGCTACGACTAAAGCATGAGCGACCTTCTCAGCGTTGTAGTATCTGCCTTCTACATCCGATAGGGCCTTGCTAACATAGTACATTGGTTTTTGATGTCCATCTTCTTCTCTAACCAAGACTGCTGCGACTGACTTGTCTCCCACAGATAGGTATACGAACAAAGTTTCATCAGCAGTCGGACTGCTCAACAATGGAGGAGTAGCAAGGTATTCTTTGAGTTGTTGGAACGACGAATGACATTCGGCCGTCCATTCAAAGTTTTTCGTCCCCCTCAATGATTTAAAGAAGGGGAGAGACCTTTCAGTCGACTTGGCTATAAAACGACCTAGGGCTGCCACCTTGCCGTTAAGTCGCTGCATCTCCTTTACACTGGTTGGCTCCTTCATGTCAACTAGAGCCTTGATCTTCTCCGGGTTAGCTTCTATACCTCGCTGAGATACCATAAATCCAAGGAACTTGCCAGCTGCTACTCCAAAGACACACTTGCTAGGGTTGAGCTTCATGTCGTTTGCTCTCAAATTGGCGAACGTTTCCTTTAGGTCGACCACGTGACGTCCAGTCTTTGTTTTGATGACCATATCATCGACGTAGGCCTCCATGTTTCGGCCAATTTGTGAGGCAAAGACCTTGTTCACCATTCTTTGATAAGTCGCCCCTGCATTTTTCAATCCAAATGGCATCATGTTATAGCAGTAGATGCCTCCAGCCGCTTGGAAAGCTGTTTTCACAATGTCATCCTCGTGCATCTTTATCTGGTGGTAACCCGAGTAAGCATCTAGGAAGCTGAGGGTAGAGTGACCAGCAATGGAATCAACAAGTTTGTCGATTCTAGGAAGAGGATAGCTGTCCTTCGGGCAAGCAAGGTTGAGAGTGGTGAAGTCGACGCACATCCTCCATTTGCCATTTGACTTTTTCACCATGAACACGTTGGCCAACCAGGTTGTATGAGTGGCCTCTTTAATAATACCTGCACTTAAAAGTTTTTGTACCTCAGCTTTTATGGCCTCTTCCTTATCACGAGCGAAGCTCCTCAATTTCTGGGGTCTGGGCTTTATAGTCGGGTTGACCTCAAGCCTGTGAACAGCGATTTCTTCCCTTATTCCCTTCATGTCCTCTACTTGCCATGCAAAGACATCATTACTTTCTTTGAGTAGCTCAATGATTTCTAGCCTTTCTTCAGCAGACAATTGTTTCCCAATTTGAATCTTTTGGTCGGGGTAGGAAGGGTTGGTGATTACTGATTCTAGCTCGTCCACAGCCTCCAGCTCTGGACCATCTCTGAACTGCATGGTCTCAATGATGATCTCTCTGACCCTTTGTCTCTCCTCGGACCCCAGGTGTGGAGCTTCTTCAGCTATCATATCATCCAACTTATCTGCGACCTCACTGGTGGTGGTGGCCCCCGAGTTATTGTTGATCTGGAGGCATAGGTCGCCTATGATGACTTGATCGACCATAACTACGTCTGGATCGACCGCTGTGACTTCGGAGTGACATGTCGACTCAACCATGACCTCGTCACTTGAGCGATAGGTCGACTCCTCCACATTGGTGATCGTAGATAGGCGAGTAGTTTTGGTGACTGATTGGGACAGCTTTAAGTAACCATCTGCCGTCTCAATCTCTAGTTCCCTCTTATTTCTTTCTCGAAGAACATGATCCAGGTAGGCTCGAGCTGTGCCTTGTACACAGCCTACTCCAGCAGGTGTAGGAAACTTGACTCGTTGGTGGGGGATTGATGCCACCATTCCAAGCGCGACCTGACCTGGAATACCGAGTATAGCAGCATAGTCACTGTTCACATCTATCACAATAAATTGTAACTTGGATACTACCCTGTAAGGGTGCTGGCCTAGGTCGACGTCAAGTTCAATCTGGCCTTTGGCATCAACTCGATGGTTGGTGAAACCTTCCAATCTGCCATCATATCTTTCAAGCTGCTCGTTAGAAAGACCCATCTCCTGGAATGTCTTGTAAAATAAGATGTCTTTGCAGGCTCCCGTGTTGACTAAGAGTCTGCTCGTCGTACATCCGTCGATTAGACCTGGAATGACGAGAACTTGCTCCCTCGCCGCCATATTAGTTGCCAGTTCGTGGGGGTAGAAGATGATCACCTCATCCCTGACATCTCTCCTTGGAGGCACATGTGGGGCTTTGTTGAGCTGAAAGATTTTAAGCTTGATGGCTGTGTTGCTAGCCTGCTCTGTAATGACCCCCAAGTTCAATCTGGGTTGTCTTGGTCCTTGTTGTCCACCTGCTGGCTGCTCGCCTCCACCAGCTTGAGGCCTTTTCACGTATGCATCGAGCCTCCCTTGGTCGACCATTCTCTGGATGATGCGTTTCAAGCCTAAACAATCCTCTGTAAGATGACCCGTGTCTTTGTGGTAATCACAGTACTTGCTATTGTCTCTCCTGAACTTGTTACCTGGGTTCATGGGGGCAGGTGGGGCCAACTCAACCGCATTCATTATCTCTGTTCGACTCACTGTTAGGGGAGTGAAGACTTCGGGCACCTTCTCTGTCGCCCTAGTCCTGTTCTTGCCATTCTTATTATTTCCTCCATTTTTGTTGGAGTCTTTCTTATCATCGGCGACTTCAACCTTGGGGCCTTTCCCATTCTTCTTTTATTTCCTTTCCTCAGCTAATGCCACATTGTAAGCCTTCTCGAATAACTCATGTCGAGTGGTGACAGTACGAACCGTTAGTTCATAATTCATGTCTTCCGAGGAAATGCCACTCCGGAAGCAATTGATCACCTCCCTGTCAGTGAGATCCTCCTCAATCTTGTCAACCATTTCTTTAAACTTGGTGTAGTAGCTCATGGAGCATTCATTCTTCCCTTGCACCAAGTTGTTTAAGTCGGTGACAGTCACCTTCCGAGCTCCAGCAGTTGAGAAACGCTCTAGGAATTTTGTCCTCAAACTCATCCAGGAGGAGATGCTACCAGCTGCCAAACTATTGAACCACGTTAGGGCTGCCCCTGTGAGTGTGCTTATGAGGGCTTTGCACATATTGTCGTCCTCATTGGCGACAAAACACATGGTAGCTTCTAGGTGTGCTACGTGGCTTTTTGCATTGGTGGCCCCCGAGTACTTTTCTAGGAGGGGCAATCTAAAACCAGCAGGAGGTCGACTGTCAATCAGGTCCTTGGATAAGGGTCGAAGAGCAAAGTCAATTCGTTCGACCTTTCCAGTATCCTTTTTCTTCTCCTCCTCCCATTGTTCGAACTTCTTTTTCATCAACAACCATTCCCTAGCGTCGGGTCTGTCATCTCCTGCAGGGGGAACGACATTCGACCTCTGACCCTCACTTCTGGGGGGAGTTACCTGCCTGCTTCTCCTATCTCTGTGAGAAGGAGCCCTTTCTGATCGAATTGGCGACCTATGCCTGTCATCCCTGAGAGGCGACCTGCGCCTATCATCTCTGAGTGGCGACCTGCGCCTCTCCTCCCTTATAGGCGACCTGCGCCCATTCCTTTCTCTATGGGACTGCGACCTCTGTGTCCTGGCAGGTGAACCACGTCGGCTTCTATTGGCCTCTAAATGTGTCCTCAAATCTGATTGAGCCTCCTGTTCCTTATTCCTGGTGAGGCTAGCCCTTAGGTTGTTGCTTGGCACATGAATGAGGGATGGAACCCGCTGCACTATCCTGTTATTGCCGTTTTGTCCCACGGTTTCATTAGGCCTAGCACTCCTGGCCTGTTCCCTGTTGGAAATTTGAGAGGGAGCCACCCTCTCTGACCTTCTATCCGCCTGCTCAGCCTCCTCCATGGCCAATAACTCGGCTAGAATCTGGGCTCGCTCCAACAGCATTTCCTTTCTACTCAATGGGTTGGATGAGGGACCTGCCCTATTTCCAACATTCAAATGAGCAGTTGGACGCTTAGGAGGAGGTGGAACTCCTTGTCCCTCCATGTGTCGTTTTCCTCTTCTCGTATCGGGCAATCCTCTGCCATCAGCAACACTGGTGGATCGCGTTGCTCTACCATGAGGGCGATTTGGAGGGGGAGGAGGCAGATTTGTGTTTTCAGCATTTGCATTGTTGTTTGCTTCTTCGTGCCCGAGTGAGGCCTCAGATACATGTCCGTCTGAAGTCACCATTGTTGTAGGGTGAGAAAAATTTCGAGGTCAAGCTAAAGCACGATTCCCGGCAATGGAACCAAACTGATGCCGCAAGAAAAGTGCTTATCAATCTTCCTCCACGTGGCAGGACTGATCACCTGGCTCCTTGACCTGAAACAGAATGCACGACTAGCCGGATGTGTCTCCGGCTTAGACCCTCGGACGTGAGAGTAAGTGTTTGATAATGGGAGAGCAAAATGTATTGAATTAATGAATCTTCAGATAACAAAATTGCAGTTACTTTTCACCGTTGGTAGTGATGATGTATTTATAGGTGATGACAGTTGTATATTAGGTGGTGCTGCATGAGCTCCGTGATTTTAGCGACAGTTATTAATAATGTGAACATGCCTGTAACGGTCCCTGATTTATAGGAATGCGGTTATAGGAGTAATTCGAACATGTGTGCCTGAAAGTGTTAAGTCGACGTTTGTGGATTAGGTCGAGGTCGCCATTTGAGGAATGGTCGACCTGACTGGCAGGTAGAACATGGATCGTACCCGTATTAGAACTTTGATCTTTGAGGTCGGACTAAGTTAGGTCGGGACCTGGTAGGTCGGACAATGAACTTAGTCGACTGATACATGAGATGGGCTTTGGGCCATGTATTGATTGGGCCTAGCCCACTGGATATGCTGAGGCAATAGTTACTTTGAGGACTGGGCTTTACTTGCTTGGACCAACTCGCTACTTTTGGTATGCTCAATAATAATTTTATAAATGAAAATAGTATTTTTATTTTTTGCTTGCTAAAAACAAAAGAACAACATTTTTATTCTGTAAAAGAAAAATTATTTTAAAAATATATTAAAAAGTTACTTAAAAAGGTTTATAGTTTAAAACTATACACTTTCATCGCTTAATACTTTCACCTCAGCCTATTTTATTTAAGGCCAATTCAGCATTTTAATGACTTGATATGCCACATGGCAATTTTTAACGGTCAAATGAGTGATCAACTGACGGAAGAACGACATCAACAAAAAAAAAAAAACAATGTAGAGGGGGAAAACGAAAAAAAAATACAATCAGGACGAAAATGAAAAAGTGACTATAGGTTGGGGACGAAATAGGTAATTAACTCGGGATGTTTACGAATCCCTTAGATCACGGAAGTAATGAGGGCGTAACGATTTGTGAGATCGTAGGAGACGGTTATTAATCACGACGTGGGCGTAACGGTTTGCGAGATCGTAGGAGACAGTTATTAATCATGGCGTGGATAGACGTACGCGTTGTTTGATCGATGTCACCTGAGTATTCGAGTTCGACCTAAATTTGTGTCTTAGTTAGGCAGAAATGCACAAGTCGGAGATAATACGTCGGACGAAAATAGGGTGGGATCAAAGGAGATCGGACAATTAGTTTGATCGATTGATCTGTGTTGTGTATTGATGGGCTAGTGAAATTGTAGCTATTTTGTTGATCCACTTCATTTGATATATATCTGAAATGATATTGACCTTGCTCATGAGTTGGGACTGACCATTACTTTTATTCCGTTGAACGTCATTTTACCTTCAAAATTAAAGACATATGGAGGATAATCAACCTTTCCTGATCTATTCATTGCGCAATTTTGACCAGTTTCTCTCATTTACTAACCCATTACTTGATATATGTATATATATGTATATATATATATAAACGTTACTTGATAACCAAAACCGTCTAACTGAAAGATGCATACAGTACATATTATGTTAGTTGAACTTGTTTAATTTACATATTTACTGTTAATCCAATCAACACGTATACATATACATTATGAATACAACATAAATTGACCTCCGAAGCATTTTGACTCTTGTACAATGTTTACATAATCTCAATTCCCTTCAACGGTCCACTCCACGGAAGCAACAAAACCACCTAACAACTAGGTAGGTAGGCTGTGTTTTCTACTACCTCCTCAATCCCAAAATGAAAGTCAAAAACATTTTCAAATTTGTTCTCAAACAAACAAGAGCAAATTTGATTTTTTTTTTTTTTTACATTCATTTTGGAATGGGGGAGTATTAGTTAGTTCCTCCAAGCAGCAGCTTTTTCTGAATAACTGCCAAGAATTGCTGCAGAGCCAGGAACGGGATGGTGACCTGTGCTCTGGCTGGAGTATGAACACAGGATCCCTTTGAGAACTGAGAGTTGAAATTGGCAAACAAGGGGGACCTACCATCAAGTTGGAAGTTTCAGGTAGAGTTCGTTGGTCGTTCTCACTGGAGAAAAAGAATCACGCGTGAAGCTGGAGCTGCAAGACATGAAATTATTTTACCCAATGAGAAGGAATATATTTCAAAGTTGCACGTTATTTTCAGGGTTACCTGAGTAATGGGCAATAGATGGGTTAAACGTCTACTACAAATCATACTCGCTCCGTCCCATAATGATGTTCCCATCAGCCATTTTTATTGGTACCGAAAAGATGGTCTCATTTCCATAGTTATTATGTTAGAACCATTGAACTTCCTAAAATGCCAACCAAGGAAGAAGGGGGAATGAGGAGAGGATGTGAGACAACCAAGGGAGAAGAGGTAGTAATAGAGTAATAATTAAGAGTAAAAATTTCGTAGGGTGACGCTGTAAAACCCATAATTTATAGAGGCCAATCCCCCTTTGCCACATCAGACCCTAAACATACCCTACTTTCCTAGTCTTGCATGCACACTAACAATGCCCAGAAATCACAGATTTTCTGGGAAGAACACCAAAAAATCCAATTCAACTCCTCCTTGCAGTTTCGATTGAACGGATGGGTGAGGCCGGCTGTAACATCTCTCCGCCGAGTCCAAATATCTTCGAGCACCTATTTGTAGCTACAGTGCGTTCACCGTCCACAAAATCAAGAAATCCATCTTAACCCAATTCCAGTCGCCGACTCCTCAAATCCTTCTCATTGCTGTCACTCTCACTGTCGCAGGCAGTGCAGTCCTTGTATTCCGACGGAGTTAGCATGATCTTACTCGGAGTGTGCGAATGAAATTGAATGCACTTAAGGGGTAGGGATTAGGGGTGACTTTTTGAATCCTAAAATGTAGTGAAAAGGAGAGGTAAAAAGAATTTGCAAGAGTTCGCCCATTTGATAGAAAATGTAAGAAAAGAAGCTATTGATTTGGGGTATGGTAATGGACGAGATCTAAGAAATTTTGGGAATCATGGGTCTTGATACAGTGCAAGCAAGCTTAGAATAATTGTGTGGGGTATTGTGGTGTTTCGCTAACGTGGCATATGCTGATTGGTTTCTGCAAATATCACTATTTACAGTGACACTGACACCTAACAAAAAAATTTCTCAATAATTAAACATCATTAAGATTAGTGATGAAAATAGGTTGTTAAAATGTTTGAATAGTCAAATGAGACTATCATTATGGGATGGAGGAAGTATAAAATACTACAACTAGTGTTTATACTCTACTAAGCTTATTCAAGCTGGCTGCCTGGAGCTCATTTATATCTTGAGCCTAAAATCATGTTCGAGCATGAGTCCAACTCAACAGATGTCAAGCCGAGCCCAATGCCAAGCTCGAGGTGATTCAGTTTAAACAGCAAATCCAAAAAAATCTAGCATAATTTTACCGGCCCTTTTTATTAAAGAAAAAGAAAAAAGAATAATAATCAAAGACTATAGGCCACATGCTCGGTAGAAATTTCTGGTTGAGAGAATGCTGGACCACATATTATTGAGGAGAAATGCAGGATAGCATAACTTACTTGTTTGACAGTTTCCCTTGCATGCATGGTATCTCCATTGGAAATTGTAACCGATCATACTTAATTTTGGAACCTGTTCTTTGAGGTTGTGGTTTATCCTGTTAAAAAGGTCAGGCATGTTAAGTTTACTGTACCAACTCCCTTCGACCCAAAATTAAAACTAATACTCCCTCTGTTCCATAAAGATAGTCCCATTTTTTGAGATTATTTTGATTGAATTTTGAACAATAACTTTATGGTAATTTATTTATCCTAATAAAACTTTTTAAAACTTGTTATGGATACAACATCAAAAGTACTACCAATAACAATTTTTAGATTTCTATTAGAATAAATTAACATAAAATTTTTGGTCAAAGTCCAATCAAAGTTATCTCAAAAAATGGGTCTATCTTTATGGGACGGAGAGAGTAATACGACGTACATAAATAAATAATGGACCCACTTTTTATTTTGGTTTGTGCCAAAAAGTTGTCTCGTCTCTAAAAGAGGGTGCAATTTTAAAGCAATAAAGTTTGACTTGTAAAACATGAAGTTCTTATTTTGGATGCGGGAGTATTATTTAGCCAAACCCTCAATGTTCAATTGGCAATTTTAAAGTACCTTCAATGTCATCCCATTGAGCAAATGGGTGCAAGATGGAACATCAAGCTGTAGCGAGTTTTTCAAGAACCTATGTTCCAGTAACATGCTAGCAGAGGGCCTTTCTGCGGGATTTCTAAGAAAGCAGCACCTCAAGAAATCTTTGCCTTCAGGAGACAGGCTTTCAGGTATCGGCGGGGTCTCTTTCATGACCTTAAACAATGCTGCAGCCTGCAATATAAAGAACAAATGGGAAATGATTACCGGTATTTGTACTAGTACATAAAATCTGCACAGAGACGACCTAATTCTAGTTTCTAAAAGACGGGCTCATGAAGATAACTTGATGATTATTTCTCATTAAAGTATCCATTCCTCACAAGAGTGATTACAAGCCTACGGCTCAACTTCTATGAACTTTGGCTTCCCATTACTTTTGGCCCTTTCTCCTAATACACCTATTTCTTATTAGATTTAGACTTGAGCTAAGGTCCTTGAACTGCAGCATTATAGTCATAATTTCCAGGAACATGGTCTATAGTGAAGTTGTAGTCCTAATCTATTAATTCATATTCTGTTCTTCCCTATGTTTTAGTTTTTAAGATCACAATCATTTTCTTCTTGGAGAAAACGCCATGGGTGATTAGCAGAATGTGTAAGTCAATATTTGTTCTTATTTACCTGTTATGGTGTTTCTTCTTTTTTTAGCATATACTCCCTCCGTCCCAGAATGAATTTCGCAATTGACTTGTCAACATTTTTAAGAAAGTGTTATACTAGGCTGTACGATGTTAAAATTGCACTACATCCCTTTGCTTATTTGGAAACGCGACATTTATTTTGGGACGAACCAAAATGGAAAGTGCGACATTTATTCCGGTACAGAGGGAGTATTCTTTTTGCTTATACAAAGAAAATATACCTTTCTGCAACATGTATTCCCCCTTTTCAGACATTGGAAAGAAAAAGCCTTCATGTAAGTCAAAACCCTAAACCTTGTTGGGTCTATCAACTTAATGGAAAAAATTATAAAAATGGTAAATGACAAATAAGGGTTTGAAGTTTGGTGGTCATTCATAGAAAGGGGTCTGGTGTATCAAAACTTGCAAATAAGGGTTTACAGATGACAGATATTTGCAATTAAGGGCTTTTTTACGGAACCGTTAGAAATCTCTGTTAAATAAGGGCCTGAAGTTATCAATTTTTAGCAAATAAAGGTCTGGTTTGACGGAGATTTCTAACGATTCTGTCAAAAAGACCTTAAGTTTCTTCTACCTTTAGACCATGATTTGCGAGTTTTGAAACATCGGACCCATTTTTACGAACGACCCCCAAACTTCATACCCTTATTTATCACTTACCCTTATAAAAACTAGGTGGAACTAGAAATCTATAGATTTTCTTCCATTCATCTCCTTCTTTCTAATACTTACCCTTGATTCAGTAAAGAAGAATTATTCTATGACATGTCAACATAAGACCCACCGAAGCTAAGAGAAACATCACCAAGCATGAAATCATTACTCAAAACGGAAATAAAAAGGCCACAATGCAAGTCGGACATCACCAGACAAAGCCCATGAATGTTTCCAGTGTTTAGATGGGTATGACACAAATGATCACATCAGGAAACCAGGAGGAAGGAAAATGGGACAAGCTACATCCAACATAGTTTAAAGTATGCGAACAGACCAACTCTAGTAAGTCACAAAGTAAAGCAAATGCCAGTAATGATTGCATACCCCTTCATACTCACTCCAAGGAGGTTTCCCGTTCATCATTTCAATTATAGTGCAACCCAAACTCCAAATATCAACAGCTAGAGCATGATCAGGACTATTATCTTTTTGTGTCCCAGAATGTAAGAGCTGCAGAATAGAAAGTCATGTTAGTATAAAACTTATAAAGGGAGTGCTCCGGAAGGATTTGAAGTTGCAGGGCTAACTACCTCAGGAGCCATCCAATAAGGACTTCCTTTTAGAGAAAGATAGCCAGCTTGTCCACTAAGCTGTGTAACAAGATCAAATTTTCAGTCCCGGCATGGTTACGATAAGGCACTCAAGCAACATCACTTAAATGTGCATCAACAACAACAACAACAACAACAAAGTCTTAGTCCCAAAATGAATTGGGGTTGGCTAACATAAATTATCATATGGAATTGTCAATTGAAAAAAAATGAGAAGAAACTTAAAAGAAGAAATAGGTGGGAAGAAAATTGGGAAAAACAAAAAAATGAAAAAGAATAGAAAAGAAAATAGAAAAAGAAAAAGAAATTATAAAAAAAATAAAAATCAAACCCCATCTCCACAAGGATTTTTTTCCCTCCACCCTAAAATGTGCATCAGAAACCAGAAAATATGTAATAAATAAACCAAATTACCACGACACTTTTAAAGATCTTAATCAAATTTCTAAGTATCAACATTTTGGAAGATGGAGTTAATCATGAACAAGCGAGTTTAGTTATTGGAGTTTCTTGGTTGCAGATATCTAAGGAAGCAACTAAGAAGTTTTCAGGATAATCAAAACCTAACCTAGTAGTCTAAATATGATTAATGTGTCCAGGTGTGAAGGACATAACTCATGAGCGGGAAAACCATGAGCATATAATAGTACATTCGATAGTCTAGCTCTCACTTTTGTGAAAACAGCTCATTCTACAAAGGGGAGGGGGGGTAGCAACATCGAGAATTAAAGAACAGGCAAAAATATACTGAGTTAACAGATACCCATTTGAAACCATCCAATAACTAGACTCAATTAAGGCTGTGATTGTAAGTGTATACTACTATGCTTTATGTACAAAATAAGTCGTTACCAGCCACATTTTCAGTTGAATATCAGATAAATCAACGCGAATGGCATACCTATGTGGAATGGGTTAGGCATTTCCAAACACTAATCTCAAAGTCTAAAGATGATTTCTGAAATCGGCTAGCAAGTTACGGTTCTTAGATGGGTGACTGTGATGTAATCTTGAGTGAGGAGAGGAAAGGCTTCCACTACTAACTACTTGAATAGATATGATGCAAAATTATTAATTCCAGCACTTACGTGTTTAGCCATTCCAAAGTCAGCAAGCTTGACAACCCCATTTGCGTCAACGAGTAAATTAGCCCCTTTGATGTCCCTATAATATACAATCACTCCCGAACTTAGCCGACCATAAACTAATATTTGGTATGAAGAATAGTGAAATAACTGACAATAAAATCTTAGGGCCAGCACAACATGCATCAAGGAATATTATCACTACTTGCAGACTACTGAACATTAAACTGTTACCGGTGTATTGTTCTCTTGCTATGCAAGTACGCCAGCCCAGAGAGAATGTGGCGAGTAAAATTGCGTACCACAGACTCACTGATTGCTCCACAATGATCACGAATATATTTGTTGATTGAACCAGGATGTACGTACTCCAGATATATATAAAATCGTTCACCAACCTGCATGTACATGATGCTAAATCTCAATCGTACATCTAAGCAGACAAGATGTCAGAAGAAAACATAGTTTTTACTAATAGGAGATTACTCACTATTTCACTACCATAGTATTGCACAATGTTCGGATGTTTTAGATGGCTTAGAACTTTAATTTCCTGCAAATAAATGAATACAAGAAATACCATCTTGGTCAGTAAATGAATACGTTACTACCAAGGAAGGGATGGCACTACACAGAAACGCAACCTGCTCTAGTTGTTTTATACTCTCTGCACACTTTGGGTCATCTGGTAATAGTTCAACTTCTTTCATTGCACATAAAGCTCCAGTCTCTCTGTTCAATAAAAGGAAGGCATTAGAGTTACTCGCACATAAGAAATGTTGCACACCGAAAATTACTCACGTGTTGGAGGCAACATAAACACTTCCAAATGTCCCACGACCAATAAGCTTCCCCTTTTTCCATTGACTTTTAATTGTTGTTGCCTCTGCTTTAGGTTTAACTTTGAAAGGCGGGTTTGCAAGTGAGGGGACTGCAGCTCCTGGAGGAAGAGGTAATGGGTGAACAGTAGCCGGAACATTAATGTCACGTCTCTCTGCACATGATACCTTATGCAGCGGAGAGTTTGGTGTTCTGGTGCTTGTACTTTGTCGTGGGCTTATTTTTGGGCTACTATGCAACGGGGAGGTTGAGTCAATAGGGCTTTGAAAGTTTTGGCGTGGGCTTATTTTTGGGCTACTGTGGAATGAGGAGGTTGCGTCAAGGGGACTTTGGAAGTTTTGGCGTGGACTTATTTTTGGACTATGAAGGGGTGAACTTTCATAACTGAATGTATATCTCTCGGGTGAAATAGGATATTGAAATCCAAGACCATAAGTCTGATCCGGAGGAGGGAACTCTGGTGCAGACCATACTTGAATTGCTGGAGGAGACATGTAATATGATGTAAAAATATCTCCAGTCCTTTCTGGACTGACTGCAGGACTTCCGAAAGTGCTTGCTGGATAACTGCAGTGAATGTTTACCTTGTCATTGCTATTTACTCTTTCAGTGCCTTTCTGTTCTTTAGATGACCTTTGGGACTGAGTGCGCTCTTTATTCCTTTGATTATCTGGCTCTTTATTCCTTTGATTATCTGGGCTAGTTAACATACTGAAATTGGAAAACATGCAAACAAAGAAATTTAGTCATCATAGAGCCCAAATGTGCTGACCCCAATTCATTTTGGAACAAAGACTTTGTTGTTGTTGTTGTTGTTGTGCCAAAATGTGAGGCATCGATGAAAGGTAAAACTCTTGATGATTGAAAGAATGTAAGTGAATAACTTCGGAATGCCACAAAACACTTCCAAATGCATAAACGCTCCAATTTGGGAGAAACTGGGATTTTCATGACATAATTAATAAATTAACCAGTTAGAATAAAAGGCATTACAATTCTTTTTCTTTCCCTTAGTAAACAGCTTCCAGTCAAAGCTCAAATGTTGACTGACAAAGTAACTTGACAGACTAATAGGAAACATGCGAGAAAGACAAACAAGCTAGTTCAATTGTAACTTGTTCCCATTGGGTTCAAATGTATTTATTCATCTTAAAAGGCAGGGTACACATAGAAAAATTAAATAGGATTTCTTGGAAATGTAATACTATAATTTTAATTTAATAACAAATTTTTACATTAAAATTCAGATGTACTATTCTGCAATAGACGCATGTATGATGAATGATGTTAACATGATCACGATACAATGATATATGACCATTAATTCGGAAAATAAATCGAAACTTACCACCCAAACGCTCCGGTCGTATCTCTACTCTCGGAATCAGATTTTGATTTCTCGTCCCTAGTTTTTCTGATCGACTGCTGAGGCGAGGGCAGAGGAACGTATTTGGAGCTGGAATTTGAGGTTGCATCACGACGAGCATCCCTTCGGAGCAAGTCGGCCAATTCAGGAAGAGGAAGGGGATGCGGCGACCCGGCACTTGACGATCGCGCGGAAGAGAATCCGACATCGTCGTCTGAGAGATATCGGAGCTTCTTCGCGCGGGTAAGGCGTCGGCGACGACGCTCCTCCGAGCGGGGATTAATACCACGGCTACGGGATAGAAGAGAAGCGAGGTCGGTCTTGAAAGCAGACCTTTCTTCAGGTTGGCTTCTAGTTGAGGACGGTCGGGATGAGGACGGAGAGGAGAATGCGCTCTGCAACCAATGCATTTGAAATTTGGGGAGAATGCATGGTACGCGCGTCGTAGACGGTGGCGGTGGATCACAGGCTAGAAATGGCGTCGGAACCCTAGAAGATGATAGCTGATAATGGAAATGATTCCCCTACCGCATTGTTGGAAAAGGCGCCGGAACGACTTGGTAGGTCGCCGTCGTCCTCTGCGGCGTGGGGAGGGGAAAGAAGCGGTTTACGACGAGAATGAAATTCCGGTGGAAACGGGGAGGGAGGCTGTCAACATGTTTCTGTTAGCTTTGTGGTAAAAAATGGCTCCCCCTCCCTGAATCCGTATACAAAAATGGATCGCCTTTCTCATTTATCCTCTCTATAGCTGACCACTATCCAAACGTACAACTCCAAATTCTTTCGTACCACTCTCCTTATATTTATACCAGCTATTATTGTCAAACCATAACTTTTTGTATTCAATAATCATCTGTAATTTACTTTTTGCTTGATTTTCTAATCATATGTCATGGTTGACAGATCACAATTTTATGTTTGTGGAATCTTTTGATTTTATGTTTGTGTAATTTATACTCCATTGGGAGTGCTTTTTTGTAGCTTATAATCACTTTTGAAGTTCAAAATCACTTTTAATAACGTTTGGATAACATTACTGATTATGATTTTAAGCTGTTAAAACGCAAAAAACTGTGTTTTCGTAGAAGCAGCTATGACCCAGCTTTTGCTAAAAGTAATTCTTAGAAGCTGTTATTTGTGTTGTTTTTACAATATTAACCTCTATCTCTTTTATACATTTATTATATTGAGATACATATCATAAAGGTCATTTTTGTTATTTATCTTTAATAATCAGTTTTGAACATATACTATCCAAACATACTTATAGATTTTAGTATTTATTACAAATAATCAATTTTTCTAAAATCACTTTTGAAAAATCACTTTCACGAAATCAGAAGCAATGCCAAACTCACCCTTAATACTCTACTGGTAAAAGTTCGTGTCCGAGGACACGTTTTTTTCTTTTTTTTTATTAAGCCCGTGTTCGTGTTTGAGGACACGTTTTTTTTTTATTTAAAAAAAAATTAAGGGCAAAATGGGAAAGGGACAACTTAGTGAGGGCAAAATGAAAATTTGATAATTGGTACTGTTCATAGTACTGTAGCAAGGAACTTATACTATAGATATTCCTTCTAAATGTCCATTTTTCCAACTTTTATCCCAAAATTATTTATTTTTAATTAATTATATCGCTCACACAGGGGTATTTTCTATTTAGTCCATTTATTTAATAAATTTAAAAATAAATACTCTCACTGTCCCTAATCAATGTTCAATATTTATTTATGGAGGTTTTGAAAATTATATTTTTATGCAATTAAATGTTAAAGATGCATAAATTTTCTTGGGAATTTTTACCAATAAGACCTTGAGATTGGATGAAATTTACCAATAAAAACAGTACATTTCGAATTCAACCTTATGATCTAAGAGTTGAAATCAAAACGACCGTAGAGACCATGACCTTATTTATAACAATTTAAATGGCTAAACTGCCCCTACTCTCGCAATCTTCTCTTCTCTCTCTAATCGCAATTCCTCTCTCTATCTCTATGCGATTTGGCGGCAACGAAGACTGCCGGAATCTTCTCTTGCTTCATGCCTGCCAAATTGGAAAGTTCGAAATGCGGTACCGTGTGAATCTCCCGAAAGAGTTTGTTCTAGATATTCTCTAGACACTACCGGCTGGAGAACCTTAATCTCCCATCCCAATTTCACCCAAACCCACCTCTCTCTCTAGCAAATAGATGCCTCCACAGATCCCTCCTCGTTATCGACGAAGCATCGTTATGTTCCTTATCCAGAGTTTGGATAGGTTAATTCTCTGTCTGGGTTGCTTCTGGATCCGGTTCAGGAATATCAAACATGTTGACAAGCAAGGCCCGCTGGATCTTGAAGATGGTAATGCTAGTGCTTATTTACCCATGGTTCTTGTTCAGATTCTCATGTGCAATGAAAAAGAGGTAAATTTCGTACATCCTTTCACCTGTTTGTTGCTTGTTGAATTTTGAAATACCCTTTTGTTTCTTTGTTGGCATTATTTTGAATTTTATTGAATTTGGCCGTACTGTAAAGAATGTAATTTTTAAAAAGATTCAACATTTGTTTGTAATTTAGTGGTTAATTCTTGAATTCTTACTTGATTATCAGGATTATCAGCAATCTATTACTGCTGTGTGTAATTAAGACCGGTCGAATTCGAGAATTTTAGCTCAAATCTTGGATGATTCAGATGATGTCATGACTCAGTTATTGATCAAAGAGGAAGTGCATAAATGACAAAAGGAGGGTGCCAATATTGTGTATAGGCATAGAGTGATTAGAGATGGTTATAAAGCTGGCAATTTTAAGTCTGCAATGAACTGCAGTTATGTTAAAGATTATGAATTTATTGCCATTTTCGATGTTGATTTTCAGCCCACTCCAGGTTTTCTTAAAAAGATTGTTCCTCATTTCAAGGTCTGTGTTAGATTAACACTTCCCTTATATGCCTTTCAACAATGGTGAATTTGGTGTAATTTATTTTGAAGTTTTTTGGTTTTTTTTTTTTTTTGTATTGATTATGGGGGTGCAGAAGTAGCTATTTACAATGTGAAAGAAGAATCATCAACAGATGTGGGAGGAGTGCTGAATGATTGTTCCATTATTAGTGTTCTGTCTAAATTAGGTAAAATATTGATTTTGTAATATGATTCATGTGATGTGTATTTCACATTTTTATATAACAGTGAAATAGAATTCTCAGTTTATAAATATGAAAATCATTATACAGTTATACTCATCAAAACTATGAAATAGAATTCTCAGTTTATAAATGTGAAAACAATTATGCAGTTATAAACATCAAAACTGTGAAATAGAGTTCTCAGTTTATAAATGTGAAAACCATTATACAGTTATAATCATCAAAACTGTAAAATAGAATTCTCAGTTTATAAATGTGAAAATCATTATACAGTTACTTACATCAAAACTGTAAATAGAATTCTCAGTTTATAAATGTGAAAATCATTATACAGTTACTTACATCAAAACTGTGAAATAAACTTCTCAGTTTATAAATGAGAAAACTATTATACAATTATACTCATATGTGAACAAATGATAAATGATTTTCTCAGTTTTTTACAAGTGAAAAATAATTTTATTTTATTTCTAAAATTTGAAATATATGATGAGTAAACTTGTTTGATTCGTCTTGGCGATGCGATTAAAACAGTGGTTTCGGATTATTTTTTCGACTTTTAGATTTTGAGATATTGCATTTTAAAAATTTAAGAGAAACAAAAAGGAAGAGAGAGAAAATGAGAGAGAAAGAAAGTAGGTAAGGCAGCGTCCACCGTCCGTACACGAGGGGTACGAGGGGCAGTTTGGTCCAGAAAAAAATCAGGGACTTTTTGACGAGTTTTGATAATGTTGGTCCTTAAAGGTAGTTTTTATTTGGCTGGGGGGCTAATTGGTCAAAGCCTCATTTTCTTTTTATCCATTTGATAAAGTCAGAAACGGTTTGTATTAGCCCTTTATTCCATCAGTTCGAATGATCCAACTATTGACCTGAAATCAATTAACAAATGACTAGCCGATAGAGATCACCGACTAAAACCCTTCGACGTGATAATAAGTATTTGCTATTTTCGTGAATAACCGTATTAATAGATATTTGAGGCTCGTTTGCTAGTAAGACAGAGATAAGGCTGATTATTTATCTCCATACTAATAATCCTCGTATTAATAATACCACTTTTTTCCATGGGATAAATAATAAGGGAATAAGCCCTTTATCATCAGCCACATCCTTTTAATTAAGTCAAAAGATTAAAATCCTACCAAATAACTCTAAACAATATTATTTATCATATCCAGTTTTATATCGTATTACCAAACGGCCTCTTAGAGTGCAAAGAGACGTTACCTTGTGAATGTGGTATATGAGGAGATATTTATAGTGTCGTGCCAGATATGGAGAGTGGCTATAAATCACGAAAGATTGTAGGGATTTGACCTAATCGGTCCCGTGATTCCAGTTTTTCATGTTTATTCTGTTAAGGTTATCGTATGTCGACCATGTTGAGGTCGTTCATGTGAATGAGGTCGCTCTGGCTTCGAGTCTTATCGAGAAGGCTGAGATGAGCAAGGGTTTGGCCGTATGTCATACCAAGTTAGGTCAGAACCTAGTCAGGTCGAACCAAGGTCTTGTTAGACTTGCCAAGTTGGTCGTTCAGTCAAAGAGACAGGCTTGTTAGGCCTATTTGAGTGTGGACGTTAAACTCGACCCATTGGACTTAGTCCGTCACTTATATTCTGATCACCATTTAAAAAAAATAGTTTTATGAGTATAAAATGTTAAGTGAAAAAAATTGATACAATACAATTTAAAATATTTTTTTTTACAAAAATACATTTGATGATGCAAAAAACGGTCCGACTCAACCTTAATACAGCAATAGGTTGTAATCCAGCTACTATAACTTGAAACTACGAACAAACGACTAGCCGGGATTGTTTTCGACTAATACCCTCCGGCGTGATGATGAGATATAGTGTTAAGTTTTTATAAAAATGTATAGAACGACTCAAATCTTAAATAGTGAAGATAACATTACCTTTTTACGTTGGATGTTGTCTGATATATATATTGGTGATATGGGATGTTAATGAATCCCTTAGATCACGGAGATAAAGCTGGCGCAATGGTCTATGAGATTGTAGAAGACGGTTACGAATACGACGTGGGTAAGCACACGTGTTTGTTTGGTTAGTATTCGAGTTCGACCTGAATTCGTGCCTTGGCTAGGCAGGTATTGTACGAGTAGGAGATCGTATGTCGGACGAATCTAGGTCGAGACTAATTAAGGTCGGACAATAAGATTGGTCAATCAATCTATGTAAGTGGGTCGATAGGATTGTGGCAGTTGGGTAGGCCCATTCATTTGTTGTATCTTTGTAATGATCAAGATGTTGGGCTTTATACATTGGGTCTGGCCCGTAAATTTATTGCGTTCAGTGTCCCCCAACTTTCTGGGTTAACTTTGTCGACCAAGAAGTTAATAGAAAAATTTGTAATGACTTACATAGTGCGCCGCTGGAGGGTCGACTCGATAGATGTAGGTCGCTCTCGACGATTGACTTTTGGCGGTTGGATACACGGTTTAATGCGCCGTAATTTCACCTTAATGGGACAGTTATGGCGATTGGACAACTGCATTGGGAACTAGCATTGAGATTTTACTCTGACATTCGAATGGTTGTGTCTCCAACCCTTTCCAATTCAGGCAAGGAAAATGAGAGGTATATAAGGAAGGATTCCAAACCCTTCCAAACTTTACAAACTCCAAGCTTTCATAAACCCAGTAAGAGCAAACAGCAAGGAGAGATTTTTCGGCGCTGTCTAACTTTCCTGTTTCACCGTTGAGCTCTACCCTTCTCTAAATCAGCAAGGTACCCTTCAATTTCTTTGTTCTAGTTTTAATTTCAAACTTCCCCTTTTTATTTCGCCATAGCTTGGACCTTCGACTCCGAGCTAGGGGCTAGGTATGGGTATAATTGAGTTAACCTTAGGATTTATAAATGATTAGACAGCTCATAGAGAGAACTGACCAGAGAGGAGTGTATCACCATTTTTCATGGGTGGAGCTTGTTTTATGGTGAGATAGGTTTTCCCGCAGGTGAAAGCATGGGGGACTTGGAGGCGGATGATCCACGGATTATTCTCTTTCGCCTTTTCAATAAGTTAATAGATCACATTATTATTTTCTACATTAAGTCCAATAAACCACTTGCTCAACTGGAATATCTTGTGCTTGAGGGCAGTATTGCTTGTCTCCTCAACAATTACTCCCAATGTCAATCTAGGCTGCCTTGGCTCTGGTAACCCTCTGGTTGGTCGATCTCCCCCTGCAGGGCGATCTCCCTTCACAAACATGTCCAACATGCCTTCATTCACCCACTTTTATATGATCCTTTTTAAACGCATACACTCATCTGTTGTATGGCCATTGTCTTTGTTGTCCTCGCAATACTTGTCATTTTCCCTCCTGAACTTATTTTGGGTGTTCATGGGGGCTGGAGGGCCTAGGTAGACAATATTCATAATCTCGATCCATTGGCCAGTAAGGGGGTGAAGCTTTCTTGGACTTTCTCAGTCGCCCTAGTTCTGTTTTCCCCCTTGTTGTTGTTGTTGTCGGTATTGGCTGATCCCCCTTTGGTCGACTCACAAACCTCGGAATGCTTCGAGCTTCTTTCTTTCTTCATTTATTTCTTTCTTTCTTTTCGTTCTTCTGCAACTGCCACATCATAATCCCTTTCAAACAATTCCTTCCTCGTGGTCGCTCTCCTAACTTGGAGCTCATAATCCAAATCAGGTGAGCATACCCCATTTCTGAAGCAGTTAATAACCTCCCTATCCGTAAGGTCTTCCTCGATTTGGTCGACCAACTCCTTAAACCGTGTAAAATAACTCATGGTACTCTATGTTTTACCCTAAGTCATATTGTTGAGGTTTGTGACTGTTTTCTTGCGGGCCCCAGCTGTTGAGAATATCTTTAATAACTTCCTCCTCATATAACTCCATGAGGTGATGCAGCCAGTTAATAGACCGCGAAACCAAGTCAGTGATGCACCTGTGAAGGTGCTGGTTAATGCCTTGCATAGCACATCATCCTCAGAAGAGACCAAACATATAGTGGGCTCAAAGTGTTGCATGTGGTTCAACGCATTGGTCGTGCCAGAATATTTCTCTAATACGGGTAACTTGAATCCTGCAGGTGGACCTTTGTAGAGCATACCCTTAGCCAAGGGTCAAATAGTACAATCATTTTGTTCGACCTAACCATTTGACTCCTTCCGATCTGCCACCATGACATCTAACCTCCTATTCAGATTTAAAAGCTCCCTAACATCCAGGTCGCCTTTTGGATGGGAGATAAAATTATATTTTTGTCTCTCCTATTGGTGGTGCTCCCTCCTCGAGTGTGTCCTCTGCCTTTCATCTCTTGGGAAGGTCATTTCTCTTCTATCTCTTCCGTGAAGTGATCGATCTCCTCTTTTGAGCACTTACGTTGAGCTCTGTTAACCTCGGCGCCTTCTCGAGTGAGTGCCTCTTACTCCCTTTGATGGTTGAGCCTATCTCTCAGGTCACCAGTTCGATCAACAGAGATGTGGGTAGGGGTGGCCTATCCTCTCTCCTCTCTTCTCCAGACGGCCTGGGGTTCTCGTTGGCACGCCTATGAGAGGTAAGAAAAGGAGCTACCCTTTATAATTTTCTGTCGTTCTTTTTAGGAGATTCTGGTAGCTCGAGCAACCCATTTTGCACCTCGAGCAAGCTCTGCAACAATCTAGCTCACTCTATCAAGATCTCCTTCCTACTAAGGTGAGAAACTAAGGGACCAGAATGTCACATGCAGTTGTTCGACCCGTTTGGATCCTCTTAGTCTGATGGCTTACTCCTTGGTTAGGCATGGGCCTCTTGTCCCTCCTCCTATCTTGTATCCTTATCCCATTGACCACAATGTTGGAACTAGTAGCCCTCCTCGTGGGATGCCTAGGTGGAGGAGGAGGCAAGTTGGTAGTACGATTCCCGCCTACATCTGTGCTGGGGTTATTTCCCCCAACATTCTCATTTTGGTTCACTGGAGGCAGTATCAGTATGTCCGTCGGATATCATGTCTGTGATTATGCAAGGTTTCAAGGTCTAGTGTTTTCGCTTTCCGACAATGGAACAAAACTGATGATTTAGAAAACGATCCGGATCAACCTTATTCTAGCAATAGGTCGTAATCCAGCTACTATAACTTGAAACCACGAACAAACGACTATCTGGGATTGTCTCCGGCTAATACACTCCGGCGTGATGAAGGGATATAGTGTTAAGTTTTTATAAAACTGTACGGAACGACTCAAATCTTAAATAGTGAAGAAGACATCACCTTTTTACGTTGTATGTTGTCCGAAAAAAATACTATTCTGTAAAAGGTGACGGATATGAAAAATTGGTCAATCACTTGAATAGAACTCATCCCGACAAAGCTGAATTGTGAATTTAATTTTGAGATAAAAACTCCTAAATGTCCCCCCTAATTATAAAAGAGTAAGGTTGATTGTCATCTTCTAGGCTATATGTACTTTTATTTAATATTACTAAAATTAAAAAGGTACCGTCCCTTTTTTTCAAAGTATTTTGTCTCATATCTCAAGTTTTACTTACCACTTAATTATTTGAAAAATTTTAGTGTAAAAAATTATCTTCAAAGTATCCACAAGAAAAATCTGTTAAAAAAAACTCATCTAAAAGTGACAAATCGTAAATTGTGTAAGTCAACAATTCGATTCTGATCCATTTTTTTTCAAATTGTATATCGACCCCGAAGGTCCGATTCCTCGGGACAAGTCTAGCCGGAGCTCAAATTCGTGGCATACAAATACCATCTGATCATGGTCAACCCTTGTTTTCCACCTTGGACATCGCAACAAGACTATTTTATTTTAGGGAAAAACTAGTTGCAACCTAATCTAGACACCTAGTGTTAATTAATTAATGAAAAAGAAATTTTTTTTTGCACATTTTCAAAAGTTTTCAATCATTTTTTCACTTTCTCTCCACCCATGTTCCAAAACCATTTGCGAAAACCATATGTTGAATCAATTTCCATTTTCAGCCCCTTGATAGTGACATTTTTGATTTCCAACATGCCAAATTTAGAAATGACTTTGCTTTAATATATTTATAGATGGACACGACTCTCATATTTAACTCAAATTATTTAGTTCGGATGGGGCATCTGATCTGGTGTGGCTTGTCCATCTTAATTAATCTTAATCTGACACAACTTTTTTGGTACATAATAAATATTGTCCTTAATTCTTTTTGAAATAAACTAATCTAACATTTGTGCGTTAAACGAACGATCAAAAAATTTTGAAAAATAATATGAATTAAATAAAAATAGTTACTATAATTATCACATTTTATTTCATTACTATCATTAAATAGAAATAATTATCTCATTTAATTTATGAGTGTATTACCATTCTTTTTTTTTTGTCATATTTCATTATTACTTGCAAAATTAAGAGTTTGTAAAGCAATGATGTTTATTAATTTGTGAAAAATGGGTTTATGTATAGTGACTAAAAGAAAGAAGTAATACTTCATTTGCATTTAATTAATACGGAAGAGAAAAGAGTAATTAGGTTAATTTAAAGACATTAATTATTTTCTTAATCAATTATTTTCTTAATTAGTTGATTTGAAACAAACTAATATTCTAGAATCATTTATGATTTGGAGGAAAAGTGGGCTTGTTGAAGTGTTCTATGCACTTCAACCTTTATATATATATAGATATAGATATAGATATCAATATATATAGATATATAAATTTAGTGCATTTTTACTATCCTACGGTTTCTACCATCAATATATTTTCTATAATTAATATACAATAGAATAGTTTTAAAGTTAAATGTAATATTTATTTTGAAGGTTTTATTTAACAAATGTTTGGTAGGCATAAGTATAAAAAAAGGTATTTGATGAGAGGTATAAATGCATTTCAGTCCATTAAAGGTCTTTATTGGAAATAATCATTCAATACAAGCACAATCTAACAATAGTTGACCAGTTCCTAGTTATTCTGGTCAATGTCAAGAAAAGGAAAAGGAAAAGGGAGGCTTGGACTCAGCAAATAAAGTCCTTTTGTGGGTCAAAGGCGATCAGAAGTCCTTTGAATGGGACCCGTCCTTCAGAGGAATGCCCCAAAATTATTTAGGATTAGTGCTGTGTAAAAAATTCATGTAACCGTGTGTATCGGATCCATATAATCGGATCAAGCTAGCTAGTAAAAATCGAATCAAATTAATAGTATTGGTTTGATCTAAATTTCAAATTTTTATTTAACCAATTAGGATAAAGCTTGTAAAATTATAAAAATGCATTAAAACACTTTTTCTATTTAAAATTGCTACGTTTATTTTGGAAGGAGAAAAGGATTGAAATTGCGACGAAAAGGAGGTCCTTCTTCCAATTCGAAATAAATATTGCTTAATGGGTTGGATGCTCCAACAATTATCGAATTAAAAGGAATGAACAAACGACTAAACAGAATGGTTTACGATTAATACCCTTCAACGTGAAATTAAGAAAGTGTTGTACGTGAAATCAAATTGAAAGAGTTTTGAGTCAAAATGTTTAATTACCTTTTAAGGGAAATGAAAGGAGTGTATTTATAGCCTGTTATGATTAGGGCCGTAAACGAGTCGAGCTCGGTCAAATTTTTCATGTTCGAGCTCGAACTCGTTTGAGATTTATCAAGTTCAAGCTAACTCAGTGGTACGAACTCGAGTCAAGCTGTATATTGAGTTGATCATGAGCCGCTTGCGAGCTGTTCAAGTCGTTCTCGAACACGCTTATTGATGGACTAAATCTCTATCTAATAATAAATAACTAGCAATTGTGCTAGTAATGTTGTAGCAACCGAGGAATTGAGTGTCAAACAAGCTTATTTCAATATATTGCAAAGTAACCTAAGGGGTTTTTGTTTATTTGTTTGATTATTAAACTACTAAGAATAATATTAGGGGCACAAAAACTTGCTTACAAAATCCTATGGATAATGATTTTATTGATGTTTTTAATTAAATTGTAGCGGGTACACTATCGATTCAAGAAATAAAATATCGACAACTTATTTTATAAACAAGATTTTGTGACTTTCTTTTATGCTCCCAGTATTGCTCAACTACTAAAGCAAGAATTAAAGTATACTAAAGAAATCAAATTACTAAGAAATTCATGCATATTAGGATTTATAACTATCTTCACTCTATGCTATTTTAATAATGAAAATGGATCAATTTCATTCACGAGTTCATTCACAAAATTAAGGGTTGATTCGTTTGATATGCGGATTGCATCCCTAATATTTTCTTATTGTTTATACTTTTCGATATGTTAATACAACATTTAAGAAATTTATTTAATCCTTAATAACTGTTGGGTATGCGTATTTTAACCCTCCTATTTTGTATTAGATTTGATTGATACCATAACCTCCTATTTATTTTAAGGACTTTAGGACCTTATGTAATGAAGCTTAGACTTCAATTTTTTAGCTAAGTCCATTTTATAGAATAGGTTAAATTTAGGCTTGAAGACTGGCTCAAGAATCATTGGACCTAAGGATTGCAGTTCTGAGGTTTCAAAACCGCCTATTAAGGAACCGCTTGCCAGAACCGCTTGTAGCCTAACTGCCTTGTAATCCCCTATTTTGAAACCGCTTGTATCCCAAAGTGCAAATCGCACTCTTGGAAATCTTTCTTCTGGTGAAACCGCTTTCAGTTCAAAACCGCCTTTCTCCAGAACCGCTCCAATGATTGGCTACTTGAAGTGAACCTCTTTTGACCGTTGGAATCCACGTCAGCAATATCAAAAGTCAACTACCATATCTTGTCACGTGACTACTTTTCAGACAAGATCTGCAAGGATCTTGAAAAGGTGACAGATGTCCTAACCACCTTGATTGCGGTGAGGTCGATCGGCTTTACTGCATCAGCGGTTCCAAAGGACAAAAGTAGTTCTTTGTGGACCAATGGGATTGCATCAAGAATTTGTCCTTACAACAGCTGTATCCAACGGATAGTTTCTTGATGCTTGGGTATAAATACCCCTAATCTTCACCATTTGAAGATTGCTTGAAAAATTGAGAAATTGCTGTGTTCATGAGAAGTTGAAGCTCTGCCCAGAAATTCTAAGTCCTTTGAATCTTCATCTTCATACTTCAAGAAATATTCCCCAGCCCAGAAATCAAGCCTTAACACATTCAAGAATCATTGAGCTCTACATCTCTCAGATTTAAAGAGCCTTGATCTTGAACACACACACACCTCACTTGTTTAAACACATAGTTTATTCATTTGAGATACACTGGTTATAGTCTAGGATTCGTTCTTCATAGAAAAGATTTTATTGTACTTTGTAATCTCTCAAATACTAAATATAAAATCTCTCTTAGAAATCCAAGACTAACCATCTTGGTAGTGGGCGTAGATCGTTTATCGATTGAACCACTCCAAATAGCTTGTCCATATACTTTACTGCATTTATATTTTCTGTGCTTGCTAATTATTTATCTCTGTCTTTGTTTGATCTTTATATAGTTATCCTTATTGTGAAATTGTGTTTGGAGTTAACATTGTCTAGACTTCACTTTTGCAAACTGCACTTTCAGTAAACCACACTATCAAACCGCTTTGCAAAACCGCCTCTCTCAAAACCGCTTTGTAACTTCATTATTCCGCTGTGCATTTTATAACTCTACTTGCAGTTTCTTACACTGCAAGCGGTTTTGTAAGTATAGAGGATTAGTTTTAAATCGAGGGCGAAAAATTTATTACAGCTATTCACCCCCCCCCTCTAGCTGTATTTTCACCCTTGTTGCCACCTTTGGGACCAACAAGTGGTATCATAGCGAACACATTTTAAAACCACTGTTTTTCAAGCTTAACAGCTTGTGTGCCGATTCGATATGGCAAATACAAAGACAATGACAACTGTTAACTATTCACACATTCCAATTTTGGACGAAGACCACTTCGACATCTGGAAGTGCCGAATGCTTATTCATTTGGAAACCATCGATGAAATGCTAGTGGAATGCGTGATCAATGGCCCGTTAGTTCCAATGAAGGCCAACACAGATGCAACCACTAGTGCAACAATTCCAGAGGTCAAAAAGCCAAAAGAAGAGTGGTCGGATGAAGAGAAGAGATTAGTTGCCTTGGACGGCAAGGCTAGGCACATCATTTACGGAACCCTCCCCGTATCAACTCTACAGAAAGTGATGTACCTCAAAACCGCAAAGCGAGATGTGGGATGCCATTGAGAGCTACCTCGAAGGTGATGACGAATGCAAGGAAAGCAAATTATATCTTTGTTGAAAGATCATACAACAACTTCAACGAGAAAATCCAAAGAAACCTTGCGTCAAACCTACGACCGATATGTTGAGGTAGTTAATGCTTGTAGATCTCTTGGCAAAACTTTAATCGATAAGGAAATCAATATGACTTTCCTATCGCTTTAGGTTCTAAATGGGTAAATAAGGCTACCTCTTTAGAAGACTCCAAAGTTTTGGGTACTTGGTCGCTTAAGTAACTTGTACGCAAATCTTAGAGTCTATGAATTAAAATTAAATCATATTGAAGAGATTGAAGGAAAACCAAATCGCTATCCATGTCCGTCGTGGAACATGAGGAGAAACCATCTACATCCAATCAAACTGCTGATCCTTCCATATCAACCTCATCACTCATCGAGATGGATGATGATGATTTTGCCATGTTTGTGAAAAGATTCCAAAAATTTAGAAAATCCTCAAAACCTTTCACAAAATCATTTTCAAAAGGCAAACCTCCTGCAACGTTTTCTAAGGCTGGAGATACAAAGAAAAAGGGTGATCTAGTTTGCTACAATTGTAGAAAACCTGGTCACTTTGCATCTGAGTGTCCACAACCTAAATATGAATACATGAAAAAGAAAACCTCTCCTGCGAAATTTTCTCGTCGCAAGGGAATGGTTGCTGAGGAGGAAGAGAATTCCAAGGAATTGGCTACTTGGATTGAAACAGATTCTGATGATGGAAGTGATGATGAAACCGAAGAGGTTAATATCTGCTTAATTGCAGATGCTTCCGATGAGTCAGATTCTGAGTCAATTGAGTCGCAAGATATGGAAGAAAAAGAGGTTTCTACAAAACTTCCAAATTTTAAATTGGATGATGATATCAAACTTACTCCTAGCATTAAGATAGGAAATTGCTCGTATTCACGTCCCATTTTTCCTCCTACAAATGCTCCACCTTCAAAAATAATTTCAAAGAAGAAAATTTTGAAAAAGGTGGTGGAAGAGGTTTCTCCCATGGAACATGAAAGGATGTTCAAGGAAGCTGAAATGGTGATCCATCAATTCTCTAATCTTAAGAAAGCCTTAAGCTTAGCTCATGATGAACTTAATGCATGCAAGACGGAGAAAGCGTGATGAAGTCCGAAATTTCAAATCTTAAGGACCAAATCGAAGTATGACTCCTCTTGCTGATCAGAACCGCATCCTTGAAACTAAGGTTGCTGCACTTCAACTCCGGAATGATGACTTGGTTACCCAAATCAACGATCTCCAAAAGATTGTTGATTCATGGCTCAAGTCTCAATCCACCAAGGATAAAATCATGGACTCCCAAGTTCCTCCTGGAATTAAGGAAGGCCTAGGTTTTGGATACGAGGAAGAGGAGAAGTGTGCATCCTCGAGTGAAAAGGATGAGGAAATTTTAGAACTAACTAAAGAAATTCCTAAGGGAAGCATGCTAAAGGAAAGGGTAAGGACGACAAATTAATTATGTCTACCCCAAAAGGAAAGCAATATGGAAAGAATTACGTGTTGAAACCTAAGGATTACGTGGAAGCGGCTGAAGAGGAAATGGCTTATGGAATTGGTCGCATACTGCTCCAACCGCTCTGGTGGAAAAGGTGGTCTTGCCCAGCTCCAGGGTCGACCGCGTATCTTCTTCGACCAGCTCCTCACGCCTTAGCGGGAATAGCGTTCCCAGAAAATACGTGGTCAAACCAAAACCTGTTCCCTTTATCTCAGCTGGACTCTTAGCTGGAACCGCTCCTCCCAAACCGCTTCCTTGTCCCAAACCGCATGCAACTTCTAAGAAGAGTAAGGAGTTAGTAAAACCTCATGAAGCTTGTAGCTATTATAAATGTTACGTGTGTGATGGTTTAGGTCACAAGGCTGCGAGAATGCCTTTTGCGGTTCACATCCAATGCCGGGAAGAGTAAACCTCCTTACATCGAAGCGGGTGTGGGTCGTAAAGGGTTGCTAACTTCAGGACCCAAGGAATAAAGGGGGACCTCGTTCTTAATGTTTACATTTCAGGTCCTCTGCTTCATGGCTGGTCACTCCAAGGATAATGAATGGTATTTTGACAGTGGCTGCTCAAGACATATGACTGGAGATAGATCATTACTTGAAGATGTCGTTGAAGCAAGTGATCCGTCTGTAACCTTTGGTGACAACAACAAAGGCAAGACCATTGGATATGGTATCATAAGGAGAGGAAACCTAACCATTGAGAAGGTTTCTCTTGTTGAAGGACTCAAGCACAACCTCCTTTCAATTTCTCAATTTTGCGACAAAGGAATGCTTTGCAACTTCACGTCATCAAACTTCTTTATCAATGATAGCATTTTCGGCGTCACCCTACTCACAGGGATTCGTAAGAGTAATATTTACATTATCGATCTAAATTCTGCATGTAGTATTACTAATCTCTGTTTTGTAGCTAAAAATGTGAGCGAAAATAGTTGGCTATGGCACAAGAGGTTGAGCCACTTGAACTTCAAGTATCTTGCAAAGATTGGTAGGGAAAACCTCATTCGTGGTTTACCCAAAGTGGCTGACCACCATCCTGAGAAATGCGGTGCATGCCGGCTTAGTAAGCGATCCGCGTCGTCTTTCACCGGCAAGACCGCTCCATCAACTTCAAGATGCTTACAAGCTTGCTTCACATAGATCTGTTTGGACCGTAACCACTTTGCCCGGCATTGGAGGAAATAGATATACCTTAGTGGTGGTGGATGATTACTCAAGATATACGTGGGTTGAGATGATGATTTCCAAAGATGGCTGCTATGAGATTCTCACCGCACTTTTAGACGGCTCCAAACTCAAAAAGAAGACGACATCGTTAGTGTTCGATCGAGATAATGGAACAGAATTTAAGAACAACGGTGTTGCTCGGTATTGTGATGACCACGGGATTGATCACAATTTTTCAACCATTGGTGTTCCACAACAAAATGGGGTTGTGGAAAGGAAGAATAAGGCGTTGATTGAAATTTGGAAAAACAATGATATACGAAGCGAAGCTACCTCGGTATTTTGGGCTGAAGCAATCAATACGGCTTGCTTCACTCGAACCGCTCCCTCATCAACAAAACCTATAACAAGACTTCCTATGAGCTTTGGCGAGGAAGAACCCCCAACATTGCATTCTTCAAGATCTTTGGTGCAAATGTTTTGTCCTCTACAACGGAAGAGAAAATAGAGGTAAATTCGGAGCTAAAGCCGACGAAGGTATTTTGTTGGGTATGCTAAACATTCAAAAGCTTTTCGTGTTTTCAATAAAACTAGTTTAAAAATAGTTGAGTCTGTCCATGTTACTTTTGATGAGCATTCTCTCCTTGAGCCACATTTGGCTCCAAATGTTCTTGATGATTTTGTTGAGCATAATGAACCGGGTGAACCATCCCAAACCGCACTTTGAACCTCAACCGCAAAATCCGGCACCCTCAGCTGAAATTCCCTCAAACCGCACTTTTGAAACCGCACGAAGTTCCTACTCCGGATGCAACTCCTAGGGAAGAAGAAGTTGAGAATCCCCCTATCCAGCTTATAGAACCTCTTCGTCAACTTACTTTCCATGACTTATTTGAAGGATCTAACGATGTTCCAATTGAAGATCTTGACAAACCTCGATCCAACCGAGACTTACCCCGGAGGTTCGTGAAGTCGGCGGTCACCCTCTCACAAATGTGATTGGTGATCTGTTTTCCGGTGTTCAAACAAGGAGATCAAATTATGACGAGCATACTTCACTTTTATCTCAAGTTGAACCCAAGAAGATTGATGAAGCACTCCAAGATTCAAGTTGGGTCGTTGCTTTGCAAGAAGAACTCAACCAGTTTAAAAGATGCAAGGTCTGGACTTTGGTGCCTAGACCTCAGGATCAAGGAGTGATAGGAACTAAGTGGGTATTTAGGAATAAGATGGACGAGAATGGAAGCATCACTAGGAATAAAGCAAGGTTGGTTGCACAAGGATATAGGCAAGAAGAAGGAATTGATTATGACGAAACCTTCGCTCCAGTTGCAAGATTAGAAGCTATCAGAATTTTCTTAGCCTACGCCTCTTTCAAGCATTTCAAGTTATATCAAATGGACGTAAATAATGCATTCCTCAACGGCGAACTGCAAGAGACCGTGTATGTTGCCCAACCGCCTGGATTTGAAGACTCCAAATTTCTCAATCATGTCTACAAACTCCAGAAAGCTTTGTATGGACTTAAGCAAGCTCCAAGGGCATGGTATGAGACTCTTTCTAAATTTTTATTAGAAAAAGGATTTAAACGTGGTAAAATCGATACAACTCTTTTTATTGCCAAATATAATGAGCATACTTTACTTGTTCAAATATATGTCGATGATATTATTTTTGGTTCTACTAATGAGTTACTTTGTAAGCGTTTCTAAAAGCTAATGAAAAGCAAGTTTGAGATGAGCATGATGGGAGAATTAACGTTCTTCCTCGGGCTTCAAATCAAGCAATGCGAAGAAGGTATTTTTCTCAGCCAAGCCAAATACACCAAGGAGTTGATAAAGAAGTTTGGATTAGAAAATGCTAAAGCATATGATACTTCTATGGCCACCGGCAATAAGCTAGATAAAGATCTCAAAGGTAAGAAAGTTGATCAGACTTTATATCGAGGTATGATCGGCTCATTACTTTACTTAACTGCTAGTAGGCCCGATATTATGTTCGGTGTACGTGTATGTGCTCGCTATCAAGCGAGATCCTGAGAAGCACATCTTATTGCGATCAGCGTATAATCCGCTATTTATACGGAACCACTAACCTTGGACTTTGGTATTCCAAAGATTCGAACTTCGATCTTGTAGATTATTCGGATGCGAGATTATGCGGCTTGCACTATTGACAAGAAAAGCACTAGTGGTACTTGTCATTTCCTCGGGAATAGACTAGTTGCTTGGGCCGGCAAGCAAGCTTCGGTTTCGGTGTCAACCACGGAGTGAGTATATTCTTCTTGGTAGTTGTTCTTTGTCAAATCCTTTGGATGAAGCGGCGGTTGGTGGACTATGGAATCCATGAAGGGAATTGCCCCATCATGTGTGACAACACTTCAACAATTTCGAGTCTCCAACAACCTGTCATGCATTCCAAGACCAAGCACGTAGATATCAAGTATCATTTCCTCAAAGATCATGTGGAGAAGAGGAATATCCATTTTAGAGTACGTGGGGACGAGACAACCCAGTTGCGATATCCTCACAAAGGCTCTTGACTCCAAGAGATTTTCTTTTCTCAGAGGAGAAATGGGTATGCTTGAACTTAAATAAATTCCATACTTTTTATTGGCTAACTTGTTTGTTGAGTCTAGGTTGAAATTCCTTTTGGAATCAAACCGCTTACATTGAACACTTTGTGTCAAAACCGCAAGATTATCCAACGCTTTGCATGCAAACCGCAAGTTCCAAACCGCTCATGCGGTCGACCGCTTGGATCAAAACCGCGTTTCAACGAAAGTAAACTTCTGTTTATTTTTTTGCTTATCTTAAAAAAAAAAAAAAAAAAAAAAAAAAAAAAAGCTATTCAAATTCCTTTATTTATTTTTTAGTCCTTATTTTTGACATAAGGGTATTTTTGCAAATGTTTCCCTCAAAAATTCAAAATTTTTAAGAGCATTTAATGCTAAGGGGACATGAGCATTTAAAGCCTTCATGTCAGCCGTCATAGAGAGAGGTGCAGAAGGTGAAAAGGTGCAACAGTTGGTTTAATTCAATCATTCTCTCTGACCAACTGCCTCCACCCCTTCACCCTATATAAACCTAAGTTGGTGAAATTCTTTCTTTCTTCTGCCAACTCTCTGCACACCGTACTCTCTCTACCAAACTCTCTCTCTCTCTAAAACCCTTTACAAAAACCTCCATTTTCAAAACCTTTTCTGAAATGGCCTCTACTTCAAAAAGACAAAGAGCCTCTACCACTGCTAGGGCAAAGAAACCTATTCTGGAAATGGTAACATCTCTAACCCTAACTCTTAATTTCTTCAACTCTGCCATGGATGAACACTCATAAACTGTTCGTATTCTTCAGTTCATGCTTTTGGTAATTTTGATCTTATTTGTTACTCATTTTCAATGATTTTTGTTGGGATATGCTCGGATTCATGCTTAGATTAGATATATGTAATTTATTTCATGATCAATGCATGATTTGAGTGTTAATTTTATGATTTTCAGTTTCTCTACTTCGAAAACCCACTTTATATTTTTAGTGTTTCTTGATGATTCTGGGTAAAGGTTGTAATTTTAATGGCATATTGTTAATCCCCTTCCCAATGTGATCTTTTGATATGTTATTTGCTTGTTTTGGTTAAGTTTCATGTATCTCTGTTCTTGGTGTTCTTGAATGTTCTTGGTGTTCTTCACAAAACCCATGAACTGTTCTTGAAAAATCATATGTTTTGGTTGCCTTGATTCTGAGAAAGTGTTTTCCAACACTTAGAAAATTTTCAACTTTTTCAGAAATTTTGGATTTTATTTTGGTTTGAAACCGCTTGTATGCAACCGCTTAGGAATTTTTGTTTCAAACCGCTCCTCACCTATTCAAACTAAACCGCATGTTCTAAAATCGCATTTTCAAATCTTTAGAAACCGCATGCTGTTTATTTCCTTTCCAATGTTTTTGAGATTTTACTAAGTATATAGGCTGGAAACCAAGAAATTCCTCTCTAATCACTGCTTGCAGTGTGGGATAAGTTTGGATTACAATGCCACGTACTTAAGTAATTTTATTCTCAAGTCCTCATTATTTGTTGAGTATTCATGGTTTCACTTGGGGTTTGAAATTTTCAAACCGCACCATTGCTCAACCGCTTGGTGCTCAAACCGCATGTGAACTATGAATACACAAATGGATCTAACACTTGAAATTTTAAATTTGTAGGATCCAACTACTTTCCTACCTGGGTGGGAAGTGAATGAGGAAGAACTCAAAAAAGATGCTCTTGGAAGGGAGTTGCTGAGGAAGCTTAGAGTTTCAGGCATCCTACCGCTTTTCACCAAGAAGCAGAATTTTATAGTGCCATCTTTCATGGATCAATTCTTTGCAACCGCTAAGAAGGATTCCAGAGTTCTTGAGCAAGGCCAAAAAGTCTCCTGCCTGACCGCTGTAGTTGAAGGCATGAAGCTCTCCATAGACTATATTGACATAAGAAGACTCTTCAGATTTACTGTTGGTGGAGCTCCCTTAGAGGTTGATCAGGTTATTCAAGATGCTGCTGCTCTCCAAACCGCCAAAGTAGATACCTTATCCAAGAAGTACAAGAAGATCCCAAGAAAGAACTTTGGTGAGCTGATGAACTTTATAGGTCATCTAGTGGGGAGATCCATTTGTGGAAAGACAGGAAACCACAACAATTTTACATCCCAACAATGGATGTACAGTGCTGCTATCTTTATGGAAATCAAGCTACACTGGCCAAGAATCCTTTATTTTGAGATTAAGGACAGCATTGAGACCTATCAGTCCAAGGTCAAAGGTGAAGATCAGAGGTGGAGACCATTCTGCAGAATCTTAACCGCTATGTTGATGGACTATGAGCATTTAGATGAAATGGTCACCAAGAATCCAGATCTTATGGTAGACTGCTCAGATGATTGCCTGGGATTACTTGCTTGCCATACCTTCAGATATGCAAATGGAGATGCATTGTACAAATCTTTGTATGATGCAGATTCCTATCCCTTGAAGGAACCATATGAGCTCAGAGATCCTTCAACCGCTCCTCAAACTAAAGCTACCAAGCGGTCCAGGAAGCCCCAAGCAAAAGCTGAACCGCTTCCCAAGAGGACCAAGACCGCTCCAGCATCCAAACCGCCTACTGCTGATGATGGAGCTGGGACTAGCAAAAGGAAGAAATCATCCAAGGAACCTGAACCTGAAACCATGCATTTGGTGGATGAAGATGATGAAGAAGAGGAAGATCCAAGTATTCCCAACTTGGTGGCTAGAGCCAAGAAAGCCAGAGATGAGATGGCTGGTTTGACTGTGGAGGAACATATGAAGGTTCTCCAAGATAGGATTGCTAGATTGGCCAAGGAGCAGGCTGAAAAATATCAGGCCAAGGGCAAAACTCCTGAAGCTGGAACCGCCTCAACCCATGAACCGCCTCCAGAAACCCAACCGCCCCCAACTCCTCAGACCTCTCCTGTCCAATCTCCAAACCAATCCCCACCCAATCCTCGCCAACTCTCAATCCAGATCCCCTTCCAAAGCCAAATCCATAACCCCTTCCCCCAACAAAACCGCACCACTTTAGGGGGAGAAACCTAAGAGGAAGAAAATGGCAGCCAAAAAGAAACCCTTCAAGAAAACCAAACCTGCTCAACCATCACCTTCCCCCTCACCTACCATAAATTCCCCTCCTCAATCACCTCCTCAAAATTCCCCTTCACCTTCCCCCAGAAAATCACTATCACCCCTATCTTCCCAATCCCAATATAACTCACCCCAACATTCCCATTCCTTGAACTCACAACATTACAACCAAACCCCTACTCATTATGCCTATCAACAATGGCAGTCCAAGCCCTCAGCTGGACATGCCACATCCAAATCTGTTAGGGATGATCCAACTCCTGTCAATTCCCCTAACAAAAACCGCTCCCCTACCCCTAACCGCTCTAAATCAAACACCCCTTCAAAATCTCCAACTCCTCACAACTCACCTCCTCCTAATATACCTCTCCAAACCCAAACTGCACCTGAAACCAACCAAACCCAACCGCCTCCCATATTTCCAACCGCTTCTACCTCAACCGCACCTCCTTCTGACTACTCCCAAATCCTTCAAACCCTTACCCTCATCCAAAGCCAACTCCTAATAAACCAGGGTCATGTAATTAAGCTGACCGCTTCCAATGACATCCTAACCGCTACCAATGCTTCCCTCCAAGCCTCTCTCACAAATCTATCTGAATCAAACCTTATCCTTCATGCCAAGGTAGAATCTCAATCCCTGGAGATGGCAACCCTTAAATCAACATTGCTTGATGCCATTAAGGGGGAGAGATCTACAGCAAACCCTCCATCCTCCTCAACCGCTCCAGATGATCAAACCGCGTCTCTTATCAAAACCGCTGTTGAAGACGGATTGGTTAAAGCCTTGAGTGAAATTCAAGAAAAGATCTGCAATTCAATCGATAAGGACCTTGGGGATCTGACCTCAAAACTAGTTACCACCTTAAACTCCAGACCGCAAATGGCACAGATTGTCCAAACCGCCTTGAATTCCTTCGAGAAGATGTACTGGAGCAAATTGATATATTCAAGGTGGACTCCAAGGTAAATCTGGACTGTGTTGGAGATGCTTCCATGGCTAAGCTGAATGAGATCCAAGATGAGTTCAATGACCGCTTGGACAACCTCAGGGAAATATTCAACTCCAGACTTGGCTCAACAGTCAATGATCTCAAAACCTCCCTGAAGGTATCTGTGGACTTTGAACCCATGGAACAAGCCATTCAAGCTCGATGTCATTGTTCAGGAGGAAGTGCACACCATCTTCAATTCCCTTTACTCTTCCCTCCATGTTCAGCTGGACACTATCAGAGACAACCTTGTGGAAAACACCAAAGCGGTTGGTGCCACAAATTCCACCTCTGCTCATTCTGTCAATGCCTTAAAGAAGCTTGAAGCTACTCTCACCAGAACCGCAGAGGAAGTTAGAAGACTAAGGAAAGCGTTTGCTCCAGACCAATCAAGAGCTGGGCCAAGTGGAGCTGATCATGAAGTGAACAAGCCGCCTCAGCAGTAAACCGCTTCTTCCTTGTAATTTTTTTGGTAAGTTTGGACCGCACTCTCTTTGTATTTTCCTTTGTCCAACTTACTTTATTTTTGCTTTTTGTAATCTTGTAATTTCCTTTCATTCCTGTACTTGTAATCATCTTAGGAATTAATGAAAATTGCATCATGGTTCCAAAACTTTGTTCATATCAAACTGCTTGTTTGTAGAACAATGAAATCGCTTATGGTCTTAAACCTCATTCAAATATTTTTCAACTTAAAAATCACTATTTTGAATTGATGTTTAAACATTCAGTTTAAACCGCACTTTGAACTTAAACTCATATTTTTAAGTGCACTGAATGCATTTCTATACTTTTCAAATTGTAAGTTTCTCAATCTTTCAAAAGTATAGAAATCTATAGCTTAAGCTAGTGTGTGTATTAACTTGGGACATGACTTACCATGTTTATTCTTATGGACATGTTTTTACCAAGTATAATGTTTGCTTTTGCTGTAGTAGGTAATGGCATCAATCAAATAGGGGGAGATTGTTGGGTATGCGTATTTTAACCCTCCTATTTTGTATTAGATTTGTTTGATACCATAACCTCCTATTTATTTTAAGGACTTTAGGACCCTATGTAATGAATCTTAGACTTCAATTTTTTAGCTAAGTCCATTTTATAGAATAGGTTAAATTTAGGCTTGAAGACTGGCTCAAGAATCATTGGACCTAAGGATTGCAGTTCTGAGGTTTCAAAACCGCCTATTAAGGAACCACTTGGCAGAACCGCTTGTAGCCTAACTGCCTTGTAATCCCCTATTTTGAAACCGCTTGTATCCCAAAGTGCAAACCGCACTCTTGGAAATCCTTCTTCTGGTGGAACCGCTTTCAGTTCAAAACCGCCTTTCTCCAGAACCGCTCCAATGATTGGCTACTTGAAGTGAACCTCTTTTGACCGTTGGAATCCACGTCAGCAATATCAAAAGTCAACTACCATATCTTATCACGTGACTACTTTTCAGACAAAATCTGCAAGGATCTTGAAAAGGTGACAGATGTCCTAACCACCTTGATTGCAGCGAGGTCGATCGGCTTTACTGCATCAACGGTTCCAAAGGACAAAAGTAGTTCTTTGTGGACCAATGAGATTGCATCAAGGGATTTGTCCTTACAACAGGTGTATCCAACGGCTAGTTTCTTGATGCTTGGGTATAAATACCCCTAATCTTCACCATTTGAAGATTGCTTGAAAAATTGAGAAATTCTTTGTGTTCATGAGAAGTTGAAGCTCTGTCCCGGAAATTCTAAGTCCTTTGAATCTTCATCTTCATACTTCAAGAAATATTCCCCGGCCGGAAATCAAGCCTTAACACATTCAAGAATCATTGAGCTCTACATCTCTCGGATTTAAAGAGCCTTGATCTTGAACACACACACCTCACTTGTTTAAACACATAGTTTATTCATTTGAGATACACTGGTTATAGTCTAGGATTCGTTCTTCATAGAAAAGATTTTATTGTACTTTGTAATCTCTCAAATACTAAATATAAAATCTCTCTTAGAAATCCAAGACTAACCATCTTGGTAGTGGACGTAGATCGTTTATCGATTGAACCACTCCAAATAGCTTGTCCATATACTTTACTGCATTTATATTTTCTGTGCTTGCTAATTATTTATCTCTGTCTTTGTTTGATCTTTATATAGTTATCCTTATTGTGAAATTGTGTTTGGAGTTAACATTGTCTAGACTTCACTTTTGCAAACTGCACTTTCAGTAAACCACACTATCAAACCGCTTTGCAAAACCGCCTCTCTCAAAACCGCTTTGTAACTTCATTATTCCGCTATGCATTTTATAACTCTACTTGCAGTTTCTTACACTGCAAGCGGTTTTGTAAGTATAGAGGATTAGTTTTAAATCGAGGGCGAAAAATTTATTACAGCTATTCACCCCCCCTCTAGCTGTATTTTCACCCTTGTTGCCACCTTTGGGACCAACAATAACAATTGAACCTAGATTGTTTGATTTTCGCTAAGTTTTCAATTGAATATATTTATCACAATAATGGTCAATGCATAAATCATCCACACTAGTGTAACAATTTATACCCAAGTAATTTAAAGGTAAAAAGTATATTAATATACAATTAAAACCTAAAAATAGTCTTTAAAAATATTGAGATAAAAAACAACGAGATTGATTTAGAAATTATTGGTGATAAATCAGGCGGCGTGTCCCGCAAAGTGGTGAATAGCGGCGATACAAGATTCGCTAGAGGTGGTCCTTGGTTTGAGGGGAGGATTGTTGGGGTATCAACCCAAGTCCCACATCGGCAATTGAAAGAAGAATTGCCTAATATATAAAGGTGTCCACCCACTCCATTAGTATGAGGCCTTTTGGGAGTTGACCCAAGAGCAAATCCATGCGGGCTGGGCCCAAAGCGGACAATATCATACTAATGTGGAGTGGTGGGGATGATCGCGGTCCCAACAACTGGTATCAGAGCCTGGTTAGTGGATGGGCGTGACGCAGTGGACCGTGTGGAAGATATGTGAGATTTCCTCTAGTGGTGTGACCTCGCGAATGGAGCACTGTGTGTGCCTTGTGTCGAAAGTCTTCCTGATATTGGTGATAAATCAGGCGGCGTGTCCCGCAAAGTGGTGAATAGCGGCGGTACAAGATTCGCTAGAGGTGGTCCTTGGTTTGAGGGGAGGATTGTTGGGGTATCAACCCAAGTCCCACATCGGAAATTGAAAGAAGAATTGCCTAATATATAAAGGTGTCCACCCACTCCATTAGTATGAGGCCTTTTGGGAGTTGACCCAAGAGCAAATCCGTGCGGGCTGGGCCCAAAGCGGACAATATCATACTAATGTGGAGTGGTGGGGATGATCGCGGTCCCAAGTTGACGAAGAGAACGTTAACACAATTGATAGTGATAGTGATAATGGAGATTTTCTTTTGACAGAAACTATAGCTGCTGATGATGTGATTGAGGAGAAGAAGTCTGAATGGGTGCTAGATTCATTTGCTTGATGCATATTTGTAAGGATCAAGCTATGTTTGACACTTTGCGATCAGAGGAAAATTTTGGAGAAATCAAAGTTGGTAATGAGCAGAAATTGAAGGTTGAAGGTGTTGGGAGTGTACGCTTCAAGCTTTATGATGGGTCTGTGAAAACCGCTTTGAATGTGAAGTATGTTCCTGGTGCGACTGCGAATTTGCTTTCACTAGGAGTTTTGACATCTCGTGGGTATCGATATGTTAGAAGAAGACAAACATGCAAAGTGTACAAAGGAAAGCGCTTGATTCTTCAAGGGAGAAAATGTGCGAGAAATATTTGCTATTTGGAGGGGCAATCCTTGCGTGGAAGATCCTTTTGTGATGACAAAAAGTAGAAGAAGATTGGGAAAAGAGTTCGCTTCTCTGGAGTTGATGAGATTTTAGGGAATTTTGGTCAAGGGGAGATTTGTTAGGAATTTGACCAATATTGCCTAAATCCTATTATGAGTAGGAATATATTACTTATCCCATATTGGTTAGGAGAAGGAATAGTAATCCCATATCGGTTAGGAAAGGGGAAAAGTGGGTGTGCCTCACCTATATAAATAGGCTTCATTAGTTAGGTTTTTGACAGAATTGGAGAGAAAGTTAGCATAGGTTTACAATTTAGAGAGAAAAATTGTATGCTTGTATGCGATTGGTGAGGATATTCAAGAGTGTTGAGAGAGAGGGTGTCTCCATTCTTGTAATATCAAGAAATATTTAGAAATTATATTTTGGGTGGAATAGGCTTTTAGCCGAACCACGGAATATTGTGTGTTTTGTCTTTATTTCGTGTGTGTGTTGTTTGATTTCTCTTGTTGCGGATTTCTTGTATGGGTGAACGATCCTAACAGCAAATCCGTGCGGGCTGGGCCCAAAGCGGACAATATCATACTAATGTGGAGTGGTGGGGATGGTCGCGGTCCCAACAGAAATATTAAATCATGTTTAGCATAAAGATTTAATAGTTAATACATCCAATCCATAAATCAATAATTTAGATACTAAAATACATAAAAGAGAAAACAAATAAATAAAATAAAAATATAAAACCTGGATCTTTATAATTGAATCCTTGTTTACAACTTAAAAATAATAAAACATATAGAAATTACATGACTAGATGTTTTCTATTTATAATAGGGCTAAAAAGGTGTCAAATTAGAAAAATGTAAAGTTCGTTGTTGAGAAAGGAAAATTTAAGGTGCTGGCCAAAAATTCTTTTTAGTTCCCTGGAATTTTAGAAATTTTAGAAAGTTTCCATTTTTTACTAAATTATCAAAAAGTCCCTGAAATTAATTCCTAATAGGTCCCGAAAATTTTGGAAAATATCCAAAAAAGTCCCTGAAAAGGTGTATGCGGACGCACCCTCTGTTGGGTGCGTTCGTTCGCGCACTTGATCTGAGAAGGGGGGGGGTGTAATCGCATCTTCTGGTGGGTGCGTTCGCGCACTTGATCTAGGAAGGCTTCGAATTTGGCGAACGTTTGGAGGGTGTAACTTTGTCATACAAACTTAGATTTGGACGTGTCATATACCGTTGGTCTCGACGAGTATTATCCAAAGGTACAAGTTGTACAAGGTCACATCCTTTTTATCTTTCTCGAAAATCCTTCTTTGTTTATTTGCTACTACATTCCAGATCATTCCTTTTTATAATTTTTAAGATCATAATTCTTGCTTATTTCCTCTTTTTCCCTATACTAAAAAACACTTCACAAAGCCATTAAAACACTTAAGGTTGAGTATTAAATAAGTCTGAAAGTATATCATTTAGATGAATAGAAATACATCTATCAAATAACTCCAAACTTATATTTAGCTCGTACTCGAGTAAAATAAAAAGAACTAAAACAATAAATAAAATTACTAACTTACTAAACTACTAAATATACAACAATTTTTTTTGGATGTTTCTAATTATATAAAGGGTTGTTAGCTATATAAGTTTTAGATTCTTACAACACATATAATCTATAAGAGATATCATGAATATGGGATTACAATTACATTGATTAATCTAACTTACAATTCTACACCACAGAATGATAATGTGAAAGAATAGTGGGAGGTCATCGTCACCAAAATAAGATATTTTATAAGGTCATTTGTGTCATGTTAAAAACCAAAGATAATAAGATAAAAATTATGTGCAAAGACACTTATATGCATGTTTAACCACAACAGTCAACCCGATTACTTTTTTGGGATCAAATATAACTTTATATGTTTGTAATATTCGCGACAATTGGGGGCTAGGTTCACGGTTTCAAATGAAGAGAAGGACATACGAACTCAATCAAGTGAAACTAGAAAGTATTCGATAAAATATCCTTACTTTGAGTGTATCTCTCCGCTCACCCATTTCAACCCATGTTTCAATTCCCAAACATAGAATTTGCATACATTCATACAAATGGTTGATCTCATTCATTTCTTTCATTTGGTCACTTTGAAGCACCACTTAAACATAAGGGGGAAAAGCATTTCAGTTTTTCTTCATCTTTTCGTTTGCCTTGCATGTATAAATATCACAAATAATATTATGCACTAAATACTTTGCACATGCCTCTCAATTTTATTCAATACAAGACCCTTTTTCTTTCTTTTGTTGACATCTTTCCACCCAATCCCTTGATTTTTCAAACACAACCCACAAGTTTTCATTCATTCTCTAGTTTAACTTTTTTTTTAAATGTGAGAAAATAATATATAACTGTAAGGGTACTATAATGTGGGTACCAAATGAATGCGAATGACGGTCTTTTATATCCTCTCACTTCGTGAGAAATTTCCATTTTAATAAATCTCATAGCGAAAATATTTATAAGTTACTAGAAAGTTAAATGCTTACAAATTGGGTTCAAATAAAATAGTCATATATCGCTTCCCGAATATCATATTTGATGCGTTATTAACAGTTATGCAAACATGTTCTAGGGACCCCGTTAATGCTAAAGTGATCATATAAAGGTCTCATAGTTTAGTAACAATGATCAAGAAAATAGTATGGAAGTAAAAGGTAGAGTAATCATAATTCACATGTTTCAATGTAATCAAATTCTCATATTGATAATAACACTCAAAATTCACAAAAATTAAAGTACCCTCAAATTATCATAGTCTTTTAGCCAACTTTCCAAAATATGAAAATAACAAAAAAATTTTTTATTTTTTTGAAGGGTGACATTGTTTACACTCCCCTATAAACCCACAAACTCGGAGAGATGCATACCCCCAAACTCAAAATATGTTATGCCCTCATAGCATAGAGAAGAAACATATGCCTTGAGTTCAAAGGATGACATGACACAACAACCAAATAAAATAAAGCAATTAAAATATACCTAATTGGGTTGCCACCCAACAATCGCATTTGTTTAAAGTCGTTAGCCCGACTATGGCCATAATTTTAATTGGGGTTGAGATTGGCCATTTCAGTTTTGGCCTTTGCTTTTCGACCCTTGAACCACCTCATATCTTCTCGGGCACAAACGCCCACTACTTTTCTTGCAAACATCCCTTGCTTGATTAACTCGGGTGGCACCCAAGAAACTTTTGTAGCTTTTTGCTTTGCCCTTTTCTTCTTCTTTTTTAGTCTCTTTCCCCCAAACTTATTTGGTTCCTCCACACCAGCAATTTTCGGAACACTTCTAAACAAAACATTTAGAGGGGCTGTCTTGATTAAAAATATTAGCAAATATAGTATCATATACATCAAGAAAACAACATTCCTCTACTTGCACACAAGAGCCAATGGTATTCACCTCTAAGGGCATGGGTGATGTGTTTAATGGCACCACCTTATTTTGGAAGTGATTTAGGGGGTGATACGGCCCGACACTAAAAGAGTGTTGGTCGGCGGCTTTATTGTTGCTAGCCATATTATAAGTGTCCGCATTATTCCTAAAGTTCTCACCGCCCTTCAAACATTGTTTATTGATTTCAAAATGATATATATACCCGATAAACTCTTCCTTAGGGGAAGGTCATTTCAAGTAATCTAGCAAGGAGAATATAATGTCCTCCCCATCACAGTCATTGAAATCATTCCCTTTAACACATCAATCACAACATGAGTGTCAAACATGAAAGGTCTCTCAAGTAGTATAGGAGCTTCTAGTTGAGCACCCTCTGAATCCTCCATAGGCAATACTACAAATTCAACTGGGATTAAATTTTATCTACTTGAACCAACACATCTTCTACAACTCCTAAAGGTCGCTTGATCGATTGATCTGCTAATTGTAAGGACATTGTAGCAGGTTTCAAGTCATTTAACCCCAGTTGCCTAAATACAGAATATGACATTAGATTAATACTAGCTGTTAAGTCCATCATGCCTTTAAACCTCAAATTCCCCAATGTGATTGGAATGGTAAAACATCTGGGGTCTCTCATGTCTCTTCTCTTTTTTAAAACTTCCACATATGGGGGTGTTGTTTTCACATCTTATCGGAGGGGGGAATCTAAATCAATAGTGAAAAATACATCATGTGTTACCGCCAAACTTCTTTCTTCCTCAACATAGTTATCATATCCAGTATCATCTAAGAAAAGAGAAGAACGAAATACCTCCTCAATTTCATTACCTTCATCCCAAATAGTCATGATTGATTTTGCTTGCTTTGCTGGGTTTTGTTGATTACCCTATTTTTGGCCTTGTAAGTCCTCCACTAACTACCCAATTGTTTCTCTAGTTGTTGCTGCTCAAGTTTCATTTGTGCCATCACGTCCTCCCAATTCTCCCTACTTTGATCAAATTGCCCTTGTGGGGGTGGAGTGTGAAGAGGCTTAAATTGCTGATTTTGATTACCTCCCCACGAGAAATTAGGGTGTTGTCTCCACCCCGGATTGTAAGTGTTGCTGTAGGAGTTGTTTTGAGGAGGCTTTGGGGCATAACCATTCATTGCATGTGCTTGTTTAGAATTAGAAGCAAAATGTGCACCAATAGGACAAACATTAGTAGTATGAGTATATAAACCACAAGTAGAACAAGCATCATGAATAACATCATTACTAGAAAAAGCACCATGTGTGCTTAACATGTCAACTTTCTTGTTCAATTGTGTAATCTGCCTAGATATATAATCAATATCACTCAACTCATGCACACCCCTCATATTACCCCTATTACTCTTTTGTTGGGAATTGACACCCAACATCTCAAACAAGTATTGAGTCTATTGCGGGGTCTTGGCTCCTAACGAGCCTCCAGCCACATTGTTAACCATGGCCTGATTAACAAGATTTAGGCCATTATAAAAAAATTGGTTTAACAATGGTAGGGAGAAGTTGAAGCGGAGGCATTTGACCAACAACATTTTGAACCAATCTCATGCTTCATGGAATGGTTCTTCTATGTCTTGTGCAAATCTTATTATTTTCTGTCTGAACGTGGCCAATGTGAGATGTGTAATATTTTCGTAAAAATGCGTCATGGAGTTCATCCCATGTACTTATGCTCCTAGGTGTGAACATCATCAAGCATGTCTTTGCATTCCTCTTTAAAGTGTAAATGAAGCACTTTAATCTTATTTACTCATCAGTCACTCCCCCTTTCCCTGAAGTGTGAAATAGTAATCATATAATCACGCAAAAATATCAAAGGGTTCAGATAAAAGACCTTAATAATTAGGCAACATAACAAAATATTGACCCTTAACCTCTACATTTTTTGCTGTTTCGGACAACACTATATAAGACACAGAGGTGTCAACCTTACGACGCAAAAAGTTCTGAAATGTTTGAGCCGGTGGTACTGCCATCTCAGCTTTTGGTTCTTCTACCCCGGTGGTAAAAGATTCAAGTTTCGATTTTAGGTATATTTCAAGGGGATCACTCTCGTTTAATTCCAGTTTATTAAGACGACCTAGTTTATCAACGTCGTTGTTCAATGACACCAAAGTAGAAATTAAAGAACGTCGATCAAGCATATATTATAAAAATTAACTTGTTCAATCACAACAAGTCCCCTACAACGGCGCCAAAACTTGATGGAGGAAATTTGTCTCTTATAATAAATATCTAGCAACTGTACTAGTATCGTTGTAGCAACGTATAAATGCAAGGGTCGAACCTCAAGGACTTGGGTGTCAAACAATCTTATTTTATACGAACTCCGATTTGTACGTGTCATATACCGTTGTAAAGCTCTCAACGGGTACTATCCAATGGTATAGGTTTCACAAGGTCACATCCTTTTTATCTTTCTTGAAATATTTCTTTCTTTATGTGCTGCTACATTCCAGATCATTCCTTTTTGTACTTTTTAAGCTCATAATTTTTGCTTATTTCCTATTCTTCCCTATACTAACAAACACTACACAAAGTCATTAAAACACCCAATGTTCAGCATTAAATAAGTCCCAAAATATATCATTTGGATGAGTATAAATACATCCATCACTTATCGAGTTCCTAACGAGCTTCTCGAGTCGAGCTCGAGCTCGAGTTCGAGTTGATCATCCACAATAAAATTCTGAGTTATTAACTAGCTTATCAAGTCGAGCTTGAAAAAGGTTGATTGCGAGCAATTTATTTTTTTTAGTTTTTTGTGAGCTTTTTGCCGATATTAAAACGAGTCTCTCGAGTCGAGCCTAATCAAACACACGAGTTGAGTTTGGTCGAGTCGAAAAATTAACGGGAATCTTGTTAGAGCTTGAGTTCAAGCCTAAACTCGAGCTCACTTGAGTCAATCCAAAACTCGAGCTCACTTGTGTCAAGCCAAAATTCGAGCTCATTTGAGTCGAGTTTTTTTCAGTTGAGCTCGAGATGACTAGTGTCAAAAAACAACCCTAGTTAGGAATGCTTTGAATAAGGGCGGATATTTAGGAGATATTTTAGAGATTGAGCCCTATTGTCTCCGTAATTTTAGTTTGCCGTTATATATTTGAAGTGACATGGGTTGGCCTCATGATTGAGGTTACACTCGAGGTTGTCTGGGGTCCGGCAACTTCAATGGAGAGAGTTAATCAAAGGTATCAAAATTAAATTTTGGTACTTTGAAGCACTAATTATTAGGTACTAAATTTTTATCTCAAATGGAGAGAGTTAACGAAAGTTACCAAAATTAAATTTTGGTACATTTAAAATAATTTTAACTAAAATAATAAAATAATTTTTTAATTTAAATAAAAAAAAATCTATTTTGAAAAAAAAAATATACTCCAATAAATAAAAAAGTCACGGCAATGTCTAAAGGGATTTAAAAAAAAAAGTTGCTCACCAATATGATTGAATTAAAAAAAAAAAAATAGAAGGAAATAGCTACAAGTTGTATTGCCACATGCATGGATTAACCAAAAGATTCTCATTTGTCATCCGACAATCACATGTGAGGAGCAGTGTGTGTTTTTTGTTCCTGTTTTTTTTTTTATACCCAGTTCTCAACTTACGCCGTATTAATCCTGAATCCCCAGGCTCCGGCCCCTTAGAGTGATGGGGGAGGTAAATCGCGGGATGTATTCGAAGCAGTCAGGGTGGCAGCACCCCTTATACTCGTGGCCCCAAGGGAGCCCTCCTATAAGGCATTTACATCACTCTTACATCACCAATAAATTGGCTGCTCCAGCTAGCTGCTCCTGCCAAAATTCAAACTCTCTATGCTGAGGTTGCAAGCCCAACAAGGCTGCTTCCTTTACTTCTCGCATGTGCCCCAGGGAACTTCAAAGACTCCTAAAACTCATGGTATAAATATATCCACAAAGATTACCTAGGAGGGATCGAACCCTTGACTTCCCGATTGGGAGGCCGGTTAGCATATAACAAACCCTTGACCTCCCTAAGCGCAAGTGTGTATCAACTAAAAACCAAAAGGAGTTAGGCTTTGGTACCAAATTTGAAGTGACATGGGTTGGCCTCATGATTGCCGTTAGATATCATATCGATATTTGGAGATGGGCCTATATATGGGTCCGACCGAGGGTTGGGCTCGACCTATTGGCCTTAGCCCAATTTATACCGTTTAGGACTAAAATTTTATTTTGTTGTTAATGAATTTTTTTTCCTTCTAATGACTGATTTTAAAGCAAAAAAAGAATTAATCAAAAAATAAGAGACATTATAGGATGAAAACAAAGATACAAGAATAAGCCATCTATAGACCTCAAAGGATATCTGCAACAGTTAGCAGCCAAACTATTGAATAACCGCAATCCAATTACAACAAGTTTATTGCACTACATGCTTCCCCACTTGCACAAATGCTGGCTAATTCTTCTAGCTTAGTACACATTTCCAAAGGTAGTAGCCATCTACTGAGCAGTTTCAGGGTTCTCCGACCCCAATTCTGACAATTCGGAATTCTCTGACTCAGTTGGCATTTTTTCTGCAGTTTGATAGCTCTCTGACTTTGTTGCCACTATCTTACACAAAGGCATCTTTTCATTTCTCACTAGAAACTTTATGGCTGGATGGACCTCAATGTCATTGACCGTAACTTTATCTCCAATATCCAGATTACTTATGTCGACTTCAATCTTTTGAGGAATGTGCTCTGATGGACATAAAAACTTCAAACTGGTTCTTATCTTGTTTAGGTGACCTCCTGCATGTCATAAACAGTGCTTGTCAATCAAAATATGAGAACAATAAAGACCTCAATTATAAGCCTTGGTATTGGATTTGGAAGAACAAAATGAATCCACACAATAGGAATCCGCAGAACAAATATACGCTTGGGATTTCAATTCATGGGTTGGTATTAAGTTGCCAAACAAAATGAATCCACACAATAGGAATCCTCAAGTTTAAAACACTTTTTATTTTATCTAAATAGATATCTAACAGTTGCAAACTTTCCACAAGAATTAGGTCAATGAGTACTTCATCCATCTCACTTGAAGAGGTAGGGTTTGACCAATCACACAAATTAAGGAACAGTTTAAATCAATACGAGTGGAAAAGTAAGGTTAGTATAGTAAATTGGTAGAAAAAATGATGGTGCAAAAAAATTATTCTTCGAGTGGAACAAACACAAACTAAATATCCACCTCTTCAAATGGGTTGAGGGTAGTGCTTAAGATCGTTACAAGGAAAATCATTTATTTTTACACGACACAAAACATTATATTGAGTACTGACTCATCTAAAAGCCCAATAATGTAAACCAAGATTATTTACTGCCCACAGTAAGTAACGTGAATTAAAAGACACGAATTTACTGTGCATAGGGGAATTTACTGTGCATAGGGGCAAATACACACCAATTAAACATTTATCATAGGATATGAACAAGACAATTTGATCCCTAATCCTTGGCAGACCTATAGGCTATAGGGACCTTGAGATTTTATACTCCCTCCGTCCCATAAAGATGATCTCATTTGCCATTTTTGTTTGTCCCAAAACGATAGTCCAATTTTCAAAATGGTTAGATTAAAATCGTTGAAATTCTGAAATTGCCAAACAAGGAAGAAGAGGGAGGGGAGGGACTAGGGAGTAATGGAGTGATTAGTAAACCTCATTAAGGTTAGTAATGAAAATTAAAATAGTTGATGAGAATATTTGAATATTCAAATGAGACTATCATTATGGGACGGAAGGGGTATCGTGTTAAGAACACAACTCATTGAAAAGCTTAGAATATGCGCATAGCTGACTGGGTTTCACCAACCCAAAATTGTCCATCAATTAGTAGTACTACCTCCATCCAAATATCCAAAATATGGTTTCCATTAATTAGTACAAATGAAACAAAGTAGATTCTTATGCAATGCTAACTTCATGCTCAAACTCTCATGAACATATCCGCAATTAAAGTCAACTATGAATTCTTCAAATGACAATTTATACATTTTCATAAAGTAGATATACAGTTACCAATTTTAAGTTCAGGTTTTTTCTTTACGACTCAACACTAAGTAAAATTAGGAAAAATTCTTAATCATTCCCAATAGCTGGTCGAATCAATAACCTAAAGATCAATTCATATTATCTCTTAGACCTGTATGCTTATACTAACATTTGAATACCCCAAGACGAGTAATCCTATGATTGTGAGTAAGTATCCTGCTTTAGCAGTGAAGCAAAATTATAATGACCTCTAATTTTAGTTGCATCTAGTTTGAAGCTTTTATACTCTTTAAACACTACCAATATATCTAAGCTTTATTCTATCATGGTAATTGGTAAACAACAAAACGAGATTAAATGAAGCAAAAAGAAAAACGAAGGTCACCTTTCTGGAGACCAGGGCAAACATCTTCCCCTTTGAAGACAACAGGGACATTAACCTTCAGCTCTTGTCCTTCATCAGCCCACACAAATACCAAATTCAAAACCTTCCCTGTGTTCGGATCCCTATGTACCTACATCAAATCATTACTTTCTCACACAAACGAACAAAGCAATCCAAGAAAAATCAGAAACCCTAAAACAACACTTGCCTTAACCGGGAGAACATTTCCGGATTCAAGTAGGACGGAAGAACCTGAACCGGCCCTGATCTGGAGCGGGAATTTAGTTGAACAGAAGAATGGAAGGTCGACTGAATCCAGAATAGATTGAATCTGTCTCCTTTCAGTTGTTAGAAGGTGTTTCCTGGAGACTGGCCTGGCGCCAACGCCGCCGCCGTCGTTAGGGTTTGGTTTGGTGAAGACCACCGCAGGTATTCGTCCTTGGGCTCTGTCTTTGATGGAGACTCTGTGACCGGTTATCTCCCTCGGGATGGCTTGGATCGTATGATACGACCTTGACGACGTCTCCACCGCCCACCGTACGTTGCCAGCGGCAGCGCGCCACCACCTTGACATTGACATTGACATTGATCAGCGAAATGAGGTTTGCTTTTGACTGGACTCATTACGCTACTTCGACTGGGGTTCTGTTACATACATCTGGGGTTTAAGGTTATTTGGGCTTTAGGCCCAATTTAAGCAGCATAGATTTCCGGAAAGACAAAGGACTACATCAACAATGCTTTGCCTTTTGTTTCTTAATGCTTCGTTTGTTTTGCGTAAAACATTTTTCGAAAAATATTTTTCTTGTTTTTGGGTGTTTATTTCAAGTAAAATGTTTTTCGGAAAATGTTTTACCTATTTTCGAGTGTTTGGTAACCACTTGTAAAAGAAAGTCAAATGTAAAACATTTTCGATCAATGTAAAAAAAGGGGGTTTTCTTTGTAAAATAATTTACCGATTTATAATTCATAAATCATTTTACAACTCTCTTCCGTTCTCACATAACTCTCTTCCGTTCTCACATTCTCCTCCTCAACTCCTCCACAACTCCTCCAGGTCAATTTTCTTCCCTTCTTTCTCATTCTTTGTTGATTTTCTTCAATCTCTTTTCTTCAAATTTCTTGATTCTCCTCTCTTTCTTTCTTGATTTTCTTCAAATCTTTTAGGGTTTATTAGATTTACTTTTTTTTTTTTTTTCAATTTGAGGGGTTTTGATCTCTCATCTTCTTCTGATTTTATGCGATTTTGTAGATCTATATTGGGGAAATCAAATCACGTATAGTAAGAACTAGAAAGGTAACAATTTAACCATCAGGACTTGACCTGATGGCCAGAGCACTGGGACACCAACACGGAGGTCCTGAGTTCGACTCCCCCCAGTGGTTAGAGTGGATGATTATCCCTCCCTAGTTAATATTAGACGCCTCTTGGGGGGATTTTAAGGGAATTTCAGAAAATTGATGGACTTGTTAGTAAATTGACTTACACACACACACAAAAAAAAAAAAAAAGGTAACAATTTCAATTTTGCTATAGTGATTTTTCTTGGATTTTCTGCATTTTTCGTGATACCTGCTTAATTCTTGCTAGATCTGATGCACCTATTCTCTGCATCTTGGTATTTAAATTAATTACTTCGTATTTTTTGTTGTTATTCCTTGAAATATTTCAGTTTATGAGCATCTTGGTATTTAGATTTGTTCAGATCTGCTTAATTCTTGCTAGATCTGACTTTATTTATATAGATGGTTAGTAAGGTTATCCGAGCATCAGTATTAGGCGCAGCTGCTTCAGTTATGGCCATAGCTACAGTAGTTCTAAAAAGAAAGAGAACCTCAACTTCTAGACCAAGGGAGCCTAAAGTTGATCAAGAAATTGCGCGAGAGAGATATATGAAAAGTATCTTATGTAGAGGTGAGCAACATTGTGTAGATCAAATTCGTATGAAGCCATCTGTATTTTTCAAGCTGTGTGAGACCCTTGAGGAGAAAAATTTACTTCAAAAGACGAGGAATATGTCTATAAAGGAGCAAGTATTGATGTTCTTACATTTGGTTGGACATAATGTGCGATTGAGGGTGATTGGTGGACGATTCTACATGTCCATTGAGACTGTTCACCGATACTTTAAAATTGTATTAAGAGTAATTTTAATGTTATTCAACCTCGTTGTTAGACAGCCGGATGACTCTACTCCCACATAAATTAGATATAACAACAGATTTTATCCATATTTCAAGGTCAGTTAGAATTTTTTTAATTCAAAGTTGTTACACTCTATATTTTTCTTGATATTGGTGGACGATTCTATAGGATTGCATAGGATAAATAGATGGGAGTCTTATACGGGCAAAAGTTAGTGAACAATTGGCGGGAAGATTTCATGGTAGGAAAGGTGGAACTACACAAAATATTTTGGCTACCATATCTTTTGATTTGAAGTTTACATATGTCCTAGCTGGATGGGAAGGAAGTGCACATGACTCGCGCATTATAAGAGATGCATTGGAAAGATCGGGGGGATTGGTGATTCTCGAAGGTATTATAATGAATCACCATATTTTGTCTCGTAGTTTTTGCTCACGAAAATCGTAGTTTTATTAATAGAACTATTTTTTTTTAAATTTTTGTAGGAAAATATTATCTTGGTGATGCGGGCTATGATATTCGAAATGGAATCATTTCTCCATACTGTGGTGTGCGGTATTATTTGAAAGAGTTCAGTGATGAAAACCCACCACAAAATGCCAAAGAACTTTTTAATCTTCGACACTCTTCTTTACGAACTACTATTGAGAGAGGTTTTGGGATTTTGAAGAAACGCTTCCGTGTACTAGATTCTGAACCACATTGGTCTTATGACGTCCAAGTGGACATCGTGTTGGCTTGTTGTGTTATCCACAACTTTATTATGGGAGTAGACCCAACTGATATCATCATTAATGACCCAAGTTGTGAAGTAGAGTCAAGAAGTCAAGGTGTAAGAGCCCAATTAACACAGCGACAAGAGAGAGAGAAGAATTTAGAGAGTGGACAACTAAGAGGGATAACATAGCTAAGGACATGTGGGATGACTATGTTGCTACTATCTAGTTTTTTTTCTTTAAACTTCAAAGTAGCTGATTAATACTTTGGTTGTTAAAATATTGAATCTTTTCTTTCTGTTGGTTCCTGATGTTTTGTAAACATCACATCATCCTCAAAACAAAAACATAATCACAAATTCCAGCAGCAATAAACAATGAAATCAATAATTAAACAAGTATATAATCAAAGTTACATTCGTTTGACCTCTAGTCTACAATCACGTGGGACGGAGGGAGTATATCAAAAGAATAAACATCCTACTTTTTCTGGTTTAATTATATTTTTGATGTTTGAATTTGTAGAATGAGCGAGGTAAAGAAAAAGGAAAACAAGGGCATAAATTTTCATTGGACAGAACCTATGTCCCGTTTACTTCTTGAAACACTTGTAGAAGAAGCTAACTTGGGTAATAAACCCTCCAACACCTTTAAGCCCGCAAGCTTTGTTCGTGTCTCTAATCTTGTATCAGAGAAGTTTGCAACTGAGTATTCAACTAAGCATGTTATAAATCATTTGAGAACCATCGGGGGTATTTGGAAAACAATTACGACAATTCGCGGCAAAAGTGGCTTTGGATGGGATGATAATTTGAAGATGATCACATGCTCAAAGGAGAGTTATAATGAGGAAATAGCGGTAAGTTTCTATACTAGTATCTTTTGTTGGAACTGCCATATTTTTATGAAACCTTGTTAGTAGATATCCTTTTTGGATTGCAATTGTGATTGTATAATATTTACATTGTTTTTTATATTTGTTTCTAACTTGGGTGGTAATTTAAATAGGTACATCATAAACACGCAAAGTTCTTGAACAAGAAGATTGAAATGTTTGATGAGATGGCTATAGTTGTGGGAAAAGATATGGCTACCGATTCTTTTGCAAAGTCATTCAATGATATTGAGTTGGAAGCTAGTAATGAGAATCGCTCTGCAAAAGATGCACAAGATAATGATGTTGAAGATTTGATAACAGGAAAAGAAGTTTCATCAATCGGAACATCATCAAAGACAAGGTCTCATCGTAAAAGGCCCCGTGAGGATGGGGAGACGTCAATTGAGGTTTTAGCGGGACAAATTGGAGAGATGACAAATGCTATAAAGAAGCTTTCGGATGATAAAGTGAACACCCAAGAGCTTTATAAGGAGGTTATGAAATCGGAAGGTTTCGATGAAGAATTTTTGTCTTGTGTGTTTGACTACTTGAATGCCAATCACAGTTTGGCTCAAGGATTCATGGTCAAGAGTCCTAATCTTCGAAAGAAGTGGATTGAAAGGTATATGACCAACGAGTGGCAAGGATATTAGCTATTCGAAGGGATGGTGTTTTATTTTGATATCTATTTAACATGACTATGCCTAAAACAATTATCGGATTTGGCAAAATATTTTGGTTTATTTGGATGGACAAAGTTTGTGTTTGTTTAATTCAGTTTGATTTATATTTTATTTTTCTTGTTCATTAATTAATAGATGGATTTAACCTGTGGTAGGATGTTGCTGGTGTTGGTTGTTGTTGATTCAAGGTGGCTGATTAGTCTTCTTTGGTTTTGGTTTTTGCTGATTTTTGGTTTTTGCTGATTTTTGGTTTTATGGTGCTGGGACAATTTGCTGATGTGCATTCAGCATGGCCATGTTTGGGGAAGATGCTGGACTTTCTCGGCCGTGGCCTTTGCCTTTGCCTTTCTTGGCCTGCCTTGGGTTTCATCCCCTCTCATTATTGTAATTTTATTTATATCAATAATATTACCAAACAACGGAAAATGTTTTCCGGAAAACATTTTCGTCAAATTTACCAAACAACTGAAAACAAGACCATGATATTTTACAAGAAAAAATTTTACAAGGAAGCCTTTTTACATGAAAACATTTTACATTACATAAAATCATTTTACATGAAAACATTTTTCGAAAAATGTTTTACGTGAAACAAACGGAGCCTAAGTAAAAAAACTTCTTAGCAGAGTTTGAACTTGATATATATTTTGATATATATTTCGATATACCAATTTCAATCTCAATAGGACGGTTGATCATTTCGCTTCAACTGCATTATTCTATTCCACCTCTTAGTATTCTATTCCACCTCTTTGTATCAACGTCAAAATTGAATAGGAAAAATACCCCTAGTGACTCTCGGCCCAAATTTTATTCATTTTAAAGGAAAGTTTTGTTTTGTAAATCTTAAATAAGGAGTTCTCATGAGATTATGATTCCGTATACACTCTTCACCTCCGTTGAACAGTCAAATAAAATCCCTAAATACCAAAACTACCCCCACCCCTCCCCTCTCTCCTCTCACACTTATACCAGAAAACATACACACACACATACACTCAATCACACACACTCTCTCCTCTCTCAACCTACTCACTCTCTCTCCTCTCTCAACCTACTATCCCCTCCGTCCGGCAAACTTTCTCGGGTCCCCACCTGAAAACAAGACCATGATATTTTACAAGAAAATTTTTTACAAGGAAGCCTTTTTACATGAAAACATTTTACATTACATGAAATCATTTTACATGAAAACATTTTTCGGAAAATGTTTTACGTGAAACAAACGGAGCCTAAGTAAAAAAACTTCTTAGCAGAGTTTGAACTTGATATATATTTTGATATATATTTCGATATACCAATTTCAATCTCAATAGGACGGTTGATCATTTCGCTTCAACTGCATTATTCTATTCCACCTCTTAGTATTCTATTCCACCTCTTTGTATCAAAGTCAAAATTGAATAGGAAAAATACCCCTAGTGACTCTCGGCCCAAATTTTATTCATTTTTAAGGAAAGTTTTGTTTTGTAAATCTTAAATAAGGAGTTCTCATGAGATTATGATTCCGTATACACTCTTCACCTCCGTTGAACAGTCAAATAAAATCCCTAAATACCAAAACTACCCCCACCCCTCCCCTCTCTCCTCTCACACTTATACCAGAAAACATACACACACACATACACTCAATCACACACACTCTCTCCTCTCTCAACCTACTCACTCTCTCTCCTCTCTCAACCTACTATCCCCTCCGTCCGGCAAACTTTCTCGGGTCCCCACCTACCTCCGGCCACCGTCTCCCTCTCCGACACTCCTTTCCCGGACCTCACATCTTTCGTCGCCAAGTCATCACCTTCGGCCTCACTTTCTCCAACTCCGGTCGTTGTTCTCGAGCTAAACACACACACACATACACGAACACACACACACACACTCTCTCTCTCTCTCTCTCTCTCTAAAACTTTATGTCTGGCTCCTCTTCGTCTTCTTCGGCTTTACCACAGCACATCGCAAACATTCCTCTCTCACTTTGATCTTCGACAGTTCTCTCCATTACTGGTTGAATCTATAATATCTGCAGGCAGATCTACATTATTCCGGTTAGATCTACATTATTTTCGGCTATTGCAAGGGTGATTGGTAGGAAATTTACATCTTGATGGTGCTGCCTCGCGTGTCATATCTGAAGCAAAGTCATAAAACCATAGATATAAAGTTGAAATACCAATGAATAAAGACGTTGGCTGGAAGAACCAGACAGGTTATTTGGCTTGTTGTAAGAGTCTGGTAAACAATATGGCCTCAGTTTATTACAACTGGAGCATCTTGTGGTGATGCTAGCAGATATTAATAACCTGAATTTTCACAAGTGCAATGCTGAAGGACAGAAGACGGTCGAAGTCACTGTAGGATCTTGACATTGATGATTTTACATATATACTGTTAGTGTTATGTCCAAGGCCTATGGTTGATAGACTTATGTGTTGATATTATTTATTATTATATGAAAAGTTTATTATTTGATTATTATATGTTTTGCATATTTATTTGTAATAATCTCCGTCCCTAATTATTAAGTGAATAATTAGCATAAATGTTAATGGATAATCATATGATGATTATATGCATAGAGATGCACATTAAATTTATGGGTACTTGTTAGAGAACAAGTGACTGGACTTGACCCGTTTGAGATTTATGTCATGGTCAAATGTCATAATTAAATCTCGGAGACATACCGCGGCATTTATAGATTAGCCGGAGGATCCGAGTATATGGGTTTAGGCAGCCCCAGATTACTATCATTGTGGCTGTATGAGAGATTGCGCTTGATCTCGCCACTGCCAGAGGGGCAGACGGCATTACCTTGGGCGACTGGACATCGCAGGATATTGAGGGATGCCGCTACTGAGAGTTGGCATAGGAGTTTGGGCTTGGCCCGATATGAGACCGCAAACCTGTACTATTGGATTCCGGCATGGGGATTACTGACTATGAGAGATATTCAGGATGAGTCAGTGATTGTCCGACTTTCGGGATTACATGTATCATCCTTTTGCATTCCATCTCTAGTGAGCAGACAGTACGGATACCCGCAGCAGACCATTCGGACTTTGAGAGAGCAGTTGACGACTAATACCATGCCGATGATTATGACTCAGCCTCAGACTACACATTTCTTTGGTAGAGCATTTCTAGAGGGCTTTCTTCCGATACGACCACTACTCCGTCAGACTAGAGGTAGCACATTTCTGACCACCGAGTATCTGATATGGTACGAGGAGCAGCAAGGTCCTGTACAGCTGATGATAGAGGCTCGACCCCGAGAGTATTTTAGGGAAGACTATTCTTCCAGCCAGACATTAAGAGACATAGAGGCCAAGAGCAACCCTGATGAAATCACTGGCGAGATTGCAGCAGATTATGAGAGACGGGAGCTTCAGAGAGCTGCTTTGATAAATGATCCCGAAGTGATAGCTCGCACAGAGGCCTTGAGGCAGGAAAGAGCAGTACTGAGAGCTACCAGACTGATTGATCCACCGGCTCACACGATACCTGAGCTAGGACGAGGTCAGACTGAATTTTTCGACATACCTAGACCAAAGATCTCCCGGGGACCGAGGCAGAGGAAGAGTAGAGATTCGAGTTCGGGAGCGGGAATGAGTTCCTAGACACTTTAAGAAGATCTGTTAATATATTGTTAAATATGAGATAGAAGCTTTAAATTTATTTTAAGAAGATCTGTGTTTCTTTTAAGTTTGTAATTCAAATTTAGGGAATGGTAATACGTTAATTACTTCTAAACTGTTAATATATTATGAAATCAAATAATTATTAATATCCCAATTTTGTTTCATCCGTCGATTAAATTGAGTGTAGAAGTAATTCATATGTATAATATATGAATTGCAATGCAGGAGTGATGTCTGTCAACGATGATCGTAGTTAGATGTACAAGCGGAAGTTGTCGAATCATAGCAGTATCAATCCTGAGTTTATAAGAGGGTTGAAGGTGTTTATTGAATTTGCTGAATCAAATCCCAGTCACATGAATGATGATGGTAGATTAGGTGTCCATGCACTAGGTGTTGTAATGTCAAGTATCTAAGCTTGATCGATACTCAGAAACATCTTTTGCGTAACGGGTTTGAAGTTGGGTACAAGCGGTGGACTCGTCATGGTGAGCAAATGATATTGCGCACAAATATTGTGAATAATCCCCCCAGGAATATTCATGTACCTCCCGAACCCAAACCTATTATTCAGGACAATGAAGAACTACCTTTAAATATGGAAGATATGGTTAGGGATGCAGCCGGTCCTGAATTCGATTGGTCAGAGAACCAATAGCAAGAACCAACCCCTGCAGCCAAGAAATTTATTGATGCTATGGACTCTGTAAAAGAGAAGGTATATCCAGGTTGCGAGATCAGTGTGTTGGAGGCTGTGGCTGAGCTCCTTAACATAAAGGCTGATTGCAATATTAGCCAGTCTGCTTATAATCGTATCATGAAAGCAATTAAGCGGATGTTACCGAAAGAGAATAAGATGGTTACAAACTTTTATGAGACAAAGAAGTTGGTCGGGCAGATTGGGCTATGTTATGAAAAGATTGATGCATGTAAGAATGACTGCATGCTATTCTACAAGGAAGATTCACAGAAGATAGAGTGTTCAATTTGCGGACAAAGTAGATATAAGCCAAATCGGAGGGGTAGTTCAAAACACAAGAAAAAAAAAACTACATAAGCAGTTGCGTTACATACCGTTGATTCCAAGACTACAACGCCTCTACGCGTCTAAATCTACTGCAGAAGCAATGCGTTGGCATAAGAAAAGTTTGCGTGAAGAGGGTGTGTTGATTCATCCCAGTGATGGGGAGGCATGGAAACACTTTGATAAGACTTATCCTGACTTTGCGTCTGAAGCAAGAAATATACGGTTATGCATCTGCTCTGATGGTTTCAATCCGTTTGGTCCTGGGGTAAAATCTTACTCTTGTTGGCCGGTTATAGCCACTCTCTACAATCTTCCGCCCTGGTTGTGTATGAGTGATCCCTACATGTTCTTGTTGTTATTTATCCCCGGCCCAAACAACCCTGGGAGGAACATTGACGTCTATCTCTGACCTTTGATGGACGAATTGAAACAACTTTGGGAGGATGGGGTCGAAACGTGGGATGCTTTCAAGCGAGAGAATTTCAGCATGAAGGCTGCGTTGATGTGGACAGTTAATGACTTCCCTGCATATGGGATGTTATCGGGTTAGAGCACCCACGGGAAGTTGGCCAGTCCGTATTGTATGAGTGACACAAAGTCTTTCACGCTCAAGCACTCTGGAAAACCATGTTAGTTCGATTGCCATAGACAATTTCTTCCGGAGGACCACCCATTCAGGACCTAGAAGAATGCGTTTAAAAAGAACAAGATTGACCATGATGAGGCCCCGATTCGTTTCAGTGGTGACATGGTCTATGGGGAGGTATCTAGATTGCCCGATCCTCGGTGGGGGAAAAAGTTTTCGAAGACCAAAATACAAGGGTTTGGGACTTCCCATAACTGGACCAAGAGGAGTATATTTTGGGAGCTGCCATACTGGAAAACAAATCTCATTCGACATAACCTTGACGTGATGCACATTGAGAAGAATGTATTCGATAATGTTTTCAACACGTTGATGGATTTCAAGGCAACAACTAAAGACAACGAAAAAGCTCGAATGGACCTTAAGGAAATTTGTAAGCGGCCGGCCTTAGACTTGGCATACGTCAATGGTAAACCAGTTAGACCGGTGGCTCAATACGTTCTTACAAAGGAAAACAAACTCCTCCTCCTGAAATGGCTCAAGGATTTAAAGCTTCCAGATGGTTATGCGTCTAACATTGGTAACCATGTCAATGTAGAGGAGGGGAAAGTGCAGGGTTTGAAGAGTCACGATTGCCACGTTTTGTTGGATAGACTACTTCTGATTGCTCTCAAGGGTCTCTTGCCTGACAATATCTGGGTGGCATTAACAGAGTTAAGTGAGTTTTTTCGAGCGTTAACATCGACCACACTGCGTGTTGATCACATGAAAAAGCTTGAGGAGAGCATCGTAGTAACTTTGTGCAAACTTGAGAAGATATTTCCTCCTTCATTCTTTGATTCTATGGAGCATTTACCGGTCCACTTGGCATACGAAGCTAGAGTCGGTGGTCCAGTTCAATACAGATGGATGTATCCATTTGAGAGGTAATTGAATTTATTCTATTTCTAAATAATTTGAGCGTTAACAATATACCTTCTTTAACACTATTTATGTTTTAATCTACGAATGACTTTTAGGTATCTAGGCCAATTGAAAAGGAAGATGAGCTTGATAGGGCCGTAGTCGAGGCCTCAATTTCGTAGGTCGTTATTATAGATGAGATTGTTGCCTTTGTCGGAACATATTTTCCTCCTGATGTTGATACGAGATTGACTAGGGTTGGCCGCAATTACGATGGTGGTTGTCCGTCTAAGGGAAACATCTCTGTATTTTCATCCCCTGGTCGGTTCCTCGGCAAACGGGTTGGTACACATACGTTAACCGCTAAAGAGTTTGCCGCGGTCGAAACGTATGTTCTTCTTAACTGTGATGAGGATGGGAAATATATCAAGTAAGTCATTGATGTTATGTTTACGCCTCGTCGATTAAATTATGCATGTTTAATTACCTGTATATGAAATGCCTTGTTTAACCCTATTGCAGAATGTTTGAAGATTTAGCTCAGGATATATCTCCAGAACTCATCGCAACTAGGACAGACAGAGAATTTCCAAACTGGCTAAGGAAATATGAAAATATTTCGTTTCATTCAAATTTATTCTATACACTTTTTTAAACATTCATTCTTAAAATTGTATTAAATTGGTTACATATTGTCTTATAAATAGCTGAACATCCGGGTGATACCAAAGGTGCGAGGTTAAGACATTTAGCAGCAACTCCGTACTTGAACGTTAATTTATACAACGGTTATTTCGTGAATGGCTATGTGTTTCATACCAAAGCTTACAGGGGCTCTAAATTAACGTGGAATAGTGGTGTGAAGCTTAAAGGAAACCTTGATTATTATGGCGTCCTAAAAGAAGTAGTCGAGGTGGAGTATTTGAGTGGAAAAAATGTTGTCTTGTTCAGTTGTGATTGGCGAGATGCTGTGCGAGGTGTTAAGAAGCACGCCATATTTGACCTCGTCGATGTAAAGGACTCATCCAGATATAATGGCGACGACGTCTTCATCTTAGCATCTCAAGCACAACAGGTATACATGACTCCCTACCCTCGTCGGCGACCCGACGGATGGTGGGCTGTCTGGATGACCAAGGCTAGGAGAATGATTGACAACCTACCCTCATCGACAACTACAAAGTCATCATTAGAAACACCTTATCAAGAGGATGAAATGCCAGTGCCAACGTTTCATCAGCTAATCATCCATTAGATGATGTCACTCATATTCCTCAAAATGTTGATGAACCCGAGGAGGATTTCTTACCAGTGAATTTGCCACCTCCTCCGCCTCGTTCAGGTCATCTCGCGCACATTGATATTGATGAATCAGAGGAAGAGGACGTCGAACCAGAGTTTGATTCATCAGAGTCCGTAGATGAAGATGAAGAACTCGAGTTTTGTAGTAATTCAGAGTCCAGTGATGATGATGGGGACGAAGATTAATAATAGTTTAAAGTTTTATATGTATTGTGAATGCTTTAGATTATTAGAACTTTAAAGTTTTATATGTATTGTGAATGCTTTATATTATTAATAGTTTAAAATTTTATATGTATTGTGAATGCTTTAGATTATTAGAACTTTAAAGTTTTATATGTATTGTGAATGCTTTATATTATTAATAGTTTAAAGTTTTATATGTATCGTGAATGCTTTAGATTTTTAGAACTTTAAAGTTTTATATGTATTGTGAATGTTTTATATTATTAATAGTTTAAAGTTTTATATGTATTGTGAATGCTTTAGATTATTAGAACTTTAAAGTTTTATATGTATTGTGAATATATTGTTTCCTATTGTTAAAGTTGTATATTTTAATATTTTTAGTGTATTTAGATATGAGTTCTAGTAGAGCGGGCAAGAAGACACGCCCCGTGTACACATCTATTACTGGGACGCAACCGTCCTGATCCAATACATGTGCTACCGGTACTTCTGATGTCGACCCTACACTTTCTAGTACCAGCTCCACCTCTGGGGCCAATATTCCTACTCCTGTCGATTCTGAGGGGAGGACGTTTCTCCAGATATCGCCACTTTATGACCAGTAAGTAACTTTTCATTAATTTGATATAAGTTGGTTCCTTTTTGTTTTATATATAATTCATTATTTAAGTTAAAATATTATTGTATAAATATACTTGGCAGGTCTGTAGGTGGATACCCTACCCCAGGGACAAAGATTGGGCAGTATTGGCGGTCTCGGGTCATGACAAAGTTTTGGCCCAACTGAAAATCATTGCCACCGGGGGAGAAGGAGAATGCTTGGGAGGAGTTTAAGGTAATGTGTTAATGGTTTTTATTTAAAACTTAAATGTTAGTTTGTTATTAAAATGTTATAATTAATAATGAATATACTCTTTTAGTTTTGTAATGTTATCATTATATGTTGTAGGGGAAATTTACATGGACGTCGGATATCGACGAAGCGACGGCTAGATATGTTTTCAATAAACAGTGTTCGAAGTTATTTCGGGATCATATTGGTAACATATTTATCTATCCTTAATTAGTTTAATTAACAATGATTATACTCTTTTAATTTTATAATGTCATCATTATATGTTTTCGAGATATTCATATTTTTTATAGGTAACACGAAGTCTAAATTTTATATTAAGCGGCTCGAGGCGAAATTACAGCCCTTGACACCTCCTTGGATGACCGAGGAGGTGTTTCTTCGCTTTTGCGAACATTGGGTGTCGGATGGGGCGATAGCTATCGCCGAACAGGCTAAGGCAAATAGAGCAGGCTCCTCGGGGTCGGCAACAAAGCATACGATGGGGATGATCGGGGTCGGCGAGCATCACTACCGTATGGTATGCATGTTAGTTTAAATGTAGTAGTGTATGCATGCTTGTAAATAGGTTTATGTACGTATGTTACATTATACAATTTCAAAATAATAATCTCGCTTATTTTATTTATAGGAAAAGGAACATGGCCTGAATGTCAGTTTTTTGGATGTTTTCGTTAGCACCCATGTTCGAACTCCAACATCGCCCGATCAAACTCCGCAATGGGTTGACGATCGCTCTGCTAATGCCTTTGTAAGTAAACTATCATTAAATGATTTGATTTTGAATATGTAAATTTATTTATATACATTACATTGTGTATATGATTATAATTGTTTGTTTTATTTTGACAGAGTACATATCAAGCCGTCGTTGTTCCCGAAGGTATGCCTGCCGGCCAGCCCGTTCCCTTCGTGCTTGATGTTTGGCGCTCGGTCACCTCGGAGGGACATCCAAAGAGAGGAGACCGAGTGTTAGGGATGGGGGATTACGGGCGGCAATGCCCATCGACGTCGACCGCCCGTCGGCCATATGGTTTCACGCCCGATACTCGGAATGATCCGAGGATCGACACTTTGGAGGCTCAGCTGGCTGAGGAGAGACGATTGGCTACAGAGGTTAGGGCAAAGCTTTCGGACGCTTTGGAGGCTCAGGCGCAGATGCAGGAGGAGAATGATCGGCGTCAGGCGGAGACTGATAGAAAATTTGCGATGTTGATGGCCCATGTGGAGAATCTGCAGTAGGGTAATTTCCAGCCTCCCCCCGATTCCCCCCGAGTTGATTACGTACTATTTTAGACTTGTTTGTAATAACATTTGTCATATTTGGTACCCGCGGGAGCCCCGGCCCCCTCCTCCCCCCTCCCCCCTCCCGATTTGGTACGTTGATTTTGATTTTTAGTTTGGTACTCTGATTGGTATATTTTATACTTGTTTATAAACATTTGTGATATTTGATTCCCGCAAAAGCCTCGGGCCCCCTCCCCCCCTCTCCCCCCTCTCCGCCTCCCCCCCTCTCCCCCCTCCCCACCCTCCCCCCTCCCGATTTGGTACGGTGATATTTGGTTTTTAGTTTGATACGGTGATATTTGGTTTTTAGCTTTATAGTTTTAGTTTTATCAATTAAATTGTTATATCAAGTACAAAAAAAAATTGGTTAATTAGTATTTTAAATTATTTTTTTAAATTTATTGCATTATCAGCAACGGAAATTTCCGTCGCGGTATTAATTAATTTTAATTAAATTTTTAATCCAGCGACGGAAATTTCCGCCGCTATATCAATTAATTTTAATTTTAATTTAATTTAATTTTTATTTCCACCGGCGAAATATTCCGTCGCTGAAATAAAAATTTAATTAAATTTAATTAATTCAGCGACGGAAATTTCCGTCGCTGATATCAAAAGATCACCGACGGAATTAAATTCCGTCGATAAAATCAAAAGAATACCGACGGAATTTGGTCCGTCGGACCGCTGCGGCGGGATTTTAGCAGCGGACCACCGACGAAATTTTTCCGTCGGTGATTTACTTTAGCGACGGAATTTTGATTTTAGCGGCGGAAATTTCCGCCGCTAAAACATGTTTTTCTGGTAGTGTAGGTTTTTAATCGAGTTCTTTGTTTTACTTCTGACTAGAATAGGATCTACTTGGGAAAGGGAAACTGTTCTTGTCGTAGAAGGTGATTAGAACTTATTTAGTATTTTCGTCTTTTAGTTTTCACTTATTCATATTTTTATAAGCAACAAAAGTTTTAATAGTGAAAATTTTTGGGTGTAAGCCTAGTTTGCTGATCTCAAGATCAGTAAGCGTATATAACTATTGTGTTATTTATTTATTTCGTTGCATTATTTGTGGATGTCTGGACAGTTGTGAGACACATCTGCACTCACATCTGTGTACTGTTGAGTTGTTTGTAGCTTCCTAGCTACACGAAACTTTCACATTGTCTTTTGAACGACATTGTTTATTGATTACAAAGCTCAACTGAAGATTTTTATTGGCCACATATCTGAAAAGTAAACTACTCATGACACCAACGATGATAGTGAGGATAGAGAAAAGGTGGCGATAAGGGAAGTTGATGGTTGGTTGCCAGATTAAAAGAAGAAGATGATGACGCCAAGCTGTTCAGGGTCAGGAGCGGTTTGAGGATATCTGGCTAGGATATTTAAGTGGTTGGTTTGTACCTAGATCACAACACAAAGAAGCACCGTTAAGGTCAAAGTTGGATGTTACTCCAACTCAGGCCCTCGGGTGTGAGAGTAAGAATACTGAGATAATAAGGCTTTGAATACCTTGGAGTGTGTGTGTGTTTAGGGTTTAGAATAATATGGCTTACTCAATTGTATATGGAACTTACCTTGCCCAAGGGGGTAAAGACCTTCTATTTATAGGCAATGCAATGGTGCTTGTTGAGGTAAGCAATGAGATCAGCCCTAGGGGGCACTTTGGTATTTGACCACCTACACGTGTCATGACTAATTGGTCTGTCGGGGAGGGAACATTGGCTGTCCGGGGGACATAGGTGAAAGGGACATGAGCCGTGTAGCCGGCTTAGAGCATTAAATGGAATAGTAGGCGCTGGCGAGCCACATTGAATGCGTGATGGGGGAGCCGGCAAGTGGCTGTCGAGCCGGTAAGCTTAACTTGCTCGGTAAGGCTTGACATTAACCGGGAAGCGAGCATGTGCCGCGGTCAATATTGTGGCCGCGGTCGAAAGGTATATGACGCGATCACGGTTGATGCGGGCACGCTACGGCGGGCATGAGTCCTCGCGGACATTCGCTCTGCGGGCGCGGACCCAGCGGTCGCCAGTCGTGCGGGCACGAATATAGCGATCGAGATCCTTCCGGTCTTGGATAGGATTAATGCGGGGAGGGACGCGGTCTTGACCTCGAGGGCCTATCTCGTCCGCGGTCTCCCCAGCGGTCTAGGAAGCTGCCACGTCAGCTGGTCCCTTGGACCGGAGCCGAGCGGGCCCGGTCCAGTAGATCCGGGCTCATCAATGGCCCCTAGCTCCGAGTGTGATTATTTATGGTCTGAGCAAGGAGGTACTAGAAGCTCGGTAGGATTGGATCGTCGTCTTGGCGAGCACCAGTGTTAGCGCTTTTTGTTGTTTGTTGCTTGGCCCCATGGGCCTATGGGAACGTTCGGGAGGCACCAGTGAGTGACACGTGGTCCCTTGCATGGCGTGCCTCCCGGTTAACAGGTGGGCCCCTTGGCAGATGAAAAGACGGGTTAGTGGTACGTACAGGGGTACGTGTCGCTCATCCAAGGGGGGCAATAAATGCAAAGTTTATTTAATTTTCGATTTTTTCAAACGTTGGAGACGGTTCAGGGTCCGAGGTAGGATTTGTGGGCTAATTAATACGGGTTAACGGGTTAACCCGTATTGGTAGGCCTTATAAATACCAAATCCTTAAACCTCCAACCCTTTTACCATTTCCAAACCTTCGAAGAGCTTTAGAGAGAGAATTTATCTGCTGCGAAATCCGTGCTAGTGTTTTCTCCGAATCCAACCTTCAAGTTTTCCTTCGTAAGTATTGGGTGTTTTTCTTCTTCATCTCCTTCTATTTTTTCTTTTTTGGGTTTTGAGCAGAAATGTCCACTCGTGAATTTGGACCCCGCCGTCCCATAGAACTAGGAGATGGGTCCACCACTGATATCTTTGCCGTGCGTAAACGGTTTGGTGGTATCTTTAGGAAGGTAGGATTGGGGTGGATAAGGCTATCCCTTAGGTGTTTCTTTGTTTTACGTGAGAGAGATGATTGGGGCCTTTTGTCCCACCCCGGTTGTGGGAGGCCAAGAGGAAGTACATCTACAATCGTAATGTCTTGATCTTTGAGGGGATCACCGCAGGCTAAGAAATTTTGTAATGGGGGTTTTGTGCGGGTTTCCCCGCGAGAGAGATCGAGCTGCGAAGCCGTTGAACTTGTGAGGAGAGCGATCCGTATCCCTGAACAAATAACTGACTGGGAGAAGTGTGAACTAATGGATCCCGACCAAACTAATGAGGTGCGGGCACCGGGCACAAGCCTAAGTGACCCCTTGGATGTTCTGCCCCTGAGAACTGTCTTTCCCAACGTGGTGCCCGCGGCCCCTGGTGCCAACCCAATCGAACTGAGTAGTAGCGAGGAGATGGAGCCTCTGAACTTTGAGGCTACTGGAGGCGGGGAGGATGAGGATGAAGTGATCTCTGCCCGTGGTGACGCCACCGGTCTCTTTGGCTCGACGAGCACGGAGACCGAGGAGGATTACCGCGAGGTTGAAGTTAGGAGGGCTGCGGGGACCTCCAAGAAAGCCGCGGAGACCACTAATATTGTGGATGCTTTTTCTGACTCTGAATCTGAGGAGGAGGCAGAGGTGGCCCCTGCCCGGAATAAGGGTAAGAGGCCGGCTGCTGAGGTGAACCCTGGTCGTGGCCGTAGTAAGAAAACCAAGGAGGTGGCTAACCTCAACTGGGAGGAGGATATTTATGAAGTGTACAACATTGACCGTAAAGCTTTCCGTGTCCGCACCCTTGGGCACGTACATTTGAAGGATAAAGACAAGCTGCGGCCAGAGACAGTAGCTGATGTCCGCGAGGACAATAGGGCCTTGATTTTTTATGGTGCCCAATTTGAGAACGACCTAAGACTGCCCCTGGACCCATTCTTCTACTTTTTTCTGGAGTTCAACGGCTGCCTCCCTATGAACCTGACTCCCAATACCATTAGGGCCATAGTTTCCTTCATAGGCTGTCTGCGGATTCTGGGCCATGAACCTACACTGGCCGGGTACATGCGCCTATTACCAAAACCGGAGTCGGCCGCAACATCACGAGTCGAAGGCTAGGAACTATTCAACACGGACTTTCTCTAATCCTTCAAACAAGTTTGACCAATGGAACGAAGGGATGTCTTGGTCATTGAGTCCCGGTTTGGTGGCCTTTCCCCAAACCTTCTAGTCCGATTCCGATGAAGGTGGCCGCTACCGGTTATCCAGGACCCATCCTCTGCCGATGCAATGCGGCTGTGCCATAGAGGCATACGGCCCTTTACTTGGATAGCGGGGAGGAGCCCGTTTATGATGTGGGCACAATTGTAGTGGATGAGCCCTATTGATCTACTCGGGGTGGCTCCTCGCGGGGAGGCGCCCACATGCCCCCGAGTAGCAATAGAGCCTTTGCCTCGTGACCACGATTGGAGGGTGCACGAGCACTATCAATTTGGTGGCGCATAGGACATGCATGCTCGGCGGCGAGTGTGATCCCCGAACTCATCGAGTCTACGATTTTTTCAAAAGCTTGTTTGCCAATTTATTTTGCTTTCGATTTTTTGATTTGCCTTCTAACCATTTTCTTTTTCTTCAGAGTAGACCCCGAGGAGTATAACTTATGATGGCCCCTTTAAGCGCTGCTCAGATGAAAGCCAAGAACAAGCAGGCCAATAGGGAGGCTGCTAACAAGAGGCAAACTGTTATGGGAGGGGTCCCAGCCAAGGATAAAACCGTGCCCGTGGTTAGTAGGAAGAGCGGGGAGCCTCTCTCTGCCCCCAAGGTCGTTCCTCCCATTGAGAACCTGCCTCCACCCCCCAGGGGTCCTCCTCCGACCAACGCTCTCCGCGCAACCTCCCCCGGCCGCACAATTCCTTCTGGCCACCGAGGGGACACTCGGAAGAGAAATGAGAGGGATGTGGACCCAACGCATAAGGAGAGGGCTTCCAAGTCCCATAAGGTGGTGGAGACCCAAGTTCGGGGCTCAACTGTACCTGCCTCTGCTTCCACCACTGCTCCTCCTGCTGCGGGGACCATCTGCTCGGTGTCTTACCCAATCTCCTCCTTGGCTACTCGCGAGGAGGCATGGGAGAAAAGGAAGCAGGTGGGGGAAGTGCCCGCCATTACTGGGGTGGACTTATATGCCCGGTCCGCCCAGAACTCTGCTGTGGGCATAGGGCTGATCAACAGGCTTTTCGCCCCTGACTTCTACCACCATGTGGCTGAGAAGGAGAACCCGTCAGCCTTGATGGGGGATATTGGGGTTGCCCTTACTGAGGTAGGGACCTTTCTGCCGGTTTCCTCACTTAGCCTCTAATTTTCCACATAATTCTGACTTTCTTCCTCGTAGGTGGGCAACAAGGCTATGAGGCTGAGGGAGACTTGCGACAGCCTGTCCGTGGAGTTGGAGAACAACACTAAGGACTTGGCGAGCAAGCTCCGCGAGCTGGAAGCGGAGCTCGGGGAGAAGGTGGGGACCTTAAGCTCCCTTCTTGATGAGAAGGAGAAAGCCTTATCCACAAAGGAGACCGATCTGAAGGGTTTCCAGGATAGGGTTACCGAGCTGGAGAAAAGCCTTGAAAAGGCGAAAGGTCAGCGGGATGAGCTCCGCGGGCACAAGAGCCAGCTCGAGCAAAGAAATAAGGAGCTCGCGACAAAACTGGGGGCTGCTGAGGAGTCAGTCAAACTCCTGGAGGCTAAGGCGGATGAGCTCTCCGAGAAACTGCTACCCCTTACGCAGTTTGAGTTGAAGAGGGAGAGGATGCTGGCAGAGGCCCGCAAAGAAGCTGTGGAGGAGTACAAAAACTCTGAGGATTTTAAGAACTAGTTGAATAACGAAAATTTGGCTCAGTATGAGGCCGGGGTCCGAACACAGATTCGGAACTTCGCGGCCACGGGCAAGTTTTCCGTGCAGGAGTTGGCCTTGATTGGCTCGCTCGTTGCCACAGATGATGAATGCTTGCATGGGCATGCGTTAGTTCCTCTGCCCGAGGACGAAATAAAGGGCTTGGAGCTGTCCGCTGCGGCTTCTTTACCTCCCGTGGCAGAAGTGACGGCCCTTAGCCTGATCGCCGATCTAGATGAACTACGGTTTGGGGAGAACCCGATATCACTCGGGGAGGCCCTTGCTCGCGTTCTTCCTGATGGGCCTGCCATTGGAGATCTTTTTCCTCAGCGGGCAGCTCCTGCCCCGGTCTCTGCTGAGCCCACCTCTGATCCCGTCACAGAGGTTTTGATGACCCGTCTTCCTTCTCCTACTCCAACTGTTGAAGCGGGCACAGAAGGTGCGGTCAAAGAGAATGCTAACGTGGCCAAGGATCCAGCTCCAATAGCATAGGTTTTTGTTTTTTCTTTTTGTAATAGACTAGGACCTTTTTGTAATAGTGTAGGAATTTTGTAATTATTTTCCTTGGTAAATAGAAGCATTTTTCTGTAACTTATTCTCCTTAATTACTTGCCTTGTGGGCTACTTATGAGTATTTTGCAATTTTTGAGTACCTTAATACTTGCATTCTTGCTTTTTCTCTAGCTTCTTTGACTTGTAATTAAACTTTATACTCTCCTTCTGCGGACAAAAGCTTAGTAGGCCCTTTGCCCGCATTTTTTGAGTTTTCCTAACTCTTTATTCAAAATCACTTGGATTTTTTGTGAGAGTCAGCCTTATTCATCTTGTGATCGCTTTTGTTTGGCCTTGTGGCAAACTTTGGGGCCTTAACCCCCTTTGTCTGTTTGGCTTTGTAAAAACTTTTTTGATCACTGTCATCCGTTTACACGTATTCCCAGCCTTGCGAGCCGTGGTGTAAGTCAAAAGCAGCCAAGGCAAGCTACCTTCCTAGGGCATGCAGAGTGCGGCCGTGAAGCTATAGTCCGCGCAACAGTAGGTAGGAGCATATTTAGCATAGAGGCCCTTTAACCTACTGGCATCTGTATCCACTAACGGTGGTTCACGCTTTTTTGACCCTTTATTCAAAATCACTTGGATTTTTGTGTGAGGGTCTTCTTCGCGATCTGGTAACGGGCTTATATGTAGGCCTTTGTCACATACAGGCATGCGAGTAACGGCCCTAACGAGGACCTTCGCGCACTGAGCGGGGACAAGGGCCTTGGCCTTTGTCCTCGCTGGCATCTATATCCACTTATTCTTGGTGGTGTCACGCGGGCGGGACAGTGTATCCTCCCGCGATCGGGTACGGATCGTAATGGATCTTTGTACTTTCATATAGGCTTGCGGACCCGAATAGATCGTTGCGCATCGGTAGGTAGGAGCTCATATGTTTGCTCCTTAACCTGCGGCATCCGCTTGCGGGCATCCACTTTAGCTTTTGAAATTTGGTGGGAATAGGTTTTTGCATCAAAATATGATGAAACATGATGATAACTTCCTTTATATACAGGCTATACTCCTTCCAAAAAATTACAAAGATTTCAAAAGAAGTATCTCTTAAGGTGGTCGCTATTCCAAGCGTGCTTAAGCTCTTCTCCCTCTTTTGGTCGCAATATGTAGGTGCCCTCCTTGACTATCTTTGTGACCTCATATGGACCCTCCCATTTCGGGGACAGCTTGTTGAAACCAGGTTGGGTCCCTTGGACCTCTACGCTTCTGAGTACCCAGTCTCTAACTGAAAAACTCCTCTTATTTACTCTCTTGTCATGGTGCTTCTTCGCTTTCTGCTTGTAGTTCACCATTTTTTCATGTGCCCGCATTCTCTTTCCTTCGAGATCGTCCAGGTCACACCTTCTGTTTGCCTCGTTTTGAGACTCGTCGAAGTATGTGACTCTGTACGAGGGTAGGGAAACCTCAACTGGAGCCATTGCCTCTGACCCATACGTGAGCGAGAAAGGAGTTTCTCCCGTAGAATTCCTTGTAGTTGTGCGGACAACCCATAATGCGGTGCAGGCTCGTCCAACCATCGTCCTCCTCGCCCCTCCAAATTTTTCTTTAGGGCGGTCGAACTAGCTTGTTCGCGGCCTCGGCTTGGCCATTTCCACGAGGATAGGCAACTGCGGACTTACGGTGCTGCACCTTCATTCTCACACATTCAGCAGTAAATTTTGCAGAGAATTGGGTGCCATTGTCTGAAATAATTGCTCGGGGGACCCCAAATCGACAATAGATGTGATCGTGGACAAAATTGATTGTATTCTCCTCGGAGATAGTGGCTAAACCCTTGGCTTCCGTCCACTTGGTAAAATAATCCACCGCCACCACAGCATACTTGATGTTTCCCCTAGCAGTTGGGAATGGTCCAATGAGATCAATCCCCCACGTATCAAACGGCCACGATGGTACGACCAAAGTTTGCTCTGTTGATGGTAGTCTAGGGATGTCTGCAAATCTCTGGCATTTATCACACTTTCTTACATACTCCTGTGCATCCCTTCTCATTGTGGGCCAAAAGAATCCTTGGAATTTGATCTTGTCTGAGAGGGTGCGAGCACCTGGATGTCCGCCACAAACTCCTTCATGGACCTCATAGAGTAGGTTGGTGACCATGTGAGTTTTAACACATCTTAGCAAAGGCTTGGTGAATGATCGCCGAAAAAGCACCCCATCGAGGACGAGGTATTTCGCGGACACCGTTCTAATGGCTCTAGCCTTTACTGGGTCCTCGGGGAGGGTTTGCTTCTCGATGTAATCCTTCATTTCATCTACCCAGTCCCTTACTTGATCCTCAATATTGTTTATCTGAATCCGATCTATAAGCAGGTCTTTACGTGAATTCAATCGCAATGCGCCTCCAACTCATCAATTTCTTGATCGGTTATTCTGGAGAGGAGGTCAGCCTCCACGTTGTCCTCTCTCATGACTTGGTTCAGCTCATAGTAGGTGAAATTTTTGATGAGGGTTTTTGCAAGTCCACGATCGCGAGTTAGTGCTTGGGTTGATAGTATCATATTCCCCCTTAATTTGATTAACTATGGTGAGAGTCACTATTGCTCTCTATATTCTGACCTCCCAAGTCTCTTGCCAATTCCATCCCTGCTATAATTGCCTCATACTCAGCCTGATTGTTTGATGCTTCGAATTTGAACCTCAAGGCTCTCTTAAATTTCTCCCGCGAGTGCAATCGAAGTATGCCCGCGCCACTAATCAACTTGCTCGCTGAGCCGTCCACGTATAGAATCCATACTTCCTACGGACGCTCCCTTGGCCGCGTGATCTCACGTGCTCGGGCTACTTGGGCCTTCTTCGGTCCTCCGCTTTCTTTTTCCCAGTCGGCGTATCCGCCATTTTGAATGATGATTCTACCACAAAATCTACTAAGGCCTGCGCTTTGATTGTCTTTCTCGGAGAGTAGGTGATCTGGAACTCAGTGAGTTCTATAGACCAAGCTAGCATTCTCCCCGAGGACTCTGGTTTGTGTAAAACCTTTCTAAGCGGAGCCTCAGTTAATACAGTTATAGGGTGTGCAGAAAAGTAGGCTCTTAATTTTCGATTAGATACAAGCAAAGCGTAAGCTAACTTCTCTATATTAAGATAACGCCCTTCTACGGCGGATAGTGCCTTAGATACATAATAAACTGGTTTTTGGGAGTTATTCTCCTCCCTTACAAGAACGGCGGCTCTTGCCCGGATCGATGCTTGCTAGAAACGAAAAAAGCTCTTCCCCGGGCACGGCTCTGAGTAGAGGGAAATTTGAGGTATGTTTTGACTTCTGCAAAAGCGTGGCACTCAGTGCTCCATGTAAATTCATCAGCTCTCTTCCCCCCTTTGAGAGTTTTGAAGAAGGGGAGGCATCTCTCTGCTGACCGCGAGATGAAGCGGCCAAGTGCTGTGATGCGGCCATTGAGCTTTTGAACATCTTTAACGCAAGCAGGAGGCTTCATGTCCAATAGGGCTTGGATTTTCTCTGGGTTAGCCTCTATCCCCCTCTGATTGACCATGAATCCGAGGAACTTGCCCGCTTTTACCCCAAAGGCACATTTGAGGGGATTTAGCTTCATATTGTTACGGCGCAAGTTCAGGAAGGTTTCCTCCACGTCGAGCTCGTGGGAGTTTTCCTTAGTTTTTATCACCATATCATCTACATAGGCCTCGAGATTTCTTCCCAGCTGGTTTTTGAAGACCAGATTGACCATCCTTTGATATGTGGCTCCTGCATTTTTCAGCCCGAAGGGCATCATTGTGTAGCAGTAGGTTTTGCCCGCAGCAATGAAAGCTACAGAGCGGACATCCTCAGGAGCCATTTGGATCTGATGGTAGCCGGAGTATGCATCGATGAAGCTTAACACTCTGTGCCCGGCTATAGCGTCCACCAATTTATCTATGCGAGGAAGAGGGAAACAGTCCTTGGGGCATGCCTTGTTGAGGTCCGTGAAGTCAACACACATTCTCCATTTGTTATTGGATTTCTTGACCATCACGACATTGGCCAGCCATTTGGGGTAGGTAATTTCCTTGATTATCCCCGCTTTTAGCAATTTTTCCACCTCTTCCTTGATGGCAATCTCTTTCTCCGGGGAGAAATATCTGGATTTCTGGTGAATGTTCTTGAAGGATGGGTCATCATTGATTTTATGGAGGATCACGTCCTCGCTGATTCCCAGCATATCTTCCACCCTCCAAGCGAACACATCGCAATTTGCTCTAAGGAACTCAATGAGTATCCTTCTCTCCTCGCTGTGAATTTCCAGGCCTACCTTAACAGTTTGTTCGGGGAAGTGGGGGTTGATTACCACCTCCTCGAGCTCGTCGTTAGGTTTTAGGTCACTGATTTCTCGGTTGTGCAAGGAGTCAATAACAATGGTAGGGGGGTTGACTTGAGCTCCAGTTAATGTTGCCATAGAATATATGATATCACGGTCAATTTCCCCCTCTATTCCTCGATCAATATAACCTCCCTCAACAGGGGCAGCCAACTGCTTCGATTTTCTGCTCATCTTGAGCTCCACCTTCGTGGAATGGAAAGAAAGCATGCCAATCGGTACGGGTGGCGGCGGGAGTGCAAGAGTTTTCCCCTTCTTTGATTTGTCCTCGCCTTTTCCCTCTATCATTTTGTCCTCGCCCTGTATTGGCGGGCAGGATGCCTGGCCTTTCTGTTCTTTCCTTTTTTCCTCCAGTGCTCGGAGGAATCTCCCGGGCTGGTTCTTGATGGTAGCAACCCCGCCCGGGGTGTTAAATTTCACCCTTTGGTGGGGGACGGACGCAACTATTCCCAATTCGGCTGGCGATTACGCCGAGAATGGCATTGTACTGGGAAGGAAGATCGACCACCATGAAAGTTATCTTGGCCGTCTTCTGCATGGGTTTTTCCCCAATAGTTACGTCAAACACAATCGTCCCCTTTACCCTCACGGCGTGATTTGTGAAGCCCTCAAGCATGCCCGCGTATGGAAAAAGATGTGCTTCAGTCATTCTCATTCCTACCAACGTATGGTAGTAGAGTATATCGCGGGCAGCTCCTGTATCTATCAACACTCGGCCTATGTTTGCCCGGTTGATTCTCATTCTGAGGGTAAGAGGCTGAGTGGAATGAAAAAGGGTGGAGGCAAGTTCACTCCTTTTGAACCCAATTTCCTGCTCTTCTTCCGGAGCCATTGCGGGGATGGAGAAAACCTTTTCCAATGTCCGGATTTGGAGGGAGAGCTGTTTGTTGGAGGGAGGTTCTTCTCCAATGAAGTTTATGTTGTAGTCTCCATCGTCATCCTCAAAATTGTCTCTTTCTGTCCTCTCGGGACCACGAGTGTTTCGTGCCCGCTGCTGGTTATTATTGGGGGCCTGGTTGTTTCCCTTGATCCATCTGGTTAGTTCTCCATCATTGATTCTTTGCTGAATTACTCTCTTTAGCTGGAAGCAGTCCTCTGTTCCGTGCCCGTGATCATTATGAAATTCGCAGAACTTTGTCCTACTCCTCTCACTTGGTTTTCTGAGCATGGGGGGAGGAGGAGGAAAATCTGATGCCCTCATGATCACTGCTCGCGGCTCGGTGAGCTCGGTGTAGACTGTTTCCGCTACTTTTCTCCGGAGTTTGTCCGACCCACGACCTCTGTTTTTGCCCTGGTTGTTAACTTGGGCAGCCTCTGGGGTGGTCTCCTGAACTTGGCTTATTCTTTCCTTGGCTGAAGCTCGGGGAACGGGCATACTGCTCTCCTCGGCAGAGGCAATGGCAGAAGCCCTTTCATACATCTCCTCCACTGTTTTTGGCGGGCTGGAGGCGAAATTCAATTTTAGGAAGGAGGAGGAGAGGCCTCCCTCAAAGCAAAGCCTAATATCCCCTCCTTCTAGATCTACTATCTCCTCGCTCACCTTTCTGAAGCGAGCAATGTAATCTTTTGTGGATTCAGTGGGGGCCTGCTTGACACGGACAAGATCTGTCTTTGGTCTAGCGGGCACCCCGGCTCCAGCAAAGGCATTAAGAAAAATGTTCCTGAAGTGGCCGAAAGAGTCGATGGAGCGGGGTTTTAGAGCCAGCATCCAGGATAGGGTCTTGCCCGTGAAAGTGGCAGCTAGAGCTTTGCACATTACGGATTCGTCCGCGGAGAATAATGCCATTTGTCCCTCAAATCGACCCATGTGGCTCCTCGCGTTCTTTGAACCATCATATGTATCCATCTGGGGGGGCTTCCCCTTCTGGATAGGTGCCCGCGCGATCTTGTCGCTGAAGGCATCCATTGTGCGACCACATTTTTGGGCTGCCTTCTGATGGGTTTCCCACATTTTCTGCATGAAATCAACGAACTCAGGGTTCTGGCTATCAATCTTCTGTTTTTTACTGCGTGGAGCCACGGCCTTCCCCTTGGCCGGAGCCAGGGGTAGTGCTTGGGGCCTCACACGTTGATTAGACTGCGCCTCTTCGCCAATCTCCTCGCTATCATCCACGTGCACCACACTGCGCTTGGCCATCTGTCCGCGCTCAAGGGTTGGTTCAACCCGGTTTGCCCCCGCCGCTTGACTAGCAAGTGATTTAGCGGGAGCTCGTTGGGAGAACCTTTGGGACCCTTGTGGAAACTGTAGCCCTCCATTGGCCTCTATTTCGAACATTTCCAAGCCGTTGGTCGGCAATCACCATGGCCTCGGCGACCGGCTTGGATTTGGAGTCCGTAATTTCTTGTCTCCTTAGGATTTGCTCCAGGAGAGAGGAGTGTTCATGGTGGTGTTTTCGGGGGAGCTTGGGGAGTTTGGGACTTTTGTTTAGGAGGGCTTGTGCCTTTTCGGCCACGTATTTGGTCCGTGAGCCTGTGTGTATGGCTTTACGGCCGACCAGGGAAAGGGTGTGAGCAGACTGGGAACGAGCCCCCATTCTGTTGAAGACAGAGTTAGTTTGTTTTCCCCTATGATAGCGGAGGGTGAGGCTTGGTTTTCATCCTCCAAGGTCAAATGACCAGCGTTTTCCAGTATCTTAGACATATTTTGTGAAAAGATGATGGAAAAAGAAGAGCCTTTCGGCACTCGTTTTGTTTAGGACACGAGAGGTGCCTTGAAAACAAAATATACGGGAAGTAAATAAAGAAAAGATTAAACTGTTTCTAGTTTCCCGGCAATGGAACCACTGATGACGCCAAGCTGTTCAGGGTCAGGAGCGGTTTGAGGATATCTGGCTAGGATATTTAAGTGGTTGGTTTGTACCTAGATCACAACACAAAGAAGCACCGTTAAGGTCAAAGTTGGATGTTACTCCAACTCAGGCCCTCGGGTGTGAGAGTAAGAATACTGAGATAATAAGGCTTTGAATACCTTGGAGTGTGTGTGTGTTTAGGGTTTAGAGTAATATGGCTTACTCAATTGTATATGGAACTTACCTTGCCCAAGGGGGTAAAGACCTTCTATTTATAGGCAATGCAATGGTGCTTGTTGAGGTAAGCAATGAGATCAGCCCTAGGGGGCACTTTGGTATTTGACCAGCTACACGTGTCCGCAGCTAATTGGTCTGTCGTGAGGGAACATTGACTGTCCAAGGGACATGGCTGAAAGGGACATGAGCCGTGTAGCCGGCTTAGAGCATTAAATGGAATAGTAGGCGCCTGACTGAGCCGCATTGAATGCGTGATGGGGGAGCCGGCAAGTGGCCTGTCAGAGCCAGTAAGCTTAACTTGCTCAGTAAGGCTTGACATTAACCGGGAAGCAGGCATGTGCCCGCGGTCAATATTGTGGCCGCAGTCAAAGGTATATGACGCGAGCACGGTTGATGCGGGCACGCCTACGGCGGGCATGAGTCCTCGCGGACATTCACTCTGCGGGCACGGACCCAACGGTCACAGGTCGTGCGGACACGAATATAGCGATCAGGATCCTTCCGGTCTTGGATAGGATTAATGCGGGGAGGGACGCGGTCTTGACCTCAAGGGCCTATCTGTCCGCGGTCTCCCCCCCCCCAGCGGTCTAGGAACTGCCACGTCACTGGTCCCTTGGACCAGACCGAGCGCGGGCCCGGTCCAGTAGATCCGGGCTCATCAGAAGAAGAAGGCAAACAACGACAATCAGAGATGAAGAAGGGGTGGCCTGTAGGGCGAAGTTGGTTGGACTTGGATTTGGTGGATGTGGGATAGGAATTAGTAGGTTTGTAGGACGTGAAGAATTTTGTAGGTTTAAATTCATTGAATATGGTTGGGGAAGGTGGGAGGTGAGTGGGTTGAGGATGAGGAATGGGGTTATGGACGAAACTAGGGGGTGGAGGGAGTGCTGGGAAAAAGGAAACCGGTGAGGATTATTGTGTTTTCTTTTATTTTGAAAGGACAAAGTCTCGTAAACAATTATGCGCATGCTGCATGACTTTGATCCCGTTAAAAAACTAACATCTTGTTGTTTTTTACATCAATTTGCAACAAGTTGTAAATATGAAGAATGAGGTAGGTACTTTTTCACGTTTGAAACCAAATTGTAAAAATATTAAGCTTTCACGGTTGAAGGGGTAATTCGAGAAATTGAGTGAAAATAGTACAAGGATAAACGGGTTTGGAGGTGATACAGTTCGAGTCAACTGCTTTAACGGATAAGATCGGATTGTACAAGAATGAATGGCCGTTGTTGAAGATATTTGAAAATTGGAATGGCTATTTTACCTTAATGAAAAGATTGGTAAAGATCGAACGGTCGAAATTCATCTCCCTAACGATTCATACATCAGGACTTGACCTGATGGCCAGAGCACTGGGACACCAATACGGTGATCCTGGGTTCGACTCCCCCCAGTGGTTAGAGTGGATGATTATCCCTCCCTAGTTATCCCTAGTTAATATTAGGCGTCTCTAGGGGGGATTTTAAGGGAATTTCAGAGAATTGATGGACTTGTTAGTAAATTGACTTACACAAAAAATGGGGCTTGACTCGAGATGGGCAAGCCTCAAAAAAAAAAAAAAAAAAAAAAAAAACAAAACTCTACTTTATGAACCTCACATCCGGGGACAAACAGGTTATTAGAAAAAGGAAAAGGTATTAATCATGCTCAGAAGAAAAGAAAGATAGCTTCTAATTCCCACTCTTCTCTCCACTTTCTCTCTCTCTAGAGTTGTAACAACCCCCGCCTCCTGCATTTTCAAATCGGACGGTCAAAAAGCCTCTCTCCTAATATCGACGTCGCAAAATACACCAAACGCACTCATTTCATCACTCATCATCATCCGCAATCCCAACATACATACATGACTATAAGATTGACGTCGACGCCACCTCCGGTGTGTCCCCTTCTTCAGAGCTCAGTTCCCGCCATTTATTCCGTCAACTCTGTGTTCCTTCTCTTTATTGCTATCTGTTCGTAAAAACTGTAGGTATGATCGTTTAGCTTATTGTCATTTCCTTTTGGTGTTTTGGATTTTGTGCGATTCTGAAGATTTGATCGCACTTGAAACCCTAGCCCTAATCTCATTCCTAAACTATTATCATGCATTCAGTTTCTAGGTTTTCGTTTCTCATGATCGTTTATCTTTGTGCAGATAATTTGAAGGAGAGAGGAGAGAGATTAGAGTTTTCTACGTTCTGTGCGATCTCAGCCAAATACTTTAGTCGAAGGTGAGAGATTCTTATGATTAATTTCGTATTTAATTCATCAATTAATGCGTTTCTTTTAGTTTAGGTTTTCAGATTTCATTATCTAAGAGTTCTATATATAAGATATGGAAAATCTTCTGCTTCCATGATTCATTTGTATATTGTGAAGAAAATAAAAGATGGATCAAGAACGATTGCTATACCAACTGTTTTCTTGCATTTCAAGTTGATGTAGAGGGAGAATGTGTTTCCACCTTATCAAATACGTACACTCATTAATCATTTTATCGGAAAATCTTTCTCTTGATTGCATGAAAGAAACAGCAGATTTATTGGCTCTTGGTAAAATTTATTTTTTTCATCTTATTCTTTTTCTGACTTTCTTTTTAAAAGATGAATGAATCGTTATGTATTCAATGAAGTTATTCAATGTTTGTTTGGATATTCTCGAAATTGAAATGCAAGTCTTGCATGTTTCTGTAAAATCCATTAAAATGAACTTTCGCTGAATCCCATATATTCATTATACATTCATCCTGAGATTCTCAGATTCTCATTTTTTAAAACTAGCTTCCTCTTTATGTGAGAGTTGTGAAGTCTAAACTTATTTAAAAAAATCATTTGTCACTAAGACTTTGTTATTCAAGTAGTTGAATAATTTAATTTTAGTGGGGAAACTGATGGATAAATGTGTAAAATCTTTGAAGGATGTCTTCAGCGACACCATGTGCTGGTTGCAGATTCCGGAGACAAAAGTGCAACCCGGACTGTATATTTGCACCTTATTTTCCACCAGAGGATATCCAAAAATTTGCCAATTGCCACAAGGTGTTTGGCACTAGCAACATAACAAAAATCCTCAATGATCTTGATCCAGCCCATAGGGCTAATGCTGTTCGTTCATTGGTCTATCAGGCTGAGGCCCGGCTTCAGAATCCCATATACGGTAGTGTTGGTTACATTTCTCTTCTCCAGAAAAGGCTTAAGCAAGTGCAGACTGAACTTTTTTCAGCTAAGAATGAGTTATCTATGTACATTGGACCGTCTGCTATGTTACCAAATCTAAATCAAGAAAATCCTGCTCAATTGGCTGCTATGTACAACATTCAACCGATGTTGGATGTACCTGGGCCAGGCCATGGAAGCCAATTGCTTATTCGTGAGCCTCAATATAATCAGCCCCAGCAGCATCAGCAGATGCTTGAAGCGCAGAAACTTTCTGCTGTTCTGGTTGCAAGGGAGCAAGAGGAGATAATGATGAGGTCTTATGGACAACATCAGCTACAGCTGCAGCAGCAACAGCAACATCAGAACCATCCAGCACTGCAACAACAACACCAGCTCCAGCAGACTGGGATTGACGGGTTAATTGATGGGTTGGGCAGTACAAGGGATACTGGACAGGTTACTGCTAGTGGGTTCTTTGACCTCACCGGGGAGGATATGTTGCCATTACTGGCTTTGGGTTCTTACAACAATAGCATGTACAATGCTCAACAACAACAACAACAGCAACAGCAACAGCAACAGCAACAGCAGCAACAGCAACAGCAACAGCAACAACAGCAACAACAGCAACAACAGCAACAACAACAACAACAACAACAACAGCAACAACAACAACAACAACAACAACAACAGTCTGAGATTGAGGGACTAATTGATGGCAATACAAGGGATGATGGACAGGTTACTGCTAGTGCGTTCATGGACATCACTGAGCAGGATATGTTGTCGTCACTGGATTTTGGTCCTTACAAAAATAGCATGTACCATACTTATCAACAACAACAACAACAACAACAGCAGCAGCAGTCTGAGATTGAGGGGTTAGTTGATGGGTTTGACAATACGAGGAATGCTGAACAGGTTACTGCTAGTGGGCTCATCGACTGCACCGAGGAGGATATATTGTCGTCACTGGCTTTGGGTTCTTACAACAATATCATGTACGATATGCTTCAACAACAACATGAACAGTCTGAGAATAAGGGTTTAATTGATGGGTTTCAAAATATGAGGAACGCTGAACAGGTGTCTGCTAGCGGGTTCGAACTTACCGAGCACGATAAGTTACAATCACTTGTTTTGGGTTCTTACAACGATAGCATGTACACTACGAATCAACAACAACAGCAGCCGCAGTCTGATATTGAGGGTTTAATTGATGGGTATATCAATACGAGGGACGCTGGACAGGTTTCTGCTAGCGGGTTCGAAGTCACCGAGCATGATATGTTACAATCACTTGCTTTGGATTCTTACAACTATAATCTGTACCCTACACATAATCAACAACAACAATATCAGCAGATTCAGCACCAGCTACAGCTTCAGGTCGATCCGCTTTTGCTTCAGCAACCAGAACAACCACAGCTACCTGATAGAAATGGAGTAGAGGAGGGTGGGTACTGCGGTCGTCCTCCAATTTAATTTTCATTCTAGGTATTTCTCTCAATACTATTTGTCCCTTCTTTTATTCTGTTTACCTATATGATAAATGACTGTGTTTTTGCAATGTTTGCATCTTTTAGTTGAACATATATGAAATGAGAAATGGTTGAACCATGCATTTGTTGGTGGCAGAAAGCCAAAGCTACTGTTTATTGCATAGAGCAGTTGGGGTTGTTAAGAGGAATTATTGTCTTTTCACGGCCCAGATATGTTACATTCTTGATCAGCAATTACAAAATTGTTGTAGTATATAACCCATGAAGCCTTACAAAATTTTTGTAGTATATAACCCATGAAGCCCCAAGTATTTCCACTGTCCCTCATTAGTACTACCTCCATCCCAAAATGAATATCCAAATTTGCTCCTGATTAAAAGCAAATTTGGATATTCAATTTGGGAGGGAGGTAGTATTGTTTAAGAATGCAATGTGTTGAACGAACATGAGCAAATTTGGATATTTATTTTGGGACGGAGATAGTATTTTATAAGAATGCAATGTGTTGAATGATGAAGAGAAAATTCATTTTGTGGGACGGAGATAGTATTTATAAGATTGCAATGTGCTGCAATAAATGTATTGCAGTAACAATCTTAGATGTTTATGATTTCTGATTATGAATGATACGGTCTGCTTTGTCTGTTGTTGTGTTTTGGAGATAGGATTATAGCCTAAAAGTCGGGAATTGTTGGAAGACTCTTGTTTGGGGGTGTGGAGGAATTATAGGGGCATTATAGGTTTGTTTGGCAGCCTTTTCTAGGGTTCTAGTTAAGACCATGTCCAATAGATGGGTTGAGAGGGGGGTTGAATGGGGGTAAACTGGTTGAATGAGGGCAATAAGGGGTTGAAAGGGGGGTGGTTGAAGGGGAGGGGTTGAGAAGGTTCAACCAGGTTGAAAAAAAAAAGTGGGTCCCGTTTTTGCCACGTGTCGCCGCCCCATTGGGCCAAAAACGGCGCGTGAAATACAGGCTCTCTTTAGGCGCGTATAAGGTTTGGTTTTTTTTTCTTTTTTCCTGTGAGATGCCACGTGTCTCTATATGATTGGTCCGTACTTTATTATTTTTTCACCCAATTATTTAAGCTCAATTATCTCATAATAAATGATTTAAAAAAAAAAATTCACCAAAATTCATCATTTTTTTTCCCTACAAATTGATATAAGTTTCATTTGATTTGGACACAAAAAAAAAAAAAAACACTAATTTTTCAATTTGAGCTGAATTATCACCTAATAAATTAATTTTTTTTTTTCACCAAAATTCATCATTTTTTTTCCCTACAAATTGATATAAGTTTCATTTGATTTGGACACAAAAAAAAAAACACTCAAAGTGGTGGGGTAGAGAATGATGAGTTGGGAGGAGTTGAATTTTAAACTAAACTAGCTTATTGTGGGGGGGGTGTAGTTGAGAAAGTAGTTGAATGATTAAGTGGATGGAGAGAGAAGATGAGGTGTCGTGATATTAGGATAGTTGAATGTTTTTTGATAGTTTTCTTATTGAACTTGGTCTAACAATATCTATACTAGAGTTTATACTACCTTTACCTATCTTGATTTTTATGAAGTTAATTTGGCTACATTCCATAAGAAATGAAACTTACAACTGTCATTGATAGTATTAAATTAAAATAATTTTTTAAAATTGTATAAGGATAATTAGATTTTCACAAAATTATAGTCCAAACTTGACTATAAAAAAACAAAAAACAAAGTGAGACGGACCATATGTTGGCCGGCAGGGAGTAACAATTAATAGATAGATAGAATAGTTGTCTATATAATTATAAAACACCAATATGTGCAGTAAAATTTGTATGTTTGATTTTAGTAAAATTTGTTTGTATTCAAATGTTTCTCATAGTAGAAATTGCTTCTACGTGGGTAGAACTAACTAAAAGAAATGGAATTTTGTATGTAGTAATTTTGTGTTCAAATTAATAATTACTATTTGTTTGCTAAACATATGCTTTTGTTTTGTTTTGTTGCGTTGCAGCTCAATTCCAGAAAATCAACCAGAATTCTCTCTCTCTTTTTTTTTTTTTTTTTTTTTTTTGCTGAGGATGCATGGTAGTTACCCTTTATTGGGAGATAAAGAATTACAAGTCTATATTAGGTTTCATATATACTACTTTTTTTTTTTTTTAAATCCCTGAGTACCTTTGATTACAACAATATACTCACTCCCTCCGTCTCACACACAAATTTTCATTTTATGTTTCATTTAAAAAGTCACACTCCCAAAATAAAAAACTTTTTAATTTTTTTTTATTTATGTGATCTACTTGTCATATTCAAAATAACTATCTACTTACTATTTTCTACCCCGCTTTTTCTCCCATACCTCACTTTTCACGTCATATCCTTACTCCACTATACACTTTTCTTAATTTTCATGCATGATCAAGGACACGGAGGGAGTATTGGCTTTGTTTCCATTCTTTCATTTATTTTTAACCTGTTTTATTTCATACTGAATGATAAAAAAAAATTAAAATTTAATTCCGATGAAAGTAAAATAAAAAAAATTATTGCATTTTGAAACAAAGAATGTAAGATTATTTTAAAATGAGTTGGCTTATGAAAAATCAGTTTTTCTTGCTCAGCCGAAAAAACTAAAATTTTCAAATAACCTTTCAACCCCGCTTTCGCGGTCACCTCTGTCACCTACGAATTTTGAAGATACGTTACTATTGTGATTCTCGTCAGGCATGAGCCGCTAATTACGTACCCGACAACAATACATGTACCTGCAATTAATATATTACGAATGTATTTTCATTGGATTTGGAGTTTGAATAATAATACTCCAAATTGAAACAACTTTTGTTAGACCATGTACAAAGGAGGTGTTGAATTTTTTTTTTCAACAGTTGAACTTCTACAATGGCAGTTGAAAAAATGTTTAAACTGTTGAAAATTTTTATTTTGTTGAAAAAATTCAACAGGTGTTGAAAAAAAAAATTGGGCCCCATTTTGCCACGTGTCACCCTCCTATTGGACCGGAATTGGCGCGTGTAGTACACTTTCTCGGATGGCGCGTTAGGCACAGTTAAGGCTGAGTTTGAAACCTTTTTTTTTCTTTTTTTCTTGTGATGACACTTGTCACTTTATGATTGGTCAGTTTTTTTTTTGTTTTCAAATTTCATCCAAAACTTTCAAAGGCATTTATCTTATATAAAAAAAAAAAAAATTTACACCAAAATTCATAATTTTTTTTTCTCTATAAATAGAGTCTTGTTTCATTTGATTTGGACAAAAAAAAAACACTATTTTTTCAATATAAATTAATTATATTATAAAATAAAAAATATAATATAAAATAAAATAAAATAAGTATTTCAGTATTTTTTTAATTATAAATGATAATAATAATGATTATTATTATCATTAATAATAATAATTATTAATTTTTTAATTAATAATAATTATTATTATTTTACTAATCATAAAAATAAAAATAAAGAATATAAAATAAAATAAAAGTGGTAGGGTATAGGATGATGAGTTGGAAGGGTGTTGAAAAAATATGGGTGTTGAAACTATTGTAGGGGTTAAAAATTGAATGGGGTGTTGAATAATTAGGTGGAGGAGAGAGAAGATGATGTGTCGTATTTTAAAGGCTGTTGAAAAAATGGGTTTGTTTAAACCATTGTAAATGGTCTTAGGTGCTGTATTGGCTTTCAATATGATGCTGTCAAAAAGATTGAATCAGTCACTACAACAAATATGCCTTTTCCCGGCACTTTTAAACTGGCACTTTATTTTGTGCCGCTAATTTTCGGCATTTCAACGAAAAGTGCCGCTAAATTTCCGGCATTTTTTGAAAAATGCCACAAATTCCCGGCACTTTATTGAAAGTGCCGCTAATTTTCGGCATTTCAATGAAAGTGCCGCAAAATTTTCGGCACTTTTTGAAAAATGTCGCGAATTACCGGCACTTTATTAAAAGTGCCGGAAAATTTCCGGCAATTACTGAAAAGTGTGACTAAATTCCGACATTTATTGAAAAGTGCCGCTAATTAATATCTGACACTTTTCTGTAATTGCCGCATATTTTTCTGCACTTTTTGAAAAGTGTCACAATATTTTTGTGAAATTGCCGCAAAATATCCGGCATTTTTTTGTAATTATTCTAATTTTTTTCATCATTTTGTCCTTTTTTTATAATATTATGGCCGTCCCATAACTAATGTTATGTACTATATATTTCAAATTGTAAAATTGATATATAATATTTTAGATTGAAGGGAGTAATATTTTTATTCAATTTTAAAAACATTTATTATGAGACGGAGAAAATATAGTAAAAAAAAAGTCAATAATTAAACTATTCTTTTAATTTTTATTTTTACAATCTCCACCTAAACAAGACGTATTTCACCGGACGTATTACTCCAGGCGTATTTCACTATTTCTTTACCTTCCCAAAATTTCCCTCCCAAAATTCCCTCCCCAAATTCCCTCTCAATCCAAATTCAAATCTTAAATCAAATCCGAATCCACATCTTTCCGATTCATCATAGAATTCTAAATCAATTAGGATATCGGCAGCTTCTTATTAGCGCTGGCTGAAATTACCCGGATCCGAGAGGCAGCGCGATCGCGCCCCGGCATCTGGCATCTTTCGCGTTGGAGCGGTTGTCTCGCCGTTTTTGTTTTCGCATTCGTAGAGTCGCCACGCCGTTTTTATTAAGCCCAAAACATTGAAAAAGGGCATCAGTTTAAAGATAATTTTAAACTGTTTTTTGTGTGATGAGATTTTGAGTTCGGAGGTCAGATGACTCCTCGGGAAGAGAATATTAGAATATTAGAGCTCACCCGAGTCGCCTCGTAAAACGAGTCTTTCGGATACCCCTAATATCCTTTAAATGTTGTGTGTGTGTGTGCTTTTAAAAATGCATGCTGTATCGGATGTCTACATTGTATACTATGTATTGAAATGTATTGAAATAGTAATGGAAGGAAGCCTTACCAATGTTGGTTCGTGTCTGTCTTCCGCTGAGGAATAGTGTTTGAGGTCGGAGTAGCGTTCCGGTACGGATCGGGATTGCTTCGGGAGGGACCGGTTGTCTGCGGACAGAGTTTCGGCGTGAGTTGATGTTGCAGGCTGCGTTCGGGCAGAGGTTCGGCGTGCGTGGGGATTGCTGGGATCACTCGGGCAGAGGTTCGGCGTGCGTTGGGGTGGCAGGAGTCACTCGGGCAGAGTTTCGGCGTGATTTGGGATCACCGGTTTGACTCGGAAAGAGCCGGGACACCGTGGAAAGACCAGGCAAGGCCTCGGAGTACCACGAGGGGCCTCAGAGTACCTCGAGAGTGCCTCGGGGCAGCGCGGGAGCGTCGCGGGAGCGCTCGGGGAGGCTTCGGAGCACCACGAGGGGGCTCGGAAGGCCTCGAAAGGATCCGAAAGGGGCCGGGAATGCCTCGGAAGGACTTAGAGGGGAAGCCAGAAGGCCTAGGGAGGAAGAGAGAAGTGGGAGGTGTGTGAAAATGAGGAGGGGGAGCCCTCTATTTATAGTGCCAGATTTGGTGCAAAGAGGTCCGTACGGACCTCCCTGGTAATCCAGACTTTTGGTTTTCCTCGATTTGAGGGAATCTGTGATGATGGTGAATATTCTGAAATCATGATGTCCCCTGAGCAATAAGGTCCGTACGGACCATCTTGACATGCAAAGAGGTCCGTACGGACCAACTAAGCAAGAGGGTAATCATTTTTCCCGGGATTTGAGGGAATATTGTGGACTTTAAGAGGATTCAGTAATTATTAGAGCAAAGAGGTCCGTACGGACCATTATTGCTTTTCCAATTTCCTGAAAATTCCCAAAAGGTCCTTTTGTCCCTTTTTATCCCAGAAAGGCTCCTCCCTTGGTTTGGCTGGGGGTTTTGAGAGGGTTTTGAGTGCCATGGGTCGTCGAGACTGCGTTGATGAGTCTGCGGTGTTTCCCGTGTGTTTGAAAGGGGGTGATCCAGATTGGGGTACTTACAGTAAGCCCTCGACGACGTCACTTATGAAAGAAGTGGGGTCGCCGATAAGATAAGGGTCCTAAATCTGGATCGCGTGGCCGGGAGATAAAGTGACCGGGAGGTCAGCCAGAGGACGTGGTGGTGTCCTATCGTGTGACCGTTTAGGTCGCAGGGCCGGACCCCGCGATAGGATTCCTACGTATCCCCGGCGGGAATCAAGCCCGGGTCGTAGTTCGGGTGTGGGGTGAGTGTTTTGTGAATGCGGGCGTGGTGGTGCCCCGAAGTGTTGTGTGACCGCCGAGGTCGGGCAGGGTGAGGACGCGGTGGTGTCCCGGGTGACCGTATAGGTCGATGGCTGGACCCTGTGATAGGATTCCTACGTATCCCTGGCGGGAATCAAGCCTGGTCGTAGTTCAGAGGTGGTGAAATTGTGAGTTCGGGCGTGGTGGTGCCCTGAAGTGTTTTGTGACCGCCGAGGTCAGTTGTGAGGACGTGGTGGTGTCCTAAGATGTGGTGACCGCCGAGGTCAAATTGTGAGGACGTGGTGGTGTCCTGGGATGGAAATTTTACGATTTTCCTAATCGGGTGGTTTAAGGCCTTCCGGCCGAGATAGTGATTTGGGAGATTTATACGGTCTTCCTGACCGAGTGGTTTAAAGCCTTCCGGCCGGGGATAGTGTGAGGACTTGAATCGTCTTCTGAATGTGGTTGCGCAACGCGTGAGGACTTTGAATCGTCTTCTGGCGGCGGTTTCGGTGCCACGCGGGAGGACTTTGAATCGTCTTCTGGCGGCGGTTGGTGCCACGCGGGAGGACTTTGAATCGTCTTCTGGCGGCGGTTGGTGCCACGCGGGAGGACTTTGAATCGTCTTCTGGCGGCGGTTGGTGCCACGCGGGAGGACTTTGAATCGTCTTCGCGGCGGTTGGTGCCACGCGGAGGACTTTGAATCTTCTTCGCGGCGGCTTGGTGCCACGCGGGAGGACTTTGAATCGTCTTCGGCGGCGGTTGGTGCCACGCTGGAGGACTTTGAATCGTCTTCCGCGGCGGTTGGTGCCACGCGGAGGACTTTGAATCGTCCTTCGGCGGCGGGTGCCATGTGTGAGGACTTTGAATCGTCTTCCGGCTGTGGTTGTGGAGGCATGGCCGCCTTGAGCTCGTGCTTTGTCCGCTGGGAGAAGGTTGGACTTACGATGGTGCCGGTGTTCATCCGTTGGGGATTTATCGTGGCCTTGTAGGGGCTTGCAAGGATTCCCTTTTTGACTTGCTGGGGAAGGAGCTCGGGCTTACTTTGATGGCCGGTGCTTGTGTTGTTGATGAGTGGGCAATGATGATGGCCGGTGATTGCTTCACCATTTGGCATTTTGGAGGCGTTTCGTGCCTTGGGATTTGTATTCGGAGGTGTTGGCTCCTTCTTGCGCTTGTTTTGCCGTTGAGTGGGCAAAGTTCGGGCTTACATTGACGGCCGGTGCTGGGGATAAGTAGTCTTGTACGACTTCCCTTTGACTTGTTGGGAAAGCGTTCTTGGACTGTTTGAGGGCCGGTGCTTGAGTTGCCGTTGAGCGTTTTGGAGGCGTCTCGTGCCTTGATATTCGTGCTGGGAGGTTTTGGCTCCTTCTTGAATTGCCGTTGAGTGGGCGAGGACCGGTCTTACATTGACGGCCGGTTCTTGAATTGCCGTTGGAGTGGGCGAGGTTCGGGCTTACACTGACTGCCGGTGGTTGAATTGCCGTTGGAGTGGGCGAGGTTCGGTCTTACACTGACTGCCGGTGCTTGCGTTGCCGTTGGAGTGGGCGAGGTTCGGTCTTACACTGACTGCCGGTGCTTGCGTTGCCGTTGGAGTGGGCGAGGTTCGGGCTTACACTGACTGCCGGTGCTTGAATTGCCGTTGGAGTGGGCGAGGTTCGGGCTTACACTGACTGCCGGTGCTTGCGTTGCCGTTGGAGTGGGCGAGGTTCGGTCTTACACTGACTGCCGGTGCTTGCGTTGCCGTTGGAGTGGGCGAGGTTCGGGCTTACACTGACTGCCGGTGCTTGCGTTGCCGTTGGAGTGGGCGAGGTTCGGGCTTACACTGACTGCCGGTGGTTGAATTGCCGTTGGAGTGGGCGAGGTTCGGGCTTACACTGACTGCCGGTGCTTGCGTTGCCGTTGGAGTGGGCGAGGTTCGGTCTTACACTGACTGCCGGTGCTTGCGTTGCCGTTGGAGTGGGCGAGGTTCGGGCTTACACTGACTGCCGGTGCTTGCGTTGCCGTTGGAGTGGGCGAGGTTCGGGCTTACACTGACTGCCGGTGGTTGAATTGAAGGGTTAGGGACCATTCTCGCACTCGATTTGCCGAAAAAGGCCTTAGGACGCCTGGGCAAAGATTATAAGGGCATGAAAGTAATTTGGCCCTCCCTTGCAAGAAGGTCCGTACGGACCAACCTGGATGGAAAGAGGTCCGTACGGACCACTTTGATTTTTTACAGTTCCCAGGTTTTGACCGGGTTAAAAAGCCGAGGCATCCCCTTCATTTCCCATTCCCAGTTTCACGAACCAGCCGAGAGAGAGAGAGAGGAAGAAACCTCCATTGTTAACCAAAATCTTCCATTTTTCGCTTGAATCGCTTGCAATGGCGGAAGGATCTCGAAGGAATCGCCGTCAACGCAGTCAAGAAGTGGTCGAGCAACGGATGGAGCTCCAAAGAAATTGGATCTCGTTTGTTCCATCTTCAAAGAATCCGGATGTCTTGTATCCAAATCCGGAGGTGCACAATCGTCGTTCTAGGAACGTCGGGGAGGTAAGAAATCCGTTCCGTTTTGATTTCCTGCTCGAATTTTTGAATGCTAGAACTAGGTTTTAGTTTTTCGCATTTTTGAATTTTTGTTATTTTTTATGCCTTTTGTGAAATTCTTGATGAATTGTTGAAAATGGACATGTAAAAATTGTGGGTATGTGTATTTTGTGCGTAAATGTGTAGATTAGCTTTTATTTGTGAAAATAAAGTGCCTCTCTATGAAAATGCATGTTTTGGTGTTTTGTACCGTATGCTATTTATGTATGTACATTATGAGAAAAGTTTGTCGTGTAGTGACAAATTTTGTGAAAAAAAATGTGACATGTGTCGTATTTTGTGACGGGTTTTGTCTGAAAGTGTGTGCCGTGTAGGGACGGATTTTTTGAAAATGTGTTATGCAGTGTGTGCCGTGTTCTTGGGTGACAGACTTTGTGGGGAAAATATGTGCAATATGTGCTGTGTTTTTGTGACGGGTTATATGTGCTTTTGCCGTGTTGGGACGGACTTTTTTGAAAATGTGTCGTGTAGGGCTTAATCCCTCTTTTGAGAAAATGTGTACAGTGTGTGCCGTGTTTTTGTGACGGGTTACATGGGAAAAATTATAGGTATAATGTATGTGAAAATTATGTGCAACATGTGCCGTGTTTTGTGACAGAATATATGTGAAAAATATGTGCAATGTGTGCCGTGTTTTGTGACGGGATATATGTGAAAAATATGTGCAATGTGTGCCGTGTTTTGTGACGGGTTATTTTCATGGTTTTCCGTGTTGGGACGGACTTTTGTGCCTTTTGTTTTATATTAAGTACTGTGATTGACGTACCTTTGCTGTGTTTACCTGCAGGATGTGGGGGTTATGGCTGGGAAGGCCAAGAGGATGAAGACTCGGGGATCGCTCGAGGTCATTGTTGAGTTGTGGCAGCGTATGCCCGATATTTCGTGGATGGTAGGCCGAGTCCCAAGAGGCCGGTCTACGCTTCCGGCTTGGGTGTGTTCGTAGAGAACCCGGCCGGGTCTCGACACGAGGAAGAACAAGAGCGTCTTCCTTGGCCTTTCGAGTATTGGTGGGATACCACCCACACCTTCCATCCGAGCCTGGGAGAGGTGGCGGTGACGCCGACCGACTTTGCTTTGCGATTACCGGGCTTTCCTTCAAGGAGGGCCGGTGCGGTGGCGAGATATGATTGCCGATGATGTGTTGACCGAGCTGCTGGGCTTTGAGCCTCGTCCTCGCAGGGGCCTGGGGATGCTATATAGCGATGTGGAGCTGAGGATCACGGCCAGTATCGGGGCCTATGTTCGGGGTACCGGCCAGGTGACGGCGGAGCAGCTGGCGCGCTCCTTTTTGTGGTTTGCACTGTCCGAGACTTTGTTCTCGAACCACGCGACTGCGGCTCCCTTTGCTCTGTTGGAGAGCTTGATTGATCTGGAGAGGGTTTGTGACATTGCTTGGGGCGAGGCAGGCTTGGCCGAGCTCTACTTTTCTTTGGACCGGTTTAGCTGGGTGTGGCGCGCTCATTGGCCTGTTTTGACTTTGCTTTGGAGGTATGAGTTTATTGCTGTCTTTGATTTAGCAACTTGTCGTTTCTCCGTTTTCTTTTGCACTGAGCCTTTTCTGTTTTTTTTTTTCACAGGTGTGGTTCTACGAGATTTTTCAGTGCTTCCCGTGGGATAGAGATCCGGGGCCGTTGCCGCGTATCCCGCTATGTCGGGCCGGGCTCGTACAGCGAGGAAGAAGAGGAGCAGCAGGGGGAAGCTCACCATCGCCTACGGGGATGTGCAGGAGCGCCTGGAGAGGGGTAGCCTGGAGGGGTTTGTTTTGTTCCCGTGGGCTCGGTATGAGGGTGACGAGTTTGAGGGGGCTCCCGAGGTGACAAAGCCGCAGCGAAGATGCCGCGGGGCCCGACTTGCGACGTCATGTACCCTGGGAGCGGGTCTTCTCGGGCAAGATGGCCTGTGTGTGCTTCCCGTGGCTCCGAGGGACCCTCCTTTTGGGATGCTTGATTCCCGGGACATGGATGTGCTTGATTTTGAGAGGTACCTTGGCGGTGTGGGCGCTGAGGAGTTTATTTTGTATGGAGAGGAGTACGGGGCCTTCGTGAGGAGGAAGCTGAGGACGCCACAGGTACTGGCGAGGGAGAGAGAGGCCGGCCCGCAAGTTCCCCTGCAGGTTCCGATGCCGGGCCGGATTTCACGTATGTCCGTGGGGACGGATCGAGGAGGAGGGTGTCTCAGACCCGTTTCGAGCAGCTCCCCGCCGCATACCGAGTGGATCCCGATAGATCGGTGAGTGTGCCGACTCTTTTCCATCTTGGCATCTTTTCGTATTTTTCTTTTTGTTGTTGAGTATAACCGTATTGCCGAGCGTTTCCTTGGTCGCTTGCTTGTGCAGTCCCGGGAGAGCCTATGATATGCCGACTCGCCGTTATGTGGCGACGAGGTCGTTTGCGAAGAAGATGGCGTCGAAGATGTCTTGCCGGTCTTCGCGACGCGTGCCGGCGTACCACCCTATGCCTTCGAGGCATTCTCAGACGTTCCTCCACCGAGAGCCGAGCCTGAGCCACAGCCAGAGGGACCTTCGAGGGGGCGGCATAGCATGGATGCCGGACGTCTTCTGAGCTCCGAGGCAGCAGCCCTTTTATCGCTCTTCCCTCCGCAGACGCACAGGTGAGGGATCCTCGTAGCCTTCTTTCTTTGATCCTTTCGTCGGATTTGATCCTTCGGATTACTTTGAGTGGCAGCCTCGGCGGGGCTCGATACTCGACGACGAGGACGTGACGGCGAGTTCACCGGATGCCCGACTTCTCTCGGAGGACCTTGGCGAGGATGATGATGCCGAGGAGTCTCGATTAGTATTCATTTGCTTTCCCTCTTTTCATATCTTCTCTCCCTTTTTTTTTGTTTAGCAAATGTACATTTGATGTACCTGTAATAAAACACTCGTATTTGCACGGCAAACATCATTTTATTTTAAGATGTAATGTCATTTTTGGGATTCCTGGGAATTGTCCTAGAAATTGTTGCTAGTATTTTTTTTATTTTGTGCATGCCACGTGAGCTGAGAGTGCGTTTGTGGGTAGTGTATGTTCACCGGGAATGGCTTTGGCCGTTGTTTGGGCGCTTTGGAGCAAGGTCCCGCCGAGGACAAATGGGTTGTTGTACTGTTTGTCGGGGAAATGGGTTCTTTGCAAGGAGGTCCGTATGGACATACTTAGCATGCAAAGAGGTCCGTACGGACCAACCTTGCTTTGGGAAGGAGATAAATGCTTTCCAAAGGTCTCGGTTCTTCCTCATTTCCCCATTTGCAACCATTTTCGAGCTTTCTTCCCCATTTTCTCTAGGAACCTCCATTTTTGCCATGGATTTTTCGTACGTCCCTAGAATTTTGCCGAGGCTTTCGCAGAGAGGCAAGCACACTTCCTTGAGCAAATGAAAACGTGGATGCGGCGCCGTATGAGGCATCGTAGACGGGCTTTCGAGGTAAGGTTTCGTCTTTGCTCGATTTGGTCTTTTAAGGAGTTGGTTCCCGATTGGGATTTGTTATGGCCGCCGCGAAGTTCGGGATGTTAGGAGGCATGTGTATTGTTTCTCCTATAATGAAATGGTGCCCACTTTTGAGGATTTTCGGGCTTTGATTGGAGGACCGGAGGTGGAGGCCATCTCGCTTCCTTTGATTGGTGGCGCCGCGGTGAGCGTGAAGCTTGTGCTTTCTTCGTACTTCGTTGGAAGAAGTGCAGTGGTATGATCCTTGATTCGGGTCATATTGACATTTCCGAGCCGCCGAGCGGTTCATGGTTGATGATGAGAGTGATGTCTCTTCGGACGCATTTGCCTTGTGCGTGATGGCGACGCTTTTCATGGTCGCCTCCCTTGGCATTTGCGATGGCGCTTTGCTAGATGTGGTAGGGCACCGCAGAGCCGGGAGAGGATATTGTCCCGTTGGTGCCGGGGGAGACTCTTCATGGTATCGACCGTCCGGCGACCGGGGATCGTTTCATGAGAGGGGGAAGCCCCGCTTTGCTCACCTTGTGGCTGCGAGAGAGACTTCAGCCATGCCCGAGGCTCCGACGTCGTTTAGTCCGTGGTCATTTGCTCGCCGACCTCTTGCGTTGGATATGGATCACCCGCCCGGGAGAGATGGATGGCACCTTGGTACGCATCGTATCCGCCGGTGGGTTCCCACCGGAGGATCGAGACTAGGAGGGTCTCTCAGAAGGGTCCTATGTCGTCGTAGTTCCAGGTTTGTCTTGGTCCTCCTTCTATATTCCGTCGCTTGTTTCCGGCTAGCTTGGGATGAAGCAGAGCCTTTGTTGGGCCGGGATGACCTTGCTACCGCGGAGGTAGTTCCTCTTGTATGGCGGCTTCAGTGCCTTCTTGTATTTTCCGAGGGTATGGAAGTATTCCGCTTTCCCTCCCGTGGTACTCCTTAGACGTCGAGGGAGCGTCGTGTTGACGACTCGCACTCCGGCCCGGTATGAGCAAACAGTGTCAAGGGCACCCCAAGTGGTCTTGGAGAGCAAGTGCGTGTAGCGATTCTCGGGACCCGGCTGCCGTAGTAGCTATTGCCTTAGAGTGCCGAAGCCCGGTCCGACCCTTTCGATGTGACGGAGACACTTTGTTTGACTACGAGACTAGAGTTGACCGACCGACAGGAGAGGTCCTCTTTGCACTCGCAGGGAGGAGATCCGAGCCGAAGCACGGCGAATGAAGCCCCGAGAGCTACCGGATTGTTTGACTCTACGGGAGGACCCCGATCTCTGACCGAGAGACGCAGAGTTGGTTCACGTGGAGCGAAAGAAGACTCGCCGGGGACGAGGGAAGAAAGGAAAGAATGGCGAGGGGACAAGCGCAGATGGCGCGGAATGACCTCCTAGGTATCCATTCATTGCATTTGCAAACACATTATTTGTTAAATGTATTAAGCTGTCTTTTAGCATGTTGTGAACTTGAGAGTAGACCGTGCTTGAACTCATCAAGAAATGTTGTAACCGTTAGTGATTTGTGATTTACTTTTAAAGCTTTGTCGAGACGCAAGATCTCTTGTTTGCCTTTGTTTCTTTTGTGCACCTTGTCGGCGTCCATCTTTGGACTTTTCTGTTGCATTTGCGGACTGAAGCAGTCTGGGCCATGACGGCAATCCCCTTTGCTTAGGCTTTGTGCTTGGCTGAGAGGTTGAATGATCCCCTGACAAGTCGTTTTGACGGTCTTTTTCGTAGCTTCCTTGCCTCTTGTTGGCGTCGGGCTCTTGACCTCTTTTTGTAGCTTCTGCTTGAGCTTCTTTTATTTATTGTTTTTTTTGTGAGCCCTTGCTCGAGCTCTTTTTTTTTTTTTGTGAGCCCTTGCTCGAGCTCTCTTTTTTTTATTTTTTTTTCGAAGCGCGTGAAGGCAAAGACAAGCCCCTGGCTTGGAAGCGCATACGAGCCGGCCGTTTGATGCTGAGTGACCCTCGGATGTCCTTTGATGTTGCCGCCGTCGTTTGACTTGGTCAAGGTGACGTTGGGGCGTGTTCTTGAAAAGTGCGTAGCTTGATGGAGGTCTTGATTGACATTCAAACTTTTGACTTTTTGTGTATTTTTAGACCGGACCAATTAAGGTTGCCTACGTTCCTCCTGACTAGAGGGCTCAGTCTGCGTAGTTCGACACTACATGGAGTGCCAAGAGATGCACAGCTTGTTCTTCTTCGTGCGAAGTATCTCGCGAAGTTTGCTTCCGTTGACCGGATTCAAGAAGGGATTGCCGTCTAGGTCCTGTCGCCTTCATGGCGCCTCCGGAGAAGATCTTTTGAACCACGAAAGGGCCGATCCATGTTGGTTCCCATTTTCCCAGCTGGGTTGGTTCGAGTGGGAGGCTTTTCTTTGAGTACAAGGTCGCCTTCCCCGATGTCTCGGGATTTGACTTTCTTGTCGAAAGCTCTAGCCATCCCGCTTTGATAGGCTCGGACGTGTTCCATGGCCTTTAGTCGTCGCTCGTCTAGCGTGAGCCAATTCGTCGTGTCGGCCGAGCCATTCGACTTCGTTGATGTCATTTTCCAAAGAAGACTGGAGTGAGGGAATTTCCAATTCAATGGGAAGGACTGCTTCCATCCCGTATGTCGTGGCAAATGGGGTTTCTCCCGTGGTCGTTTCCGACCGATGTGCGGTAGCCCCAAAGTGCAAGGTGCAGCTTCTCGGGCCAATCTCGTCCTCGGGTGGTCATTTTTCTGATGATCCGTTCGAGGGTTTTGTTTGTCGCTTCCACGGCGCCGTTTGTTTGTGGCCGGTAGGGAGAAGATTTGTGGCGTGTGATTTTGAATTCACCGCCAGCCTGTCGAATTCCCTTCGAAGTGTGAACCATTGTCCGATATGATCTCATTTGGGATGCCGTATCGGCAGATGATGTTTTCCTTGAGGAAATGCGCGACCTTCTTGGAGGTGAGTACCTTGTAGGACTTGGCTTCGACCCATTTGGTGAAGTAGTCGATGGCTACTAAGATGAACTCGTGACCGTTGCCGCCCGGGCGGAGCAATTTTCCCGATGACGTCAATTCCCAAGTGGCAAATGGCCAAGGTGTAGTCATGCAAAGAGAGATCGTGGGGCGGTAGATGATTGAGGTTGGAGAACCGTTGACACTTGTCGCAGCCTTCGGACAAAGTGGATGCAATCCGCTCCATGGAGATCCAGAGTAGCCCATCCCGAGAATGATTTGCATCGTGGCTCGGGCGTTCATGTGGGGACCGCAAGCCCCATTGTGGACTTCGTTCATGAACTTGTTTGCTTCTTCTTGGCCGATGCAACGTAGGAGTGGCCCATGGTAGCGTTTCTTGTATAGCATGTCCCCGAGGATGACGAAGTGAGAGGCGAGGCATTTTAGGGCCATGATGCTCTTGGTTTTGACCCCTTCGTGTGTGGGTCTTCCTTGTTCATGAAGGTGGTTTCCGTTCTTGAGGTATTGGAAGATCCGGTTTGTGCCGGAAATGGCGCTCTGACTTGCGTCTCTTTGGCTCTTCAAAAGAATCTTGCAAATCGTTGTGATTAAAACCTTCTCGGCACTTGGGCTCGGTTTTTCTCTCGTTTGACAACATGCTTAAAGATGTGCTTAATGTATTGTTCGTTTAATGTGTCCGCTTCTTTATCAAGTGAATCGTTATTAACCTGTTTGCATGTTAGTTAATTTATCGCTTGTTAAAGATGCAATGAGAGGATACTCGGAAAGATCGAAGCATTCATTAAGAGCATACGGGAATACATTATTGGCAATGAGTTCGTAATCTTCGGCGTGAGGCCATCGATGACTCGAGAGACTCAAATTCAAAGATAATGGACTCAGATGAGTTTTGACACTAGACTCTAGGACTCGAGGGGTCGACCAAGTTGTTCGATCATGTCCTTTTTGATGGCAGCTGGTCCTGAGAAGGTGGCCCAGCTTATCGAGTGGCAATGAGCTTGATAGGAGATGGGGCTTGAAGGGCTTTATGTCACCGTTCCCGATCATTGCTATCACAGAGTTATCGAAACAAAATCGATTAGATCCGGCATCTCGATTTCTTCTTTGAAGAGCAGTGGAGCAGTGGCTCGTCCCAAGCATCGTCTCATGAGTCTTTTGCTTTTGTCTTGGGCATTACTAGCTCGAATGTAGACTCGTCCCGCTTGTTGAAGGCAGGAGTATTGACAGAGAGTTTTTCGAGTTCTTCTGCCAAAGAGGGAGTTTTTCCGAACCAAAATTCATTGTGAATAGTGGTGGTTGTGGATCCCGGCAGGGGCGGTGTGTCGAGAAATGCTCTTCGGACGGGATTTGGCTTGAGGCCTCCGAATCTTGCCAAGTTCTCGCCGGAGCTTGTCCATGGTTGTCGGCCGCCTTTGTTTGGCGCCGATCAGCCTCTGTTCCCTTTTCTGGATCTTCTTCCAAGTTGCCGGCCTTCTTTGTGAAGTACTTGGTCATATCGAAGCTGTAAGGACGAAGATCGGAGATTGCGTGCACGCCTCTTTTGTTATCTGCGGAGCGTTTTCGTGCAGCTCGCTTGTCCTCCGCAATGTGTTCGGGAGTAGGAGAGTATCCCAGGCCGTGCAGGGTATTCTGTTCTTTGATATTGATGATCTGTTGGGTGCCCTGATGGCGTTTTCCCAAACCGAGCCCCGGGATGTAGTTCATGTGCTTCATCATTTTCATCGGGGGAGGGATCTTGTCCCAAATCAAAGGCAGGTCTATGTGGCATACCTGGGCCTTTGGGCTTTCGATGGTGAATCCTGTGAGCATCATGCCGTCATCATCATGTTTGATCTCTAAAACCGGGACACCGTTGGTGTCGGTCCTTTCAGTGACTATGCTATCTCCGTAGATGATGGTTAGATCTGTTCCTTGGACGAACTTTACGCATTGATGGGAGTGGATGCCACTCCATTGATCTGGTGTAGCCAAGGGCGTCCCAAAATGGCAAAGTGAATGTGATCGGGATGTCAATGACTTGGAAATCCGTTGGGACCATTTGTTTTCCGAACCACAAGTTCAAGGTGGCTATTCCCAAGACCGGGCGGATGTTGAGTCGTATGCCTTGATTGCTCGAGTCGAGGGCTTTAGATCAGCCTGCTTTGATCCCTAGCAAATCCATCATTTTGGCCGGAAGGACGTTCATGGATGATCCCCCATCTACCAACACCCGTGGGAGACGACGCTCGTCCAGCTGAACTCATGTAGAGAGGCTCATTGTGGTCGCCCCCAAATTTTGGAAGGTCGAGCTCGCGAAAGTGATGATATTGTCGTAATTAATGTTGCCAATCATCCGAACCGCTTCATCAGTGTCACCGTGATGGGAACCATGGTCCGGGCCAGCTTTCTTCCAACTTGAGCTTGTGCGGGTAAGATGAAGTGAGTAAGGACCAGAGTGAGATGTTAGCCTGAGTGCGCTTGAGCCGTGTCAAGACAGATCTTCACCTTTGGGTCCAAGATTTCACCTTCTTTGGCGTAGGGTCCCTTTTCGCCCGTGGCTCGTATGGCCGGCCTTTTGTCCGTCCGTGAAGGATTCACTGGGATTTGACCGGAACGTGTCGAACATTCACCTCGGGACTTATGGTTTTGCTTGTCTCTCCCATTTCGTAGTGGGAGGAGCCCGATTGGCGTAAGGCCGCATCGCGCATTTCAATTCGTTCACCGTCATGGCTTTTACCGAAGCATCAATAGTGGCTTTGAGATCTTCCCAAGACAGGGGTTGGATTATCTCGGACCTTCGGGCCTTCGGTGGCGGTGCGAAGCTCGTCCCACTGATCATGGAGCGTACGTTGCCATGGCCTTGTGCAGAGCTAGGCTTGCCGGAGTAGATGACATAGTAGTCAAACTTTCCCGAGGGTTCTCCAAGGGTTCCGACTGTGGGATCACCGGATTCATACCTCTTCATCGCTTTTTGTTGAGAAGATAGCTTCTTCTTTCTTTCGAGGACGGCCCTCATTCATTTCATCATGGAATTCCATTTCCGCACAAGCACCGCAATCGCAGACGTCCCACCGATGTGTTCGTTGTTCGGCGGTGGTACCGGGGCCTCGTGAGGCCGAATGGGCAAGCTTTCCCGGAAGGGTCTTGTGGCCTTACGTCATAACCGCATGGCTCGTATGAGGGTAACAGTTGACTGGGAAACAATGAGAGATGTTAGAGGTCAGAGGAGCAGCCATGACTTGGGAAGCCCTGTAGTTGGGTGGCTAATGTTCCGAAGTGGTGCATGGCACCTTCGATCCAGGCTTGTTGCTCACCTTGACGTTTCTCAATAGCCATGAGGACCTCGCCAAACTTCTTCCAATGTTGGGAAATTTCTTGGGGTAAGGTCCCGTTTTCATCGTTGTTATCCACCGATTTGGCCATGGGGAGTTGACGGACCGTCCCGGTGACAGAGCTAGGAAGGAGGTTGGACCTTGCGGCTTTGACACCGGGAGACGGGTTCCTGGTACTCTCGATCACTCTGTTAGCCGGAGGGGGTGACGGGCAAGGTTTAGACACGTGAATGGCCTCACGGGATAAAAGGGGAAAGCTCACGTGGCATGCGGTTTCCGTTTCTTTTATTTATGATTTTTTTTTGTTGTTTTAATTTACTTAAAACATGTTTTCTCGTAATCCTAGGTAGGTTGGAAAAGATTGCTCTTCTTTTTCGCAACTATGCTAGATCCCGGGTCACGGAGACCATCCGTGCGGCTATAAGCCCCTCGTTTTGCACCCGTATTTCGACATCCCAGGGTGGACAACCCTGTGCGAGGGTCCTATAGTGCAAGCGGTTTCCACCGGCCTAAAAGAAAAATCGAACCTAAGGACCGAGCCTGTCATGTTCGTTTTGATGCATTAGCCATGTGAATAGTGAACCGAGCCGGCCACTAAGTCAAGATCGTGTCAAGAGTTCGGCATGACCTTCTCTTTACCTTGCTTGCGCAAGGGATCTCGTGACGTTAGGCGTTGGCCGGGTCATATTGTCATGGCCGACGTATCAAAGGCGTGATGACATGGTGTCATGTGAGCATGGATGTATATCCGGACGGAACATCGTCACAGGTGTAGCTTCGGGAAATCAAGATCAAGTCAAGATTTTAGCATGACCTTTCATCGCTTTGCTTGCGCAAGGGATCTTGAGTTCCGAGCCTTGACTCAGAAAATGGCCGGCATGGTATATGTATCCAGGCCGTATGACAAGGACCGGGTAAAACCAACCGAGTCCGGACAGAGTGTGACTCAAGACTCAAACGTGCGGGGTTGACGCTTGGCTAGGATGGGATGTTTGGAATGATCGCGTGCGCGTCCAAGAGGCCTAGGAAGACCAAACGGATCGCAACCGAGACCACTCCGGGTTGAGGGTTGTAGTGTGCAGTGTATCCGAGGCAGCAGTGCGCGTAGCGTGCGGTGTAACCGAGGCAGCAGTGTGAGTAGTGTGCGGTGTAACCGAGGCAGCAGTGCGCGTAGTGTGCGGTCTCTAAAATTCTTTTTTCTGAGTAAAACAGAAGTTTTTTTTTTAGAATTTTAAATGTATGCACAGATGTATATTGATGCATTTTTTTTTGTATTTTTATTTTTTTTTGTAAAATAAAAACGAAGCACGTGCACACACACACAACAGTTAAAGAAGGGGGTAAAATGAAAGTTTGACCCTCATCATCGTTTTAAAAATCTTTTGTTTTGTTTAAAAGTTTTTTAAAACAAAATTTCCCCAGCGGAGTCGCCAACTGAAATTACCCGGATCCGAGAGGCAGCGCGATCGCGCCCCGGCATCTGGCATCTTTCGCGTTGGAGCGGTTGTCTCGCCGTTTTTGTTTTCGCATTCGTAGAGTCGCCACGCCGTTTTTATTAAGCCCAAAACATTGAAAAAGGGCATCAGTTTAAAGATAATTTTAAACTGTTTTTTGTGTGATGAGATTTTGAGTTCGGAGGTCAGATGACTCCTCGGGAAGAGAATATTAGAATATTAGAGCTCACCCGAGTCGCCTCGTAAAACGAGTCTTTCGGATACCCCTAATATCCTTTAAATGTTGTGTGTGTGTGTGTGTGCTTTTAAAAATGCATGCTGTATCGGATGTCTACATTGTATACTATGTATTGAAATGTATTGAAATAGTAATGGAAGGAAGCCTTACCAATGTTGGTTCGTGTCTGTCTTCCGCTGAGGAATAGTGTTTGAGGTCGGAGTAGCATTCCGGTACGGATCGGGATTGCTTCGGGAGGGGTCGGTTGTCCGCGACAGAGTTTCGGCGTGAGTTGATGTTGCGAGGCTGCGTTCGGGCGAGAGGTTCGGCGTGCGTGGGGATTCTTTGGATCACTCGGGCGGTATGTTCGGCGTGCGTTGGGGTGGCAGGAGTCACTCGGGCAGAGTTTCGGCGTGATTTGGGATCACCGGTTTGACTCGGAAAGAGCCGGACACCGTGGAAAGACCGTGCAAGGCCTCGGAGTACCACGAGGGGCCTCGTAGTACCTCGAGAGTGCCTCGGGCACGGAGCGTCGCGGGAGCGCTGGGAGGCTTCTGAGCACCACGAGGGGGCTCGGAAGGCCTCGGAAGGATCCAAAAGGGGCCGGGAATGCCTCGGAAGGACTTAGAGGGGAAGCCAGAAGGCCTAGGGAGGAAGAGAGAAGTGGGAGGTGTGTGAAAATGAGGAGGGGGAGCCCTCTATTTATAGTGCCAGATTTGGTGCAAAGAGGTCCGTACGGACCTCCCTGGTAATCCAGACTTTTGGTTTTCCTCGATTTGAGGGAATCTGTGATGATGGTGAATATTCTGAAATCATGATGTCCCCTGAGCAATAAGGTCCGTACGGACCATCTTGACATGCAAAGAGGTCCGTACGGACCAACTAAGCAAGAGGGTAATTATTATTCCCGGGATTTGAGGGAATATTGTGGACTTTAAGAGGATTCAGTAATTATTAGAGCAAAGAGGTCCGTACGGACCATTATTGCTTTTCCAATTTCCTAAAAATTCCCAATAGGTCCTTTTGTCCCTTTTTATCCCAGAAAGGCTCCTCCCTTGGTTTGGCTGGGGGTTTTGAGTGGGTTTTGAGTGCCAGGGGTCGTCGAGACTGCGTTGATGAGTCTGCGGTGTTTCCCGTGTGCTTGAAAGGGGGTGATCCAGATTGTGGTACTTACAGAAGCCCCTTGACGACGTCACTTATGAAAGAAGTGGGGTTGCCGATAAGATAAGGGTCCTAATCTGGATCGCGTGCTGGGAGATAAAGTGACCGGGGAGGTCAGTGTGAGGACGTGGTGGTGTCCTATTGTGTGACCGTTTAGGTCCAGGGTTTGGACCCTGTGATAGGATTCCTACGTATCCCTGACGGGAATCAAGCCTGGTCGTAGTTCGGGTGTGGGGTGAGTGTTTTGTGAATGCGGGCGTGGTGGTGCCCTGAAGTGTTGTGTGACCGCCGAGGTCAGTTGTGAGGACGTGGTGGTGTCCTGGGTGACCGTATAGGTCGATGGCTGGACCCTGTGATAGGATTCCTACGTATCCCTGGCGGGAATCAAGCCTGGTCGTAGTTCAGAGGTGGTGAAATTGTGAGTTCGGGCGTGGTGGTGCCCTGAAGTGTTTTGTGACCGCCGAGGTCAGTTGTGAGGACGTGGTGGTGTCCTAAGATGTGGTGACCGCCGAGGTCAAATTGTGAGGACGTGGTGGTGTCCTGGGATGGAAATTTTACGATTTTCCTAATCGGGTGGTTTAAGGCCTTCCGGGCCGGAGATAGTGATTTGGGAGATTTATACGGTCTTCCGGACCGAGTGGTTTAAAGCCTTCTGGGCTGAAGATAGTGTGAGGACTTGAATCGTCTTCTGAATGTGGTTGCGCAACGCGTGAGGACTTTGAATCGTCTTCTGGCGGCGGTTTCGGTGCCACGCGGGAGGACTTTGAATCGTCTTCTGGCGGCGGTTGGTGCCACGCTGGAGGACTTTGAATCGTCTTCTGGCGGCGGTTGGTGCCACGTGGGAGGACTTTGAATCGTATTCTGGCGGCGGTTGGTGCCACGCTGGAGTACTTTGAATCGTCTTCTGGCGGCGGTTGGTGCCACGCTGGAGGACTTTGAATCGTCTTCTGGCGGCGGTTGGTGCCACGCGGGAGGACTTTGAATCGTCTTCTGGCGGCGGTTGGTGCCACGCGGGAGGACTTTGAATCGTCTTACGGCGGCGGTTGGTGCCACGGGAGGACTTGGACTTTCGAAATCGGCGGCGGTTGGTGCCACGGCCGGAGGACTTTGAATCGTCTTCTGGCGGCGGTTGGTGCCACGCTGGAGGACTTTGAATCGTCTTCTGGCGGCGGTTGGTGCCACGCGGGAGGACTTTGAATCGTCTTCTGGCGGCGGTTGGTGCCACGCGGGAGGACTTTGAATCGTCTTCTGGCGGCGGTTGGTGCCACGCGGGAGGACTTTGAATCGTCCTCTGGCGGCGGTTTGCCATGTGTGAGGACTTTAAATCGTCTTCTGGCTGTGGTTGTGGAGGCATGGCTGCCTTGAGCTCGTGCTTTGTCCGTTGGGGAGAAGGTTGGACTTACGATGGCTGCCGGTGTTCATCCGTTGGGGATTTATCGTGGCCTTGTAGGGGCTTGCAAGGATTCCCTTTTTTGACTTGCTGGGGAAGGAGCTCGGGCTTACTTTGATGGCCGGTGCTTGTGTTGTTGATGAGTGGGCAATGATGATGGCCGGTGATCGCTTCACCATTTGGCATTTTGGAGGCGTTTCGTGCCTTGGGATTTGTATTGGGAGGTGTTGGCTCCTTCTTGCGCTTGTTTTGCCGTTGAGTGGGCAAAGTTCGGGCTTACATTGACGGCCGGCTTGAGGATAAGTGACTTACCCTTTGACTTGTTGGGAAAGTGTCTTCGGACTGTTTTGAGGGCCGGTGCTTGAGTTGCCGTTGAGCATTTTGGAGGCGTCTCGTGCCTTGATATTCGTCTGCCGGGAGGTTTTGGCTCCTTCTTGAATTGCCGTTGAGTGGGCGACCGACCGGTCTTACATTGACTGGCCGGTTCTTGAATTGCCGTTGGAGTGGGCGAGGATTCGGGTTTACAACGGCTTTGCCCGGTGGTTGAATTGCCGTTGGAGTGGCGAGGATTCGGTCTTACACTGACTGCCGGTGCTTGCGTTGCCGTTGGAGTGGGCGAGGTTCGGGCTTACACTTACTGCCGGTGCTTGCGTTGCCGTTGGAGTGGCGAGGTTCGAGCTTACACTGACTGCCGGTGCTTGCGTTGCCGTTGGAGTGGGCGAGGTTCGGGCTTACACTGACTGCCGGTGCTTGCATTGCCGTTGGAGTGGGCGAGGTTCGGGCTTACACTGACTGCCGGTGCTTGCGTTGCCGTTGGAGTGGGCGAGGTTCGGTCTTACACTGACTGCCGGTGCTTGCATTGCCGTTGGAGTGGGCGAAGTTCGGGCTTACAACGGCCCTACGGTGCTTGCGTTGCCATTGGAGTGGGCGGGATTCGGGCTTACACTGACTGCCGGTGCTTGCGTTGCCGTTGGAGTGGGCGAGGTTTGGGCTTACACTGATTGCCGGTGCTTGCGTTGCCGTTGGAGTGGGCGAGATTCGGTCTTACAACGGCTGCCGTGCTTGCGTTGCCGTTGGAGTGGCGAGGTTCGGGCTTACACCGACTAGCCAGGTGCTTGCGTTGCCGTTGGAGTGGGCGAGGTTCGGGCTTACAGGCTGCCGGTGCTTGCGTTGAAGGGTTAGGGACCATTACGCACTTGGATTTGCCGAAAAAGGCCTTAGGACGGCGGGGGCAAAGATTATAAGAGCGGGAAAGTAATTTGGCCCTCCCAAGAAGGTCCGTACGGACCAACCTGGATGCAAAGAGGTCCGTCACGGACCACTTTGATTTTCTGATTCCCAGGCTTTGACCGGTTAAAAGCCGAGGCATCCCCTTCATTTCCCATTCCCAGTTTCACGAACAGTAGAGAGAGAGAGGAAGAAACCTCCATTGTTAACCAAAATCTTCCATTTTTCGCTTGAATCGCTTGCAATGGCGGAAGGATCTCGAAGGAATCGCCGTCAACGTTAGTCAAGAAGTGGTCGAGCAACGGATGGAGCTCCAAAGAAATTGGATCTCGTTTGTTCCATCTTCAAAGAATTCGGATGTCTTGTATCCAAATCCGGAGGTGCACAATCGTCGTTCTAGGAACGTCGGGAGGTAAGAAATCCGTTCCGTTTTGATTTCCCTTTCGAATTTTTGAATGCTAGAACTAGGTTTTAGTTTTTCGCATTTTTGAATTTTGTTATTTTTTATGCCTTTTGTGAAATTCTTGATGAATTGTTGTAAATGGACATGTAAAAATTGTGGGTATGTGTATTTTGTGCGAAATGTGTAGATTAGCTTTTATTTGTGAAAATAAAGTGCCTCTCTATGAAAATGAATGTTTTGGTGTTTTGTACCGTATGCTATTTATGTATGTACATTATGAGAAAAAGTTTGTCGTGTAGTGACAAATTTTGTGAAAAAAATGTGACATGTGTCGTATTTTGTGACGGGTTTTGTACGAAAGTGTGTCTTTGTGTAGGGACGGATTTTTGAAAATGTGTTATGGCCACGGTGTGTGCCGTGTTCTTGGGTGACGGACTTTATGGGGAAAATATGTGCAATATGTGCTGTGTTTTTGTGACGGGTTATATGTGCTTTTGCCGTGTTGGGATGGACTTTTTTGAAAATGTGTCGTGTAGGGCTTAATCCCTCTTTCGAGAAAATGTGTACAGTGTGTGCCGTGTTTTTGTGACGGGTTACATGGGAAAAATTATAGGTATAATGTATGTGAAAATTATGTGCAACATGTGCCGTGTTTTGTGACGGGATATATGTGAAAAATATGTGCAATGTGTGCCGTGTTTTGTGACGGGATATATGTGAAAAATATGTGCAATGTGTGCCGTGTTTTGTGACGGGTTATTTTCATGGTTTTCCGTGTTGGGACGGACTTTTGTGCCTTTTGTTTTATATTAAGTACTGTGATTGACGTACCTTTGCTGTGTTTACCTGCAGGATGTGGGGGTTATGGCTGGGAAGGCCAAGAGGATGAAGACTCGGGGATCGCTCGAGGCTGTTGTTGAGTTGTGGCAGCGTATGCCTGATATTTCTGTGGATGGTAGGCCGAGTCCCAGGAGGCTGGTCTACGCTTCTGGCTTGGGTGTGTTCGTAGAGAACCTGGCCGGGGTCTCTGACACGAGGAAGAACAAGAGCGTCTTCCTTGGCCTTTCTGAGTATTGGTGGGATACCACCCACACCTTCCATCTGAGCTGGGGAGAGGTGACGGTGACGCCGACCGACTTTGCTGCGATTACTGGGCTTTCCTTCAAAGGGGGGCCAGTGCGGTGGCGAGATATGATTGCCGATGATGTGTTGACCGAGCTGCTGGGCTTTGAGCCTCGTCCTCGCAGGGGCCTGGGGATGCTATATAGCGATGTGGAGCTGAGGATCACGGCCAGTATCGAGGCCTATGTTCGGGGTACCGGCCAGGTGACGGCGGAACAGCTGGCGCGCTCCTTTTTGTGGTTTGCACTGTCCGAGACTTTGTTCTCGAACCACGCAACTGCGGCTCCCTTTGCTCTGTTGGAGAGCTTGATTGATCTGGAGAGGGTTTGTGACATTGCCTGGGGCGAGGCAGGCTTGGCCGAGCTCTACTTTTCTTTGGACCGGTTTAGCCGGGGTGTGGCTGATTCATTGGCTGTTTTGACTTTGCTTTGGAGGTATGAGTTTATTCTTTGTCTTTAATTTAGCAACTTGTCGTTTCTCCGTTTTCTTTTACACTGAGCCTTTTCTGTTTTTTTTTTCACAGGTGTGGTTCTACGAGATTTTTCAGTGCTTCCCGTGGGATAGAGATCCGGGGGCTGTTGCTGCGTATCCTGCTATGCTGGGTTGGGCTCGTACATCGAGGAAGAGGAGGAGCAGCAGGGGGAAGCTCACCATCGCCTACGGGGATGTGCAGGAGCGTCTGGAGAGGGGTAGACCGGAGGGGTTTGTTTTGTTCCCGTGGGCTCGGTATGAGGGTGATGAGTTTGAGGGGGTCCCGAGGTGACGCGTAGCCTGGCGAAGATCTTTGCGGGGCCCGACCTGCGACGTCATGTACACAGGGGAGCGGGTCTTACGGCGGCGCATGGCCCAGGTGTGCTTCCCGTGGCTCCGAGGGACCCTCCTTTTGGGATGCTTGATTCCCGGGACATGGATTTGCTTGATTTTGAGAGGTACCTTGGCGGTGTGGGCGCCGAGGAGTTTATTTTGTATGGAGAGGAGTATGGGGCCTTCGTGAGGAGGAAGTTGAGGACGCCACAGGTCTTGGCGAGGGAGAGAGAGGCTGGCCCGCAAGTTCCCCCGAAGGTTCCGATGCGGGCTGGATTTCACGTATGTCCAGTGGGGACGGATCGAGGAGGAGGGTGTACTGTACCCGTTTACGGCAGAGCTCTGCTTGCATCTGCAGTGGATCCCGATAGATCGGTGAGTGTGCTTGACTCTTTTCCATCTTGGCATCTTTTACGTATTTTTCTCTTTTTGTTGTTGAGTATAACCGTATTCTTTGGCGTTTCCTTGTTGCTTGCTTGTGCGAGTCCCGGGAGAGCCTATGATATCTTGACTTCGCCGTTATGTGGCGATGAGGTCGTTTGCGAAGAAGATGGCGTCGAAGATGTCTTGCCGGTCTTCGCGACGCGTGCCGGCGTACAAGCCTATGCCTTCGAGGCATTACTCAGCAGACGTTCCTCCACCGAGAGCCGAGCCGGAGCCACGGCGGAGGGACCTTCGAGGCGGCATAGCATGGATGCCGGGACGTCTTCGGGAGCTCCGAGGCAGCAGCCCTTTTATCAGTTCTTCCCTCCGCAGGACGCACATGGTGAGGGATCCTCAGAGCCTTCTTTCTTTGATCCTTTCGTCGGATTTGATCCTTCGGATTACTTTGAGTGGCAGCCTCCGGCGGGGGCTCGATACTCTGACGACGAGGACGTGACGGGCGAGTTCACCGAGATGCCCGACTTCTCTCTGGAGGACCTTGGCGAGGATGATGATGCTGAGGAGTCTGATTAGTATTCATTTGCTTTCCCTCTTTTCAGATCTTCTCTCCCTTTTTTTTTGTTTAGCAACAGACATTTGATGTACCTGTAATAAAACACTCGTATTTGCACGGCAAACATCATTTTATTTTAAGATGTAATGTCATTTTTGGGATTCCTGGGAATTGTCCTAGAAATTGTTGCTAGTATTTTTTTTTATTTTGTGCATGCCACGTGAGCTGAGAGTGCGTTTGTGGGTAGTGTATGTTCACCGGGAATGGCTTTGGCCAGTGTTTGGGCAGTTTGGAGCAAGGTCTGCCGAGGACGGTGGTTGTTGTAATTGTTTCTTGGAAATGGGTTCTGTTTGCAAGGAGGTCCATATGGACATACTTAGCATGCTGAGGACTTTGAATCGTCCTCTGGCGGCGGTTTGCCATGTGTGAGGACTTTGAATCGTCTTCTGGCTGTGGTTGTGGAGGCATGGCTGCCTTGAGCTCGTGCTTTGTCCGTTGGGGAGAAGGTTGGACTTACGATGGCTGCCGGTGTTCATCCGTTGGGGATTTATCGTGGCCTTGTAGGGGCTTGCAAGGATTCCCTTTTTTGACTTGCTGGGGAAGGAGCTCGGGCTTACTTTGATGGCCGGTGCTTGTGTTGTTGATGAGTGGGCAATGATGATGGCCGGTGATCGCTTCACCATTTGGCATTTTGGAGGCGTTTCGTGCCTTGGGATTTGTATTCGGAGGTGTTGGCTCCTTCTTGCGCTTGTTTTGCCGTTGAGTGGGCAAAGTTCGGGCTTACATTGACGGCCGGTGCTGGGGATAAGTAGTCTTGTACGACTTCCCTTTGACTTGTTGGGAAAGTGTCTTCGGACCTGTTTTGAGGGCCGGTGCTTGAGTTGCCGTTGAGCGTTTTGGAGGCGTCTCGTGCCTTGATATTCGTGCTGGGAGGTTTTGGCTCCTTCTTGAATTGCCGTTGAGTGGGCGAGGACCGGTCTTACATTGACGGCCGGTTCTTGAATTGCCGTTGGAGTGGGCGAGGTTCGGGCTTACACTGACTGCCGGTGGTTGAATTGCCGTTGGAGTGGGCGAGGTTCGGTCTTACACTGACTGCCGGTGCTTGCGTTGCCGTTGGAGTGGGCGAGGTTCGGGCTTACACTGACTGCCGGTGCTTGCGTTGCCGTTGGAGTGGGCGAGGTTCGGGCTTACACTGACTGCCGGTGCTTGCGTTGCCGTTGGAGTGGGCGAGGTTCGGGCTTACACTGACTGCCGGTGCTTGCGTTGCCGTTGGAGTGGGCGAGGTTCGGGCTTACACTGACTGCCGGTGCTTGCGTTGCCGTTGGAGTGGGCGAGGTTCGGTCTTACACTGACTGCCGGTGCTTGCGTTGCCGTTGGAGTGGGCGAAGTTCGGGCTTACACTGACTGCCGGTGCTTGCGTTGCCGTTGGAGTGGGCGAGGTTCGGGCTTACACTGACTGCCGGTGCTTGCGTTGCCGTTGGAGTGGGCGAGGTTTGGGCTTACACTGACTGCCGGTGCTTGCGTTGCCGTTGGAGTGGGCGAGGTTCGGTCTTACACTGACTGCCGGTGCTTGCGTTGCCGTTGGAGTGGGCGAGGTTCGGGCTTACACTGACTGCCGGTGCTTGCGTTGCCGTTGGAGTGGGCGAGGTTCGGGCTTACACTGACTGCCGGTGCTTGCGTTGAAGGGTTAGGGACCATTCTGCACTTGGATTTGCTGAAAAAGGCCTTAGGACAGCCAGGGGCAAAGATTATAAGGGCAGGAAAGTAATTTGGCCCTCCCTTGCAAGAAGGTCCGTACGGACCAACCTGGATGCAAAGAGGTCCGTACGGACCACTTTGATTTTTTACAGTTCCCAGGTTTTGACCGGGTTAAAAAGCCGAGGCATCCCCTTCATTTCCCATTCCCAGTTTCACGAACCAGCCGAGAGAGAGAGAGGAAGAAACCTCCATTGTTAACCAAAATCTTCCATTTTTTCGCTTGAATCGCTTGCAATGGCGGAAGGATCTCGAAGGAATCGCCGTCAACGCAGTCAAGAAGTGGTCGAGCAACGGATGGAGCTCCAAAGAAATTGGATCTCGTTTGTTCCATCTTCAAAGAATTCGGATGTCTTGTATCCAAATCCGGAGGTGCACAATCGTCGTTCTAGGAACGTCGGGGAGGTAAGAAATCCGTTCCGTTTTGATTTCCTGCTCGAATTTTTGAATGCTAGAACTAGGTTTTAGTTTTTCGCATTTTTGAATTTTTGTTATTTTTTATGCCTTTTGTGAAATTCTTGATGAATTGTTGTAAATGGACATGTAAAAATTGTGGGTATGTGTATTTTGTGCAGAAATGTGTAGATTAGCTTTTATTTGTGAAAATAAAGTGCCTCTCTATGAAAATGCATGTTTTGGTGTTTTGTACCGTATGCTATTTATGTATGTACATTATGAGAAAAGTTTGTCGTGTAGTGACAAATTTTGTGAAAAAAATGTGACATGTGTCGTATTTTGTGACGGGTTTTGTCTGAAAGTGTGTGCTGTGTAGGGACGGATTTTTTGAAAATGTGTTATGCAGTGTGTGCCGTGTTCTTGGGTGACGGACTTTATGGGGAAAATATGTGCAATATGTGCTGTGTTTTTGTGACGGGTTATATGTGCTTTTGCCGTGTTGGGATGGACTTTTTTGAAAATGTGTCGTGTAGGGCTTAATCCCTCTTTCGAGAAAATGTGTACAGTGTGTGCCGTGTTTTTGTGACGGGTTACATGGGAAAAATTATAGGTATAATGTATGTGAAAATTATGTGCAACATGTGCCGTGTTTTGTGACGGGATATATGTGAAAAATATGTGCAATGTGTGCCGTGTTTTGTGACGGGATATATGTGAAAAATATGTGCAATGTGTGCCGTGTTTTGTGACGGGTTATTTTCATGGTTTTCCGTGTTGGGACGGACTTTTGTGCCTTTTGTTTTATATTAAGTACTGTGATTGACGTACCTTTGCTGTGTTTACCTGCAGGATGTGGGGGTTATGGCTGGGAAGGCCAAGAGGATGAAGACTCGGGGATCGCTCGAGGCTGTTGTTGAGTTGTGGCAGCGTATGCCTGATATTTCTGTGGATGGTAGGCCGAGTCCCAAGAGGCTGGTCTACGCTTCGGCTTGGGTGTGTTCGTAGAGAACCTGGCCGGGTCTCGACACGAGGAAGAACAAGAGCGTCTTCCTTGGCCTTTCCGAGTATTGGTGGGATACCACCCACACCTTCCATCCGAGCCGGGAGAGGTGACGGTGACGCCGACCGACTTTCTTTGCGATCACGGGCTTTCCTTCAAAGGGGGGCCAGTGCGGTGGCGAGATATGATTGCCGATGATGTGTTGACCGAGCTGCTGGGCTTTGAGCCTCGTCCTCGCAGGGGCCTGGGGATGCTATATAGCGATGTGGAGCTGAGGATCACGGCCAGTATCGAGGCCTATGTTCGGGGTACCGGCCAGGTGACGGCGGAACAGCTGGCGCGCTCCTTTTTGTGGTTTGCACTGTCCGAGACTTTGTTCTCGAACCATGCAACTGCGGCTCCCTTTGCTCTGTTGGAGAGCTTGATTGATCTGGAGAGGGTTTGTGACATTGCTTGGGGCGAGGCAGGCTTGGCCGAGCTCTACTTTTCTTTGGACCGGTTTAGCCGGGGTGTGGCCAGTTCATTGGCCTGTTTTGACTTTGCTTTGGAGGTATGAGTTTATTGCTGTCTTTAATTTAGCAACTTGTCGTTTCTCCGTTTTCTTTTACACTGAGCCTTTTCTGTTTTTTTTTTCACAGGTGTGGTTCTACGAGATTTTTCAGTGCTTCCCGTGGGATAGAGATCCGGCATTCTTTGCGTATCTGCTATCTTTGGGTTGGGCTCGTACATCGAGGAAGAGGAGGAGCAGCAGGGGGAAGCTCACCATCGCCTACGGGGATGTGCAGGAGCGTCTGGAGAGGGGTAGACCGGAGGGGTTTGTTTTGTTCCCGTGGGCTCGGTATGAGGGTGATGAGTTTGAGGTGGGTCCTGAGGTGACACAGCGGCGAAGATCTTTGCGGGGCACGACTGCGGCGTCATGTACACAGGGAGCGGGTCTTCTGGCAGCATGGCCCAGGTGTGCTTCCCGTGGCTCCGAGGGACCCTCCTTTTGGGATGCTTGATTCCCGGGACATGGATTTGCTTGATTTTGAGAGGTACCTTGGCGGTGTGGGCGCCGAGGAGTTTATTTTGTATGGAGAGGAGTATGGGGCCTTCGTGAGGAGGAAGTTGAGGACGCCACAGGTCTTGGCGAGGGAGAGAGAGGCTGGCCCGCAAGTTCCCCCAGAGGTTCCGATGCCGGGGCTGGATTTCACGTATGTCCGTGGGGACGGATCGAGGAGGAGGGTGTCTGTACCCGTTTCTGAGCAGGCTCCTGCTGCATACCGAGTGGATCCTGATAGATCGGTGAGTGTGCTGACTCTTTTCCATCTTGGCATCTTTTCTGTATTTTTCTCTTTTTGTTGTTGAGTATAAGCGTATTGCCGAGCGTTTCCTTGGTCGCTTGCTTGTGCGGAGTCCCGGGAGAGCCTATGATATGCTGACTCGCCGTTATGTGGCGATGAGGTCGTTTGCGAAGAAGATGGCGTCGAAGATGTCTTGCCGGTCTTCGCGACGCGTGCCGGCGTACAAGCCTATGCCTTCGAGGCATTCTGTAGACGTTCCTCCACCGAGAGCCGAGCCTGAGCCACGGCGGGAGGGACCTTCGAGGCGGCATAGCATGGATGCGGGACGTCTTCGGGAGCTCCGAGGCGCAGCCCTTTATCGGTTCTTCCCTCCGCAGACGCACAGGGGTGAGGATCCTCGAGCCTTCTTTCTTTGATCCTTTCGTCGGATTTGATCCTTCGGATTACTTTGAGTGGCGGCCTCGGCGGCTCGATACTACGATGACGAGGACGTGACGGGCGAGTTCACCGGGATGCCCGACTTCTCTCGGGAGGACCTTGGCGAGGATGATGATGCGAGGAGTCTCGATTAGTATTCATTTGCTTTCCCGCTTTTCATATCTTCTCTCCCTTTTTTTGTTTAGCAACGAGACATTTGATGTACTGTAATAAAACACTCGTATTTGCACGACAAACGGCATTTTATTTTAAGATGTAATGTCATTTTTGGGATTCACGGGAATTGTCCTAGAAATTGTTGCTAGTATTTTTTTATTTTGTGCATGCCACGTGGTAGAGAGTGCGTTTGTGGGTAGTGTATGTTCATAGGGAATGGCTTTGGCCGGTGTTTGGGCGGTTTGGAGCAAGGTCTGCGAGGACGGTGGTTGTTATGCTTGTTTCTTTGGGGAAATGGGTTCTGTTTGCAAGGAGGTCCATATGGACATACTTAGCATGCAAAGAGGTCCGTACGGACCAACCTTGCTTTTGGGAAGGAGATAAATGCTTTCCAGTGTCTGGTTCTTCCTCATTTCCCCATTTGCAACCATTTTCGAGCTTTCTTCCCCATTTTCTCTAGGAACCTCCATTTTTGCCATGGATTTTTCGTACGTCCCTAGAATTTTGCCAAGGCTTTCACAGGAGAGGCAAGCACACTTCCTTGAGCAGCTGAAAACGTGGATGCGGCGCCGTATGAGGCATCAGAGACGGGCTTTCGAGGTAAGGTTTCGTCTTTGCTCGATTTGGTCTTTTAAGGAGTTGGTTCCTGATTGGGATTTGTTGCGGGCTGCCGCGAAGTTAAGGATGTTAGGACGCATGTGTATTGTTTCTCCTATAATGAAATGGTGCCCACTTTTGAGGATTTTCGGGCTTTGATTGGAGGACCGGAGGTGGAGGCCATCTCGCTTCCTTTGATTGGTGGTGCTGCGGTGAGCGTGAAGCTTGCAGGCTTTCTTCGTACTTCGTTGGAAGAAGTGCAGGGTATGATCCTTGATTCGGGTCATATTGACATTTACGAAAGCTGCCGGATCGGTTCATGGTTGATGATGAGAGTGATGTCTCTTCGGACGCATTTGCCTTCTGCGTGATGGCGACGCTTTTCATGGTCGGCTCCGCTTGGCATTTGCGATGGCGCTTTGCTAGATGTGGTAGGGCCTTTGCAGTGGAGAGGATATTGTCCCGTTGGTCTTTGGGGAGACTCTTCATGGTATCGACCGTGCGCGGCGACCGGGGATCGTTTCATGAGAGGGGAAGCCCCGCTTTGCTCACCTTGTGGCTGCGAGAGAGACTTCGAGGCCATGCAGAGGCTCAGACGTCGTTTAGTCCGTGGTCATTTGCTCGGCGACCTCTTGCGTTGGATATGGATCGATCCGCTTGGGAGAGATGGATGGCACGGCTTAGTACGCATCGAGATCCATTTGGTGGGTTCCCAGCTGGAGGATCGAGACTAGGAGGGTCTCTCGGGAAGGGTCTTATGTCGTCGAGTTCCGGGTTTGTCTTGGTCCTCCTTCTATATTCCGTCGCTTGTTTCCGGCGGTTTGGGATGAAGCGGGAGCCTTTGTTGGGCAGGATGACCTTGCTCTTTGCGGAGGTAGTTCCTCTTTGTATGGCGGCTTCGGGTGCCTTCTTGTATTTTACGAGGTATGGAAGTATTCCGCTTTCCCTCTGTGGTACTCCTTAGACGTCGAGGAGCGTCGTGTTGACGACTCGGTACACGGCTTTGGTATGAGCGGCGTGTTGGGCGATCCCAAGTGGTCTTGGAGAGCGAGGCGTGTAGCGGATTACAGGACCCGGTTGCCGTAGTAGCTATTGCCTTGGGATTGCCGAAGCACAGTCGACCCTTTGGATGTGACGGGAGACACTTTGTTTGACTACGAGACTAGAGTTGACCGGCGACGGGGAGAGGTCCTCTTTTGCGGACTCGCGGGGAGGAGATCCGAGCCGAAGCACGGGCGAATGAAGCCTCGAGAGCTCTTGGATTGTTTGACTCTACGGGGAGGACCCCGGATCTCGGGCGAGAGACGAAGAGTTGGTTCACGTGGAGCGAAAGAAGACTCGCCGGGGACGAGGGAAGAAAGGAAAGAATGGCGAGGGGACAAGCGCAGATGGCGCGGAATGACCTCCTAGGTATCCATTCGTTGCATTTGCAAACACATTATTTGTTAAATGTATTAAAAATTTGTCTTTTAGCATGTTGTGAACTTGAGAGTAGACCGTGCTTGAACTCATCAAGAAATGTTGTAACCGTTAGTGATTTGTGATTTACTTTTAAAGCTTTGTCGAGACGCAAGATCTCTTGTTTGCCTTTGTGTCTTTTGTGAACCTTGTCGGCGTCCATCTTTGGACTTTTACATTGCATTTGCGGGTGAAGCGATGCAGGCCATGACGGCAATCACCTTTGCTTAGGCTTTGTGCTGGACTGAGAGGTTGAATGATCCCCTAACAAGTCGTTTTGACGGTCTTTTTCGTAGCTTCCTTGCCTCTTGTTGGCGTCAGGCTCTTGACCTCTTTTTGTAGCTTCTGCTTGAGCTTCTTTTATTTATTGTTTTTTTTGTGAGCCCTTGCTCGAGCTCTCTTTTTTTTATTATTTTTGTGAGCCCTTGCTCGAGCTCTCTTTTTTCGAAGCGCGTGAAGGCAAAGACAAGCCACTGGCTTGGAAGCGGACATGAGTCGATCGTTTGATCTTTGAGTGACCCTCGGATGTCCTTTGATGTTGCCGCCGTCGTTTGACTTGGTCAAGGTGACGTTGGGGCGTGTTCTTGAAAAGTGCGTAGCTTGATGGAGGTCTTGATTGACATTCAAACTTTTGACTTTTTGTGTATTTTTAGACTGGACCAATTAAGGTTGCCTACGTTCCCCCGGACTAGAGGGCTCGGAGTGCGTAGTTCGACACTACATGGAGTGCCAAGAGATGCACGATTGTTCTTCTTCGAGCGAAGTATCTACGAAGTTTGCTTCCGTTATTTGGATTCAAGAAGGGATTGCCGTCTAGGTGCATCGGCTTCATGGCGCCTCCGGAGAAGATCTTTTGAACCACGAAAGGGCCGATCCATGTTGGTTCCCATTTTCCCAGATGGGTTGGTTCGAGTGGGAGGCTTTTCTTTGAGTACAAGGTCGCCTTCCACGATGTCTCGGGATTTGACTTTCTTGTCGAAAGCTCTAGCCATCCTGCTTTGATAGGATCGGACGTGTTCCATGGCCTTTAGTCGTCGCTCGTCTAGCGAGCCAATTCGTCGTGTCGGCCGGAGCCATTCGACTTCGTTGATGTCATTTTCCAGCGGCACTCGGAGTGAGGAATTTCCAATTCAATGGGAAGGGCTGCTTCCATCCCGTATGTCGGGGCAAATGGGGTTTCTCCCGTGGGCTACATTCGGCCCGATGTGCGGTAGCCCCAAAGTGCAAGGTGCGGCTTCTCGGGCCAATCTCGTCCTCGAGTGGTCATTTTGGATGATCCGTTCGAGGGTTTTGTTTCTTTGCTTCCATGGAGCCGTTTGTTTGTGGCCGGTAGGGAGAAGATTTGTGGCGTGTGATTTTGACTTCGGCCGTGATGCAGCCGAATTCCCCTTCGAAGTGTGAACCATTATGCGATATGATCTCATTTGGGATGCCGTATCGGCGAGATGATGTTTTCCTTGAGGAAATGCGCGACCTTCTTGGAGGTGAGTACCTTGTAGGACTTGGCTTCGACCCATTTGGTGAAGTAGTCGATGGATACTAAGATGAACTCGTGACCGTTCTTTGCTGGCGGAGAAATTTTCCCGATGACGTCAATTCCCCAAGTGGCAAATGGCCGGGGGTGTAGTCATGCGGTAGAGATCGTGGGGCGGCGGATGATTGAGGTTGGAGAACCGTTGATACTTGTCGCGGCTTCGGACAAAGTGGATGCAATGCGCCTCCGTGGAGATCCGGTAGTAGCCCATCACGAGAATGATTTGCATCGGGGCTGCGGCGTTCGTATGTGGGGACCGCAAGCCCCATTGTGGACTTCGTTCATGAACTTGTTTGCTTCTTCTTGGGCGATGCGGCGTAGGAGTGGCCCGTAGTAGCGTTTCTTGTATAGCATGTCCCCGAGGATGACGAAGTGAGAGGCGAGGCGTTTTAGGGCCATGATGCTCTTGGTTTTGACCCCTTACGTGTGTGGGTCTTCCTTGTTCATGAAGGTGGTTTCCCGTTCTTGAGGTATTGGAAGATCTGGTTTTGTCTTTGGAAATGGCGTCGGACTTGCGTCTCTTTGGCTCTTCGGCAATCTTGCAAATCGTTGTGATTAAAACCTTCTCGGCAACTTGGGCTCGGTTTTCTCTCGTTTGGCAACATGCTTAAAGATGTGCTTAATGTATTGTTCGTTTAATGTGTACGCTTCTTTATCAAGTGAATCGTTATTAAGCTTGTTTGCGTGTTAGTTAATTTATCGGTTGTTAAAGATGCAATGAGAGGATACTCGGAAAGATCGAAGCATTCATTAAGAGCATACGGGAATACATTATTGGCAATGAGTTCGTAATCTTACGGCGTGAGGCCATCGGATGACTCGAGAGACTCAAATTCAAAGATAATGGACTCGGGATGAGTTTTGACACTAGACTCTAGGACTCGAGGGCCGGACCAAGTTGTTCGATCATGTCCTTTTTGATGGCGGTGGAGTCGGAGAAGGTGGCCCGGTTATTGAGTGGCAATGAGCTTGATAGGAGATGGGGCTTGAAGGGCTTTATGTCACCGTTCCCGATCATTGCTATCACGAGTTATCGAAACAAAATCGATTAGATCTGGCATCTCGATTTCTTCTTTGAAGAAGCGAGGTGGAGCGGTGGCTCGTCCCAAGCATCGTCTGCGGAGTCTTTTGATTTTGTCTTGGGCATTACTAGCTCGAATGTAGACTCGTCCCGCTTGTTGAAGGCGGGAGTATTGACGAGAGAGTTTTCGAGTTCTTACGCCAAAGAGGGAGTTTTTCCGAACCAAAATTCATTGTGAATAGTGGTGGTTGTGGATCCGGCGGGGGCGGTGTGTCGAGAAATTCTCTTCGGACGGGATTTGGCTTGAGGCCTCTGAGATCTTGCCAAGTTACTGCTGGAGCTTGTCCATGGTTGTCGGCCGGCTTTGTTTGGCGGCGATCGGCTCTGTTCCCTTTTCTGGATCTTCTTCCAAGTTACCGGCCTTCTTTGTGAAGTACTTCGTCATATCGAAGGCTATGGGACGAAGATCGGAGATTGCGTGCACGCCTCTTTTGTTATCTACGGAGCGTTTTCGTGCGGCTCGCTTGTCCTCCGCAATGTGTTCGGGAGTAGGAGAGTATCCCCGGGCCGTGCGGGGTATTACATTCTTTGATATTGATGATACGTTGGGTGCCACGATGGCGTTTTCCCAAACCGAGCCCCGGGATGTAGTTCATGTGCTTCATCATTTTCATCGGGGGAGGGATCTTGTCCCAAATCAAAGGCAGGTCTATGTGGCATACCTGGGCCTTTGGGCTTTCGATGGTGAATCCTGTGAGCATCATGCCGTCATCATCATGTTTGATCTCTAAAACCGGGACGCCGTTGGTGTCGGTCCTTTCAGTGACTATGCTATCTCCGTAGATGATGGTTAGATCTGTTCCTTGGACGAACTTTACGCATTGATGGAGAGTGGATGCCACTCCATTGATCTGGTGTAGCCAAGGGCGTCCCAAAATGGCAGTGAATGTGATCGGGATGTCAATGACTTGGAAATCCGTTGGGACCATCTGTTTTCCGAACCACAAGTTCAAGGTGGCTATTCCCAAGACTGGGCGGGATGTTGAGTCGTATGCCTTGATTGCCTGAGTCGAGGGCTTTAGATCAGTTGCTTTGATCCCTAGCAAATCCATCATTTTGGCTGGAAGGACGTTCATGGATGATCCCCCATCTACCAACACCCGTGGGAGACGACGCTCGTCCAGTTGAGCTGTTATGTAGAGAGGCTCATTGTGAGTCGGCCCCAAATTTTGGAAGGTCGAGCTCTGTGAAAGTGATGATATTGCTTTGTAATTAATGTTGCCAATCATCCGAAGCTGCTTCATCGGGTGTCCTTGTGATGGGAACCATAGTGCAGGCCGACTTTCTTCCAACTTGAGCTTGTGCGGGTAAGATGAAGTGAGTAAGGACCGAGTGAGATGTTAGCTGAGTGCGCTTGAGCTGTGTCAAGACAGGATCTTCGACCTTTGGGTCCAAGATTTCGGCTTCTTTGGCGTAGGGTCCCTTTTCGGTTCGTGGCTCAGGTATGGCTGGCCTTTTGTCTGTCCGTGAAGGATTCACTGGGATTTGACCGGAACGTGTCATAACATTCACCTCTGGACTTATGGTTTTGCTTGTCTCTCCCATTTTACGTAGTGGGAGGAGCACGATTGGCGTAAGGCCGGGCTGCGCATTTCAATTCGTTCACCGTCATGGCTTTTCTTGAAGCATCAATAGTGCCTTTGAGATCTTCCCAAGACGGGGTTGGATTATCTGGACCTTCGGGCCTTCGGTGGCGGTGCGAAGCTCGTCCCAGATGATCATGGAGCGAGACGTTGCCATGGCCTTGTGCAGAGCTAGGCTTGCTGGAGTAGATGACATAGTAGTCAAACTTTCCTGAGGGTTCTCCAAGGGTTCCGACTGTGGGATCACCGGATTCATACCTCTTCATCAGTTTTTTGTTGAGAAGATAGCTTCTTCTTTCTTTGAGGACGGCCCTCGTTCATTTCATCATGGAATTCCATTTCCAGACAAGCACTGCAATCGCAGACGTCCCACCAGATGTGTTCGTTGTTCGGCGGTGGTACCGGGGCCTCAGGAGACTGAATGGGCAGGCTTTCCCCCGGAGGGTCTTGTGGCCTTACGTCATAACTGCATGGCTCGTATGAGGGTAACAGGTTGACTTCTTGACGTTTCTCAATAGCCATGAGGACCTGCCAAACTTCTTCCAATGTTGGGAAATTTCTTGGGGGTAAGGTCCCGTTTTCATCGTTGTTATCCACTGATTTGGCCATGGGGAGTTGACGGACTGTCCTGGTGACAGAGCTAGGAAGGAGGTTGGACCTTGCGGCTTTGACACAGGGAGACGGGTTCCCGGGTACTCTCGATCACTCTGTTTCTTTGGAGGGTGACGGGCAAGGTTTAGACACAGGAATGGCCTCACGGGATAAAAGGGGGAAAGCTCACGTGGCATGCGGTTTCCGTTTCTTTTATTTATGATTTTTTTTTTGTTGTTTTAATTTACTTAAAACATGTTTTCTCAGAATCCTAGGTAGGTTGGAAAAGATTGCTCTTCTTTTTAGCAACTATGCTGGATCCTGGATCAGTGGAGACCATCTGTGCGGCTATAAGCCCCTCGTTTTGCACCTGTATTTCGACATCCCAGGGTGGACAGCCCCAGGCGAGGGTCCTATAGTGCAAGCGGTTTCCACCGGCCTAAAAAAAATCGAACCTAAGGACCGAGCCTGTCATGTTCGTTTTGATGCATTAGCCATGTGAATAGTGAACCGAGCCGGCCACTAAGTCAAGATCGAGGTCAAGAGTTCGGCATGACCTCTCTTTACCTTGCTTGCGCAAGGGATACGTGACGTTAGGCGTTGGTGGGTCATATTGTCATGGCGACGTATCAAAGGCGTGATGACATGGTGTCATGTGAGCATGGATGTATATCGGGACGGAACATCGTGCAGGTGTAGCTTCGGAAATCAAGATCGAGGTCAAGATTTTAGCATGACCTTTCATCGCTTTGCTTGCACAAGGGATCTTGAGTTCCGAGCCTTGACTCGAAAAATGGCCGGCATGGTATATGTATCCGTGTATGACACGGGTGGGTAAAAAACCAACCGAGTACGGGTGAGTGTGACTCAAGACTCAAACGTGCAGGGTTGACGCTTGGCTAGGATGGGATGTTTGGAATGATCCCGTGCGCGTCCAAGAGGCCTAGGAAGACCAAACGGACTGCAACTGAGACCACTCCGGGTTGAGGGTTGTAGTGTGCAGTGTATCCGAGGCAGCAGTGCGCGTAGCGTGCGGTGTAGCAAGGCGACGGTGTGAGTAGTGTGCGGTGTAACCGAGGCAGCAGTGCGCGTAGTGTGCGGTCTCTAAAATTCTTTTTTTTCTGAGTAAAACAGAAGTTTTTTTTTTTTTTTTAGAATTTTAAATGTATGCACAGATGTATATTGATGCATTTTTTTTTTGTGTTTTTATTTTTTTTTTGTAAAATAAAAACGAAGCACGTGCACACACACACAACAGTTAAAGAAGGGGGTAAAATGAAAGTTTGACCCTCATCATCGTTTTAAAAATCTTTTGTTTTGTTTAAAAGTTTTTTTTTAAAACAAAATTTCACCAGCGGAGTCGCCAACTGAAATTACCCGGATCCGAGAGGCAGCGCGATCGCGCCCCGGCATCTGGCATCTTTCGCGTTGGAGCGGTTGTCTCGCCGTTTTTGTTTTCGCATTCATAGAGTCGCCACGCCGTTTTTATTAAGCCCAAAACATTGAAAAAGGGCATCAGTTTAAAGATAATTTTAAACTATTTTTTGTGTGATGAGATTTTGAGTTCGGAGGTCAGATGACTCCTCGGGAAGAGAATTTTAGAATATTAGAGCTCACCCGAGTTGCCTCGTAAAACGAGTCTTTCGGATACCCCTAATATCCTTTAAATGTTGTGTGTGTGTGTGTGCTTTTAAAAATGCATGCTGTATCGGATGTCTACATTGTATACTATGTATTGAAATGTATTGAAATAGTAATGGAAGGAAGCCTTACCAATGTTGGTTCGTGTCTGTCTTCCGCTGAGGAATAGTGTTTGAGGTCGGAGTAGCGTTCCGGTACGGATCGGGATTGCTTCGGGAGGGGCCGGTTGTACGCGGACGAGTTTCGGCGTGAGTTGATGTTGCGAGGCTGCGTTCGGGCGAGAGGTTCGGCGTGCGTGGGGATTCTTTGGGATCACTTGGGTAGAGGTTCGGCGTGCGTTGGGGTGGCGGGAGTCACTCGGGCGAGTTTCGGCGTGATTTGGGATCACCGGTTTGACTCGGAAAGAGCGGGACAGGTGGAAAGACCGAGCAAGGCCTCGGAGTACCACGAGGGGCCTCAGAGTACCTCGAGTGCCTCGGGCGGTGCGGGAGCGTCGCGGGAGCGCTCGGGGAGGCTTCGGAGCACCACGAGGGCTCGGAAGGCCTCGGAAGGATCCAAAGGGGCGGGAATGCCTCGGAAGGACTTAGAGGGGAAGCCGGAAGGCCTAGGGAGGAAGAGAGAAGTGGGAGGTGTGTGAAAATGAGGAGGGGGAGCCCTCTATTTATAGTGCCGGATTTGGTGCAAAGAGGTCCGTACGGACCTCCACAGTAATCCAGAGACTTTTGGTTTTCCTCGATTTGAGGGAATGCGTGATGATGGTGAATATTCTGAAATCATGATGTCCCCACACGAGCAAATAAGGTCCGTACGGACCATCTTGACATGCAAAGAGGTCCGTACGGACCAACTAAGCAAGAGGGTAATCATTTTTCCCGGGATTTGAGGGAATATTGTGGACTTTAAGAGGATTCAGTAATTATTAGAGCAAAGAGGTCCGTACGGACCATTATTGCTTTTCCAATTTCCTGAAAATTCCCAAAAGGTCCTTTTTCCCTTTTTATCCCAGAAAGGCTCCTCCCTTGGTTTGGCTGGGGGTTTTGAGAGGGTTTTGAGTGTCAGGGGTCGTCGAGACTGCGTTGATGAGTCTGCGGTGTTTCCCGTGTGCTTGAAAGGGGGTGATCCAGATTGGGGTACTTACACTGGCGCAATTCAACTTCACCGCAAACCGCAAACCGCAAACCCTTGAATCTTCATACGCGGAAATATTCTTGAAGGTAATCGATACTCCCTCCCTCATGTTCAATTATAATCTTATTCTCAGCGCATATAGATTTTTCCCAGGTCAATTCTAGGTACGTGAGACAGAGACACGGTTCCGACAGAATTTGGCTGTTGTTCTTGGTTTTTCCGGCGAGGAAAGACGTGGGTTTGGTGTTGAGTTACTTTCTGATAAGCAGAAGTTGGTCTGCTTTTCAATGTATGGTTGATCAACCTCTGGGTTGTTGTTATTATTATTTATTTATTTTCAGATCATTGCCTCAGCCAAAGATGTTGAGGCAAAGAAGGTTATCTATGCCCCGTAAAACATTCTGCCCCTTGATTCTTTCGGTTAATCACAGTCCATCATGCAGTTTGAAGAGATTAAGGCAGCTGTGTCTGCACTTCGGAATACACATGGCTTGCATTGACCTGCCTCTGACGATCAGCAAAAACAGAAATCAGGGGAGCTTGATATACTTGATTGGTTAAGGGCTATGTTCGGTTTTCAGGCATGCTGCCTTCATTTGTTCACAAACAATTTATTCTTAGAGCTCTGGTGGGAATGTTGATTATGGGAAGACTGAATTTTTCTCCCTTTATTTTTTTGTACGCAGAAAGATAATGTCAGGAACCAGAGGGAACATTTAATTTTGCAACTTGCCCAGCCTCATGTAAGACTTATTCCAAAGCCAGACCCCGGTAACAAGGTATAGACATCAACTTGAATTAACTCTACTTTCATTCTGCAACCCTAATATTTCAGGATGTCTTATATAAGCTTTCCAGTATCTTTATTACCGCCGCCTTTCTGCACTTCCTTCAAAGTATGTATTCAAAATGTTTATCTGCAGTGGCTCCAGATAATGATTACTGGTTTCAACAATGTTTTTTTATATATATTTCTTTTTACCTCTTTCCTCTGCAGAAACAAAATCCTGCAGGACATTTTGTTATTTAAGTTCGATTTTGTACATCAGTATTGGGATATACAGATGTTATCATAACTATTTATGCTTTTTGCATTAGGTGTGTTGGACCTTTTTTTGAACTTCCCTGGATATCATAGATGGAGGTTCACTGATGTCCTGAGAAACATTTTGAAGATTATTATGAGCCTTGCATGGTCCATCATTCTTCCACTTTGCTATCTGCACCAAAACAAGTCGCATCAATTTGGAAGGATCAAAGATGTTCTTACTTTCCTTAATCAATTTAAGGGCATTCCTCCTTTATATTTGATGGCTGTAGCTCTTTATTTGCTCCCAAATTTACTCGCAGCAGTATTGTTTATATTTCCTATGCTTCGACGTTGGATTGAGAACTCTGATTGGCTTGTCATTCTTCTTTGGTGGTCACAGGTACTCTTGTTTGACCTCTTCCTTTCTACTGTTAGTAGTATGTAGTAACTTTTAATTATCATCTGAATATTGACCACTCATTTGAAGTAGGCTTTGTATCATAATGACTTAATTTTTGCATCGTGTTATGCTAGGACGTGGTTGGATAACTAGATGGATTTGAGGATTATTCAAAACCACTAATCTCTGCTTCCCTTAGACAAATAAACCAAAAGTTACAAAGATATTTTTGCTCGTACAGAAAGTCATAAACTCAAATACTCATTATTGAAATTGCTGCACTTATCTTCGTTATTCAAGCTCCATCATAATCCAGTTATGTTATACCAATAATAGAAAGAAAAAAATTGAAATAAAATGTTAAGAAACTCTTGTGAATAGGAACAGAACAATGGTAGTCTGAAAAATTAAGTTGTGTCAAAATTTTATTTATGTCTAATTTTTACATGGAGCTTGATGTAGAGATTTGAAATATCCGTGAGATGTTTGCTGAAGAAGCTCCTTCAAAGTCAATCCCTTTTTGCTCACATTAAGCTTTGCCTTCTCTGATGCCACACTCTGCTCCGGCAGAATAATTGCTGCTCATGACACAACCATTTATAAATTCAGTTCATACAAAACAAATAAGGCAAGTAAAGAAATTCCATCACTAGCATTAAACCTATTGGAAGAATTGATTGCATCACTTTCTTGAATACTTTTGAATACTTCCTCAGTTGTTCCAATTACAGACTCACATTATTCTACATCGAAATTTGGGAGAAGCTATTGGAAAATCAATTGCATGGAGATCCATAGATGTAATTCCAAGGTTGTTCTAAATTATATCTATTATGATGTTCTAAATTATATCTCTTATATTCTTATTTTCTTATTTAATATCATTTAAAACTAAATAATGCTTATTTTTTCAGGTGATGATTAAAATGAGGACCTTATGACCCAATCTATACGGGAGAAGATTGCATTCATTTGTGTTTTTGTTTGCTACTTGATAGTTTAGTTTGTAGATGTCAATGCTTGTTGCGTACCTTCCTTTTGAACTAGTACTTTTTGGGTTATGTAATGCATACTAAATGTTCAATTTATTGCAATGGACCAAGCTTTATATCTTATTCATCGCTAATTGTTGAAATTTGGGTATGTTATTGATTTCAATAGCACAATAAATTAGAGAAACCAAAATTTTCTAGGGCCAGAAATGAGTATATTTTTTAAAAAGAAAAAAATTCCCAGCAATTTTAAATGTACCGCTAATATTGGAGAATATTAAAAGTGCCACTAATTTCCGGCACTTTAAAAAAAGTGTCGCTAATTTTTTGGCATTTTAGACGTGCCGGTATATTTTGGCACTTTATGAAAGTGCCGGAAAATTAGTGGCACTTTTAAATTGCCGGAAAATTAGCGGCACTTTTTTTAAAGTGCCGGAAATTAGTGGCACTTTTAAAGTGTCGGAAATTTAGCGGCACTTTCATAAAGTGCCGGAAAACAGCGGCACTTACAAAAGTGCCGGAAATTAGCGGCACTTTAACAAGTGCCGGAAATTAGCGGCACTTTATAAGTGCCGGGAAGTATTCCCGATACCACTTTTTCCGGCACTTTAATAAGTGCCGGAAAAAGTGCCGGAAAAAGCTTTTTCGGCACTTTTTTTAACATTTTCGGCATTTTTAAAGTGCCGGGAAAAGGCATATTTGTTGTAGTGAGTCAAAATTCAGCGGTCGGTTATACTCCGGCGATTTAATAGCCAGATAATAAGACAGAAAACGTAAACTAAGCCGGGGCTTCACCGGCGAAGGCCCTCCGGCGTGAGAGTAAGTTCACGTTTTTGTATATAGAGAAATCAAATTGACAGAGTTTCGAGTCAAAGAGATAACGTACCAAAATATGGAAATAATGGCTTGTATTTATAGGGATGGATATGTAGAATCCATGTTGAACTTGGACTGTTAAGAGATAAGATATAATCCTAAGAGGATTATATCTGTTGACGAGTTCTTATTTGACTTGAATTGATATAGGAGGTGGTTACTATTGTGGGTAAATTCAGGATTGCTACATCTTGAATTATTGCCAGCATGTCGTCATCTTCACACCCGTGGACAAGGTAAAATTTACTTAGATAATGAATTCATTATTTAATTATTTCTGTTATATATTTAATTACAGGTATAAAAAGAACGTGGGAAAACATATTCCATGGACTCCTTTCAACGGTTGAAGAGACCAAGTCAAACATGGCCGAAATTCTAGGAAAGTTTGTTAGGGTTTAAGTTATCTTCCATTATTTTTTCTATTTAAAAGCTTATGGCTGGAACACATAACACACACGCATTACTCACACACAGCTCACAAACACATTGTAATCCGCCATAGCTTCATATTTTGTAACTCAGAAAGATTAATACTATTGTTTGGGAAGGTAGGTGCTCATAATCACCTCCCGAGGTTTTGTGCTGGCGAGATAGTTATCTCAAGGGTTTTCCTTGTTACACGATCAAGCAATCTTAATTCCATTGTCACACCGGTTATATTCCATGGCACCTTTCTCAACTTTCTTTTGAATTTCTTCATTGTTGATTATTTTTTACCAAAATAGTTTGGCGCCCACCGAGGGGCCATTGGTTTTTTAATCGGTTTAAAATCCTCACGATTTTACCATGTCTACCCAACCTATGACTTCCGCCGTCAGCAAAATAATTTCTATCCCTAGCAGTGCGAATCCCTAAACCAGTAGCAGGCCAACAACCGGAGGCCAAGAAACATTGCCTCCTCCTCTGCCTGTGAATTCTGGCAAGAAGCAGATGTCACCATCTCCTGATCTTGAGATCAAAAGCATGCTTATGCAGATGAAGAACCAGCTGGATCGCCAACATAATAGCACCTCCTTGATAGCCGAAAGCTTGATAAAGGTGCAAAAGGAACAAGAGTTGCTCTCCAAAAGAATGGATGATGTCTCTCCTTACCGTCCTAGGGTCCTTGACTTCAACATTGGGGACAGCTCTCAAACTTTCAATGAATTCCTTTCGATGCATCATCTGTAATGATGTCGTCATCACCAATCCTGACGTCTTCTCCCCTATAACGTCTTTTGTGGCGATGTCGACACCCTTAGCCACCAGTGCTTACAGGATGACTTTTCCAGAAGGACCCATCTTCACTAATAGCACCGTTCAGACGTCCTCTGCAGATAATGCTAATCCTTTTGTTAATTTCAATACTAGTTCTACTTCGGATAATACTGCTCGTGCTACTAATCCTTTTGCAGGTACCTACATTGCAAATCAGCTTCAGGAGTTGAGAGATATGATCATGAATGTGCCAGGTGTCACCCCGCCTATCCAGCAGGTCTCCCCAACGTGTTACAATCAGTCTCGCTTTACTCCAGCAATTGCGCATGTCGACATCCCGAAAGGATTTAGCGTTCCTGCCATGAAGTTGTATGATGTAAGTTCTGATCCTGAGGAGCATGTCGCCCACTACCAAGAAAAGATGGAGATCGTTCGCATTCCGCTCCAATTTTGTGAGGCTTGTTTGTGTCGAGGGTTCGGTTCGACGTTGGTAGAACCAGCATTGAAGTGGCTGATCCATCAACCTCCTGGTTCCATTGGCTCATTTGCTCAACTTGTCAACCTGTTCAATAATCAATTCTCTTGCAGCCGGCAATTTGAGAAGCTCACCAGTGATCTTTACCATATCACCCAGCAGCCCGCCGAAGCCTTAAAGGACTATGTTAATAGGTTTCATAAAGAAGTTCTGGAGATCCCCAACCTGGACATGGTGACAGCTGCGAAAGCTTTCAAAATGGGCTTGAAGAAGAATTCCCCTTACTATGAATATTTGGTGATGAACCCGTGCAAGAAGATGGAAGATATCCGAAACCGAGCTTTAAGATTTATCAGGCTGGAAGAGGACAAGGTGCAGCAGTCCAAGCACCCTGACAAGGCTTCATCATATGACCATCCTGACAGAAAGATAGAGTCGTCTCACCAAAGAGAGAGCAGATCCAGACCCTACCACAGAAATGACCATAACAAAGTTAATTATGTGGAAGATGATGGAGATGATGACGATTTTGAATCTCCTAAAATTTCTGATTATTGTTTTTCTGTTGATGTTTCAGGTATCTTGTTTGCAATGAGCAATCTTGGAGATAAAGCAAGGTGGCCTCGAAAGACTGACAAGCCGTCCGGATGGAGGGATAAATCCAAGTGGTGTGCCTATCACGAGGATTTTGGACATCTTACAGAAGATTGCATCGCCTTGAGGAAAGAGATTAGTTACCTATTGTCTAAGGGACATCTTAACGAGCTCCTTGGGAACCACAAGACCAAGATGGAGAACAAAGAGCCCGTTGTAACCAGACCGCCATCTCCTCCACTGGTAATGAAGGTAGTTAATGTTATTAGTGGTGGTTCTGATATTTGCGGTACTTCTCATTCTGCAGCTAAGAGATTTGCCAAGCAAGATAAGGATGAGAAGCCTGAGAGATCCTCAAAGATGAAGCAGCTCACATCCCAAGATGTCATCTCCTTCGAAGAAAGTGACAGGGACAATGTTATGGATCCTCATCATGACGCCTTGGTCATTGCACTCCAGATCGCCAATTGTAAAGTCAGACGTATCCTAGTAGATGGGGGCAGTTCTGTGAACCTCATTATGCTAGATGCCTTGAAGGAAATGAAGATCCCTTAAGATAGCATTATAAAAAGAACCTCCGTGCTCGTGGGCTTTAGTGGAGAAACCAAAAGCACAGTGGGAGAGATCACCCTTCCAGTTTATGTTGAAGGTATCAACTCCATGGAGAGATTCTGCGTGATTGACAGTGCAACATGTTACAATGTGATTTTGGGAAGACCTTGGATCCATGGAATGAAGGCAGTGCCATCTACCTATCACCAATGTGTCAAGATGCCGACACCCTGGGGAGTTGTCAAGGTTTACAGTGATCAGCAGTCAGCTAAAGAATGTTATATGACTTCCATGAAGGCGTCGACATCTCCCAAGATGGCATAGCAATTACAGAGAAAGGCCCGTGAGGTTCTGGAGACAAAGGAGAATGACCTGAAAGAAATACCATTAGACCCCTCAAACCCAGATCTCAACGTGCTGATCGGTCAAGACGTTCCAGCAAAAATCGAAGTAGATCTTGTCAACCTCTTGAAAAGCAGGATTAAAAGATTCGCCTGGAAGCATGAAGATATGACAGGCATCAGCAAAGATGTCAACACCCACAAGCTCAACATTGATCCATCTTTCAGACCAATTCACCAAAAGAGACGGAAGTTCGTACAAGAGAGGAACCCGATCATTCAAGAAGAAGTAGACAGATTGCTCAAGGCTAGGATGATTAGAGAGGTAGAATACCCAAGATGGTTAGCAAACATGGTGGTGGTAGAAAAGAAGAATGACAAGTGGAGAGTTTGTGTCGACTTCACAGACTTAAACAAAGCCTGTCCCAAAGATCCTTTCCCCTTGCCACACATTGATACTTTGGTAGATGCTACTTCTGGACATGAAGTGTTGACCTTCTTGGATGCATCTTCAGGATTCCAATAAATCTAGATGGAGCCATCCGACCAAGAGGATACCGCCTTCATCACACCAACATGTATTTATTGTTATATTGCAATGCCTTTTGGACTGAGAAATGCATGTGCAACATACCAGAGGCTGGTCAACATGATGTTCAAAGAGCAGATTGGGGACACCATGGAAGTATACATCGATGATATGGTGATAAAATCAAAGAAAGCTAAAGATCATGTTCGGGATCTTACTCAAGCATTTGAAATCCTGGACAAATTCAACATGAAGCTGAACCCAGCAAAGTGCAATTTTGGCATGAAGTCTGGTAAATTCTTGGGTTACATGGTGACGCAAAGAGGGATAGAGGCAAGCCCAGAGCAAATAAGAGCCATCATCAATCTAACATCACCCAAATCCATCAAAGATGTTCAAAGATTGACGGGGAAAGTGGCATCATTGAATCGATTCATCTCAAAATCCTCAGACAGACGCAAGCCATTCTATGACATCTTGAAGAAGAATTCCAGATTCGAATGGACAGAAAAGCATGAACAAGCCTTTCAAGATTTAAAGCTGTACCTGTCAATGCCTCCCCTACTTTCAAAACCTCAAGAAGGTGAGCCATTATGTGTTTACTTAGCTATCTCCGAAATCGCAGTTAGCGCCGTCCTTGTCCGTGATCAAGATGGCGTCCAGCAGCCGATATACTATGTAAGTAAAATGCTGCTCGATGCGGAAACCAGGTATTCACACCTTGAAAATTAATATTACCTTTAATTTCTGCTTCAATTAAGTTAAGGCATTATTTTGAAACCCATATCATTGTCATACGTACTAACTATCCGATAAAAAGTGTAATGAGAAAACCAGAAATGTCAGGAAGGATGGCCAAATGGTCCGTTCAACTATGCACTTATGACATCAAGTATGAGCCTAGAACAACAATAAAATCACAAGCACTTGCAGACTTCGTGGCAGACTTTAGTCCAAGCTTGCAACCAGAAGTAGAACTTGAAGTCCAAAAACTCCAAGATGGGGACATCCTGCAAAAGTGGACTCTATTCACAGATGGTGCTTCTAATATGAGGGGCACAGGGCTAGGTGTTGTCCTAAAGTCGCCACAAGGGGACATCATACCCCATGCCATTAGTTGTGATTTTAAAGCCACCAATAATGAAGCAGAATACGAAGCCTTGATCGTGGGCCTAACCGTGGCTCTAGACATGAACATTAAAGCAATAGAGGTATATAGTGATTCATTATTACTTGTCAATCATTTTAATGGTTCCTATGCAGCAAAAAATGCCAAGATGACAACTTACTTGGGCATTGTGAAAATTCTGGCAAGCAAATTTCAAGTTTTCTCCTTTGAACAAATACCCCAAGAGGAGAACTCTCAAGCAGATGCATTGGCCAATCTTGGATCAGCTTTCAAGAGCTTATCTCAGACCAATATATCAATCATACATGTTGACATCCCTGTAGTGGAAAGTGTGATGTACCCGATTTTTTTTGTGAAAATCAAAACGGAGTCGCCACGCCATTTTTGTTTTAAGGGCCAAAACTTTGAAAAAAGCCCGAGATCAGAGATTTAGGTTCAGAGGTCATGTTACGCGTCGGGAAGGACGTTAGTGTGCACCCGGAGCGCCTCGTAAAATGAGTCTTCCAAACATTTGAAATCCTTTTGTGTGTGTGTGTGTGTGTGTGTGTTTTGACCAAAATGAGTTGAAACTGAGAAAAACAAAAATGGAGAACTCTTTATAAGACTTTGAACAATCCCCAAGATTTTTGGTATGATTTTTGGGTTGAGTCTTGGCACTCAAAAGATTTTTGGGAGTTGAAAAGCAATTCTGCCAGAATGAAAAAGGCAGTTGACCCTTGACTTTGAATTGGGTTTAAAGGCTTCAAAACCTCAGAATCTGGGGAAAGTTCGAGAATGAAAGTTGCTTAAAACACCCTATATAGGGTTTCTTCAAAGGAACTTTCCATTTTTGAAGTAATTTGAGGGGTAAAAACCTTCTGAAAATCTCAGATGTGAAATCTGGATTTCCAGAAGCTGATGAACTAGCCTCTGAAAGAAAATTTGAAAAGAGGAGTTTTACTCACCCAAAAAATAAAGTAAAAATATGTATGGAAATATCTGGATGTTGGCTACAAAAAGTGTTTTGTAGTCAACACCAAATTCCACATTTATCTGTGTCCAAAAAATTAGACCATGGACTGAGGTCTGAGAAAATTGCTACTGGACAGCAACTTCTCAAGAGAGAAAATGTGATTTTAAAGGGGGTTTTGCATCCATGCTTGTCCCCATTTCCCTAGGTTTTGGTTAGTGATCACTTGACATTTTAGTGGTGAATCAACTATACCAAACCATCCTTGGGGTACATTAGGACTAAGCACTTCATTTGCTTGGGAAGGGGATTTTTATCCTTTGAAAATGAGATTTGATGCTTGAAAATGGTTTTTAGGGTTTTGGAAATGTGTTTTCTTTGCAAGAAAGTAAGAACACTTTGAAAATAATGTAGATCCTTGTAGAAGATCATCCATGGAGATGAACTTCCATGGTGATCTTCTTGGATCTAAAGCAAGAAGATGAATAAACTACATTTTGTAGCTTGAAAATGCATGCATGGATGAATTTTAGGGTAAGGAGAGGGAGGTTATACCTATATTCCTTGTGTTTTGTGTTTGAAGGCTTGAATGTGAGAGTGTTTAAGGCTTGAATATGAGAGTGTTTGAGGGTGTTTAGGGTTGATGATTTGAGTTGGTTAAAGAGAAAACAAGTAGATAACAATGAAGTCCTCTATGTTTTCTCTCTAATCCTCCTCCTATAGGGTGATTTGAGCTTGGATTGGTGTATGTATGAGAGTATGTATGAGAGTGATTTGAAGTGTTTGTGAGTGAGTGAGATTTGGGAAAGATTGGAGAGAAAATGGTGGCAATCTATGGATTCCCACTGTTTTCTCTCTATATTTCGCCAGAGTTTCGTTGCTGTGATCAAATTGTGTTGTGTAAACTGAGAGAGGAGGGTTCAATTTATAGCCCTCTGAAATTGACAAACATGTCCGCGCGGATATGATTGACAGCGTGCATGTTCATTAATTACGGCTTGGGCTTTGGACAGAAGAATAAAATTCAAAAATCCAGCAGTTTATGTTTTTCAACTTGCCCAATTCGGATTTTTCTTATTTCTTTTGCTTTTTGAGATTCTTTTCTTGGTTTAACTTTAAATGGCAATGCCCATTTTACCCTTACTTTGTTAGAAAAGTTAGGAATGTTAGTAATGTTATAACTTTCGTTAATTTTCTAACGAAAATGCTAACAAGCTCAAATTGGAGCACTTATAGAAAGGTTAGAACTTTTTTGCACAGATGACGACATCCCAGATGATCAGATAGAGACATCTTGGATGACGCCAATAATTAAATATCTTCAAGATGGCACCATCCCTAATGAAGAAAAGAATGCAAGAGCATTCAGGGTAAGGATTTCAAGATTCGTATTAATAGATAATGTGCTGTTTAAGAAATCTTTTGCAGGTCCATATTTGAGATGTCTCGAAGCTGACAAAGCCAATGAAGTTCTAAAAGAATTGCATGAAGAATCATGTGGTAACCATTCTGGGGGCAGAAGCTTATATACAAAGGCTCTAAGAATGGGTTACTACTGGCCAACAATGCGTTAAGATGCTGCCATCTTTGCCAAAAATTGTTATTCTTGCCAGAGACATAGCGACATCTTACACCAGCCTGCAGAATTGCTTCATCCAATCCTCTCCCCTTGGCCATTCATGAGGTGGGGGAATGGATATAGTGGGAAAATTGCCTAAAGCTCCCAAAGGAAAAGTATTTTTGCTTGCAATGACTGACTATTTCTCTAAGTGGGTTGAAGTTGAATCCTACGTGCAAGTTCATGATAAAGAAGTCATATCCTTCATTAAGAAAAATATATTTAGTAGATTTGGCATCCCCTCTGAAATAATATGTGACAATGGCTCCCAGTTCATCAGCAAGAAGACGCGGGATTTTCTTACTAGGTGGGGAGTTAAGATGGTGACATCCTCACCTGTGCATCCTCAAGCTAATGGCCAGGCAGAATCAAGCAACAAAATAATCATCAACAACCTGAAGAAGAGGCTAGATTATAAGAAAGGAAGATGGGCAGAGGAGCTTCCATTTGTCCTTTGGGCAGATAGAACCACACCAAAGAACGCGACAGGCCAAACCCCTTACTCCTTAGTATTTGGAGCAGAAGCAGTCATCCCGGCAGAAGTCATCGTCCCTACTTCCAGATTCAAGATGTTGACACCTGAGTAAAATGATGCCAACCTGAGTCATGATCTAGATACCATTGACGAGCTCAGGGATTTAGCCAAGATCAGAATGGCAGCATATCAACAAAAGATTGCTAGATCCTACAACAAAAATGTTAGATTACGAAAATTCCAAGTCGGTGATCTAGTCCTACGAAAGGTGTTTCAGAATACAAGAGAGCCCAATGCTGGAAAGATGGCTCCCAAATGGGAAGGGCCATACTTAGTTGATGCCGAAGCAGGTAAAGGCTCATATTGGCTGTCAACTCTGGAGGGAGCTAGGATTTCCCGAAGCTGGAATGCCATTCACCTCAAGTCCTACTTTATGTAAGTTTCCATAATTACTTTACAATGCAAATAAAACCAAGGTACGATCTTTACCCTTCTATTTTTTTTCAATAAAAGTACTTGTTCCCATTTTTGTTTATTTGTTGAATGGTTACCGACTTAAGCATCGGAGGGGCGTTAGCTAAGCTAACGCCCACCCCTAACATGTTTCTGTTTTGCAAGGAAACAAGAAGCATTTGAATAAAAATCCTTGATAAATTAAGATGTTAGCATCCTTCCAAGAAGTTAACATCTTAAATCAGGTACGACCTTTTTCTTACTTTCTGTTTAAAAAGTATTTTTATGAAGTTCTAGCACTTTTTTACTTTCTTTTATCAAATAAAGTATGACATCAGAAAAGATGTCGAAATATCTCATTAACTTGTTATTTTGCAAGAAGTCTTCAATACATCCCAATCCTCGTGAAAACAACCGTTTTGAGGCGGCCATCTCACCTCCGTTTAAGGTACTTAATCCCTTCAAAGGTTTAAAGAAATAACTTTCTTTCGTCTCATTAAGGTTTAAACACCTCGCCTGGAGCGCACGATTTCAACCTTGGTTTAGGTGTGTGGTGGGCCCGTATGTTTAATATGTACGAATTACCCATCTCCACTCAATCAATGAGTTTTGACCCTAAGTATTTATCAATATGGTTGTGGCATATTCCTGCCACCTAAGAACAAACGGTTATTGACATTTACATGTCAATCTAAGTAATTGCAAAGGATTTCTACATCCACTCGCAAGTTGTCACTATCTACGAAGAGGTTAGCATATCAACCTCCTAAATTTCATTTTTCACAAAGATGCTTGAGAAAAAGTTTTTCACCAAAACCCAAGCAAAATTTTTACCCTACGAAAAGCATAAAAGTGTTGGACCAACCCAAACACTTGAAAAGCAAATTGTCTTGGCCCTTATGGGCCGATTACAAACCAAAATATTTAAACATTGTTTTTGGAACGCAGCCCATTTCCAAACCAAAGTTTTTTAACCAAAGTTTTTAAAAGCCAAAAGAACCATTTTCTTTTTTCCTTCATGGGGTGGCTACTGCCGCTGATGTTGTCGCTGCTCCTTCCTCAAAGATGTCATCATCCTTAGCAGCTGAAGATCCTTCTCTTGCCTCCTCTCCCTTAGCATCCAAGGCCTTCAAGAGTGAACGTTGTTGCTCAACATTCCACTATGTATGCTTCCCAGCATGAAATTCCTCCATCATTTGAATTTTAATTTCGATCATGCTTCGGGCAGTGGAGGCCATCATGTTTTTCTTCACATCTTCAATCTCCTGCAGCTGGGTGTCTTGGATGGAGGACATCCCTTTCATCAAGCTTTCCACCTCATTCTGTAGATCTTCATTCTTCTTAGCCAAAGCCTCCCCCTGTTTCTTTATCTGTATCACCTCCAGCACCAACTTCCTATTCCTCTCCTCAAGACTGCTCATTTTTATCTTAGCTGCGTCAACACCCTGCAAAAGACAAAATTTGAGATGCGTTATTCAAATTCCTTTGAAACTCTATTTTTTCAAAAACTTACCACTGCTGCTCTAGCAAGCGCCTCCTCTACATCAGCCAAACCCGTTTCATCAACGTTTATCACTTTCTTAGAGCTACCTTTCCTCTTCTTCACCCTTGCTCCTACAGATGGTGCCTCCATCTCTCTCTTTGGCACCAATAACTGTTGGCTTGCCTGGGTTTGCCCAACAAAATCCTGAAGGTCCTTTAAAGAAAAAGCAGCTGTAGACTTTGAAACCGTCAAAAAACAGAAGGCATGCTGTCAGTGGAAAGCAATATCCAGATACAAAAAGGCAAAACTTTGTCGCCCTATGGTTTGACTATTTTTGGGAAGTCGCCCTAAGGTTTTGACTGTTTTGGGGAAGTCACCCTATGGTTTGACTATTTTTGGGAAGTCACCCTAAGGGATGATTGCGATTTATCGCTTTCCTCGTGTTATGTGTGATAGCGTTTTAGGTGCCTCAAACCTTGATGATGGCGTCTTAGGTGCCTCGAACCTCGGTGATGGCGTCTCAGGTGCCTCGAACCTTGATGATGGCGTCTTAGGTGCCTCGAACCTTGATGATGGCGTCTTAGGTGCCTCGAACCTCGACGATGGCGTCTTAGGTGCCTCGAACCTTGACGATGGCGTCTTAGGTGCCTCGAACCTTGATGATGGCGTCTTAGGTGCCTCGAACCTTGATGATGGCGTCTTAGGTGCCTCGAACCTCGATGATGGCATTTTAGGTGCCTCGAACCTTGATGATGGCGTCTTAGGTGCCTCGAACCTCGATGATGGCGTTTTAGGATAGATGGTCCTCTAGTGGACTTCATTTGAAGGGATCGGTTTTACGTCTGCTGCCGAAGGAAAGGATGACCGTGCTGGTCGAGTGGCTGGACCTAATGATAGGCTACCTACGTATCCTTGTGAGGGAATCAAGCCGGTCGTAGTTCAAAAATAGCTGGGGATGGTCTTTGATGGTTTGACAGTATTTGAGGTTTGACTGTTTTTTGGGAAGTCGCCCTAAGATTTGATGATAATGTTCTTTTAGAAAAGTAGTTGATTAAGATATGCTTTCATACCTGTCTTTGTGCTTACCTTAGCCGAGGCTACGGCTGGTGTTGATGAAGAGTTGTTAGGTTGCCGTTCGTGGGACGGTTTCTGCTGACGATTTGCTATCTTTGGAGGCATTTTGACCTGAAGGAGGAGTTTGGTTGAGTCTGCATCTTGCTGGTGATCGTCAAACTTGTAGAGGTTTTTGAGCTTGTCTTCACATTGGGACTTCTTGCTTTTGAGAACTTGGTGTCTCTAATCGCATTGTATTTGAGAACTTGGCATCCCTGACCGATTTTTATTTGAGAACTTGGCGTCCCTGACCGATTTGTATTGGAGAACTTGGCGTCTCTGACCGTACTGTATTTGAGACCTTGGTATCTTTGACCGATTTGCATTTTGAGAACTTGGCGTCTCCGACCGTACTGTATTGGAGAGCTTGGCATCCCTGACCGATTTGTATTGGAGAGCTTGGCGTCCTTGACCGATTTGACTTGGCGTCCTTGACCTGATTTGTATTGGAGGACTTGGCGTCCTTGACCGATTTGCGTTTTGAGAACTTGGCGTCTCTGACCGATTTGTATTGGAGAACTTGGCGTCCTTGACCTGATTGTATTGGAGAGCTTGGCGTCTCGGCCGGATTGTATTGGAGAACTTGGCGTCCTTGACTGATTGTATTGGAGAGCTTGGCGTCTCGGCCGGATTGTATTGGAGAACTTGGCGTCTCGACCGGGTGTATTGGAGAACTTGGCGTCCTTGACCGATTGTATTGGAGAACTTGGCGTCTCGACCGGATTGTATTGGAGAACTTGGCGTCTACTTGGCGTCCACGACCGAATTGTATTAGAGAGCTTGGCGTCACGACCGATTTGTAGACACCGGAGGCGGTCTTCATATGTTTGTGGATGTTGGGAATTGTTTTCATCCATTTGAGGTCGTCTTTGGTGAAGATCATCCTTGCCGAAAAGGGGATTACGTTTGAATTCCCGCATTTGTTAGTGAAGAGGAAGATGCATATATGGCATTCATGATGGCGGATTCATGCATAGAACCAAAAATGATTATGAGATGATGCGTTTATTTGCTTTCGAAGATGCACTTGGCCTAAGCTTTTGGCGGGAAATTACGATTTATGATTTTCAATCACTTAGGATTTTTCCTATTGATTCAAGTTTTGTGCATGCTACATGAGCCACAGGGGAGATTTTTGTGGGGATGCATGGTGATGAGAGGGGATATATGTGTTGTTGACTGTTTGGGACAAGCTTTGAGCTGGTGGGGTGATATCCTTTAGTCGCGGACTGAATTGCATGTTATTGATGAGGTCAATTTTGATCTTGGGATGAAGTTGGATTTGAACCCGGGTCTCGATTGAAATTTCTTTTCGGTCTCGGACATTTGAAGCCGACGGCGATGGGCTCTAGAATCAAAGCATGTTGACATGAATGAACCCTCTTTTGCTTGGGTTAGTTGTGATTTGACGAAATGCGATATGAGGAGATTCCCAATTCTCAACTTTTGATGATGCGAGGGAGTTGCCATATGCCAAGTTCTAAAGCCGAAACTCCAAGACAGTTGTTGAGGTGACCGGACCTTTCTTCGAAGATAGGTGTGACTTGATAAAGCCCCATTCCATGGAAAAGACATGGCGAAAACTACGGAATCTTTCTCGAATGATTTGATGAAGCCCCATGTTTGACAAAGCGTCACTACAGAGGTCCGAGTTAAAGGTTTGGTGACATGCGATGAAGTACCGAGCCAATCGATCAATGTGAGAGACCTCGAGGTGAAGTTGTCATGAAGGGAGAAACCCATCTTTGATACCGACTATGAAACTAGAATCCTCTCTTCGAAGAGTGTCTTCCATATGGGAACTGTTAGCCATAGTGGCACTTGGCTTGTTCGTGGCTTCAATCATATTCACACTTTTTTTAGGGAATGGATTGTTGAATGTATTGGGTCCTTGGGGTCCCCTTTTCGATCGGTTCTCACCTTGCCCTTTTTCGGGAGTCGTGTCGGAGGTGGAAGAAACCCGGTATCCGTAGCGAGTGCGACAACTCGCTGGCGATTGTAAGCCCTCTCAAATTTAGCCCCGGAATTGATCATTGCCCGTAGATCCGGATAGGGAAATTGCTAAGTGAGGCCCTCGAGATGTGGTTTCGGGCGTGACCGAAAGATGTCTAGTTGTTCCTCTTCAAAAGGAGGAGTTGCCATCTTGCTTGTAAAAGTCCACGATGTTCTCGTCGGGGAACTGCATTGTTGTCTGTGTCAAATCTATTTGCTTCCCACTCCAAGTTAGCTAGTAGTCCGGTCCCATGTAGCCCCGGCCTCGGATTTTAAGCGAAAGAACCATTTTAGAGCACCGGACTTCAAAGAGAGATCGAAATAGTCGCCAACCGCCGATTGGCGCCCCTTTTGACCTTCATTGCCAAGGTATACGTGTCCGGATGGGTTTTTGGGCATGTAGTGCCATCAAAGAGATCCAAATTAGGCATCACGAATTTGTGGGGAACAAAGGAGTCCGGGTTCGTTGGCGGAAAGCGTGCTTCTTAGCGGTCAATTCGGCAATACGTGCTTTCATTTCCTTGTGTCGTTCCACGAATCAAGCCAAATGAGGGTCTTGTGGTGGAACCATGGCATTCAAATCAGCGGCCCGAGCTAGAGAGAGGAGCTACCATTTGGCGGCATACGAGGTGGAGAGGGAACGGCCGATCTGGGGACATAGGTGAAATCTTGTCCTTGGCCCGAATCACCTCGGGAGCTTGAGTAGGACCACCGGGCAAAGGGATAGAACCTTGCGGCTTGTTGTTGATTTTCAACCGGCAAAGAGGGCAAAGGCGCCTCGATGTAGCCGGGTAAATCGAATTTCCGGAGTGAGGCCCATAAGTAGGCTTAAGTGCGGGCCGCCGTCCCCGATTGTTGAATTGCATAGTGAAGGTGCATGACCGGGGGGTGCTGCGGTCCCGGTGATTCTGATGAAACTGGATGGAGGCTTGGTAACCCATCGAAGCCTTGAGTGAGAATGGATTTGTGAAAGCCGTGTGAGGAGCGGCCGAGCTAGCGTCATTCGAGGAAGGGCTTCTGACCGTTGCCCTAGACCTGCACCGTGGAAGCATTCCAAGCATGCTGCGGTGGCCACGATAGATTGGTTCCAAACCGAGGTGGGATTCCAATTTGCTGTGGTATTCCGAGGTAACCCCAACCATGAGAAGACATTCCGTGCGATTTTGCCCCCGCCGAGGAGCCGTGAACCGATCGGTCACGTTAGACCGCATGGGTCCCAGAGTACGTATTTGGGGTTTGCAGTCCCGTTGAGACGGTCATGAAGGGATCTTATGAGGCTTGTGCGGTGCCGGGATTGGATATCTTGAAGCGGGTTCTTTGTCAAGGCATTTCAAACCGATGTAACCGAGAAGCTCCCGCCCGATGCATGTACCCGAACCGCTGAGGCATACCAAGGCCGCTGTGACATACCGAGCTGACCCCGATCGCTTTGAGGCATACCATGCGGCCCAAATCGGATCAAGTCAATTTGTTTCTCCAAACGACCGTCCTGCATCGAGCTGTGACTGTATATCAAACCGAGGCCGAAAGGATGGCCGATTCGCGAGTTGAGAAGAGTGTGAGGAAGGTGGTGGTAGTCTGTCTGCCAAGATAGGGATGGGGATCCTTTTCCTCTTCTACCGTGAAAGTTCCATCGGGGTTGAGGGCAATCGTCAAACCAAAATTCCCGACATCTTCCAAGGATGAACATCGAAACCTCATTACGATTGGCACAAGAGTTTTATGGACTCGTGTTCCAATATTAGCCATAGAAATATGATGAATTTCTGGTCTTGGTTAAAATTCCATCCTCGTCCTTGGACATCAAAGAACCGCACTTGACTAGCCCATGACCAACATGGCGATCAAATCTCATCTTGCTTGGTAGAGCCTTGGTCCGAAGAGATGTATTTGCGAAGTCTTGATTTGGAAGAAGTAACTTGGCAAAGCCTCGGTCTCATGACTGTGAATCGACACAATTAGAGAGGCTTCAACACAGTAGGCACCGTAGACCGATGCGAACGAGACCCAACCCATCTTGTAGCGAGTGAAGAACCAACGTTCTTGAATTATCATGTAGCAAAAGAGGCAACCCATCCTTCCATATTTACTTTATTATTTTCTTTATTCAATTAGTCAACCGGAAGAAAATGTAAAAGCAAGACAATTTTAGGAATGTATACTGCGGGGGCATATATTTTTTTTCGAAAAATGGGGATGAATCCCCGATTTGTATTATTTGATGGCCTCATTTGACGAAGGCACAAAAGAACTCGCTTTGGGTTTGACTCTTTTGAGAGAGCATAAGTTTAGAAAGGTTTGTAAAAGTGTATGGAAGCCCCTGCTGACAGAAAATTAGTGTTTAGCTCTATTTTTCCTATAATGTAGAAAAAGAAGACTTGTCGAGACATCTGAAAATATGTTTTATTCAAAATGATCACAAGATTGCTTAAAACCCTTTATTAATGTTCGGGTTATTCAACCCCTAATCTCGATATGAACAAACATTTTGATTAATCATGAGGAGAAAGTCAACTGATACCAAGAGTCGAAGTTGGCGAATGGTGAAGAGGGATCGTGTATAGGAGAGGCTATTGGTGAGGCCGGATTTTTTTTGGGATTTGAATGTGTTTATGACCGAACCATTTCTGGTTGCCTACGTTCCCCTCATTGTGAGGAGCTCAGGTCGCCGTAGTTCGGGCCTGAACTGTGTTTGGCTTTAGAAAAGGGGTATGAACATTTGTGGTACTTTTGGTGAAAAGGCTCGGATAGGAAGTTTGGATGATAAGGTGCGGGCCTTGAGGTGATTCCTTGTGTAAGTGCTCCAATTTGAGCTTGTTAGAATTTTCGTTAGAAAATTAACGAAAGTTATAACATTTCTAACAATTCCTAACAATCCTAACTTTTCTAACAAAGTGAGGGTAAAATGGGCATTGTTATTTAAGGTTAAACCTTAAAAAGAATCTCAAAAAGCAAAACAAAAGAAGAAAACCAAAAATGGCAATGGCTGGAAACACAAAAACTGGCTGTTAATTTGAATTTTGAAAAGAAATATTCTTCTTGTCCAAAGCTGGAGCTGCATTTAATGAACAGTGCACGCTGACTGGATCCATCCGCGCGGATGAGTTTGCATTTTCAGGAGGGCTATAAATTGAGCCCTCCAGTCACAAAAATAAAAGGAAGAACACATTTTGCACCGAACCTCTGGCGAAATATAGAGAGAAAACAGTGAGAATTCACTTGAATTGTCACCATTTTCTCTCAATCTTTCCCAACTCATACTCATCCACTCACTCTCATATTAAAGCCCTAAACACTCATACACTCAAGCCAAACACTCAAGAACACAAGGAAGATTGGTAAACCCTCCTCTTCCTAACCCTAAATCTCATCCATGCATGCATCTTCAAACTACAAAATGTAGTTCTTTCATCTTCTTGCTTTAGATCTAAGAAGATCACCATGGAAGACCATCTCCATGGATGATCTTCTACAAAGATCAACATTATTTTTAAGCTTTCTTACTTTCTTGCAAAGAAAACTCATTTTCAAAACCCTAAAAACCATTTTCAAGCATAAAATCTTGATTTCAAAGGATAAAATTCCCCTTCCCAAGCAAATGAAATGCTTAGTCCTAATGTACCCCAAGGATGGTTTGGTATAGTTGATTCACCACTAAAATGTCTAGTGATCACTAACCAAAACCTAGGGAAATGGGGACAAGCATGGATGCAAAACCCCCCCTTAAAATCATATTTTCTTTCTTGAGAAGTTGCTGTCCAGTAGCAATTTTCTCAGACCTCAGTCCATGGTCTTAATTTTTGGACACAGATGAACTTGGAATTTGGTGTTGACTACAAAATACTTTTTGTAGCCAACATCCAGAGCTTTCCAGACATATTTTTATTTTATTTTTGGCTGAGTAAAACTCCTCTTTTCAAATTTTCTTTCAGAGGCTAGTTCATCAGCTTCTGGGAATCCAGATCTCATATCTGAGGTTTCCAGAAGGTTTTGACCCCTCAAATCTTCTCCAAAATGGAAAATTCCTTCGCACAAACTTTATTTAAGGTGTCTAGAACAACTTTCATTCTCTGAGTTTATCCAGATTATGAAGTTTTAAGACCCTTGAATCCCTTTCAAAATCAAAGGTCCACTGCCTTTTTCATTCTGGCAGAAATGGCTCTCAACTTCAAAAGGTCTTTTGAGTACCAAATCTCAATCCAAAAATCTTCCAAAAAATCATGGGATCAGTTTAAAGTCTTAAAAAGATATCCCAATTTTTACTTTTCTGAGTTTCAACTTATTTTGGCCAAAACACACACACACACACACACACAAATGATTTTCAGCTTGGAAGACTCGTTTTACGAGGCGCGTCGGGTGCACACTAACGTCATTCCCGACGCGTAACATGACCTCCGAACCTAAATCTCTGATCTCGGGCTTTTTTCAGAGTTTTGGCCTTCAAAATTAAAATGGCGTGGCGACTCCGTTTTCGTTGATTTTTTCAAACACCAAATAAAAATGGGAAAATTTTCGAATGGCACATTCATCACAGTGGCGACTCCGCTGGGGAACTAAGCTTTTTTTTTTAAAAAAAAAATGGTATTTGGTATATTGGTGGAAACCACTAAATTTCCCGTTATCGCCTCCTAACACGAGTCGGGGATAAATTGTGGTCTAACAATCCCACGTACCGGTATCACCGTTTTCAAAAAAAAAAAAGCTTTTGAGGGTCAAGCTTCCGTCCCGGCTTTGAAAATCATTTTTGTGTGTGTGTTGATTTTGCACGGTTTTCATGTTGTTTTGGCCGCCTCGGAGAAAGTCAAAATTTTATTTGTCGGAATAATGTCCCTAAGCTGTCGGAATTTTCGTGCTTACGTGCTTATGTGCTCATAATAAAAAAAATCAAAAAAGAAAAAGGATTTTCAAAAAAAAAATTTCAAAAAGAAAATTTCCAAAAAAAAAAATCATGCATCATATTTTTAAGACACATAAAAAAAATTCTCTATTTTACTCAGAAAAAGAATATAGACTGCTTGCACACTACGCGCACGTGACCTTACACTTTGCACACTACGTCCTTAACCAGGAAATCCTTGTCGCGGTCCGTTTGGTCTTATTACGCCTCTCGGATGAGCACGGGACTACCCAAACATCCCATGGAGCCTCGTGTCGACCATGCACTTGTCCGTGACACACTTTGTCAGAGACCCGGTTGGTTTTTAGTGCAGTGCGTGTCATGCCACTGTCCGTGTATAGACCTTTCCTTTCAAGCCTTTGTCGGCATACCGACTCAATATCTTTCGGGTCCCTAATCGGTCGAAGTTACGCCGGTTTTCCGCCGCGAGACTTTGACCAAGATATTGACCGGCGCCTTGACTTCGGCTCGGCGGCACAAATTATACACGGACTCCCGGCATTGACGAGTCATCAAGGATTAATGACTATTCCATGCCTAATTACGGCTTAAGCGACGACAAGTCAAGATCAATCGTGGACGCTTATCGGTCAAATCATGCCGACTTTTCGTCGAGCCCTCGGACATGATCTTGACTTTTGACGTCGGCTTTGTCCGTAATTTACATCGAATGCTCGTTAAGACTCGATTACCCGCCGACTTTTAGGATCGTTTTTCTTTCGGTCGGTGGGACCCGCTTGCCCTATAGGACCCTCGCCGGGGCTGTCCACCACTGGGAGGTCGAAATACGGGTGGAATACGAGGGGCTTATAGACGTAGTGACGGGGCCCGGCGATCCGGGAATCGAGTAGTTTGCGAAAAAGAAGAGCAATCTTTTCCAACCGATTAGGTTAATAAAACATGTTTTAAGTAAACGTGAACAAATAAGCGCATGTTGCATGAGCCTAAAGCCCAAACACCTACCCTCCTTCCATTCCCGGACATCGAACCTTCGTGTCCTTTCCCCGCGGACTCCGCACAAAGCTTGGTTTCGGGCACCGGGTCACCGTTTGATCGGTTGGGAAGAGTCAGCGCATCGTCGGCTTCACCGTTTGTTCCGACTCGGGTTTGAGAATGGGCATCGGCCGGTAATGATGGGGATAACGTTGCTCCGTCCTCCAAAATCCCTCGAACAGACCCGGTGTGGATCCGGTTGGTAGAACAAATGAGACTTCGACATGAGGCTCAAATTGATGACCTCTTTGGGGGTAGTCGCAAGTCATGGTTTGACTATCGGTCTCAATTCCGATGGCACTTTTACCGCAAAGAAGGAAGAGGGTTCTCCTCCTCTTCTTAATAGTCCGGATACATCAAGATGCTACCCCAAGATTCCTATGTTTCCACCGCCGGGACTCCTGCCCGCCGACTTACGGGGCAGCTGGCCCCCAAACAGCGATCGGGGACGAAAGAGTTCGGTATGCTTGTCGGTTGTCCCCTCTCAAAGTGATGATCCCACAAATATCGGCTGAGTGATGAAAATCGGGGAACGATTGAAGAAATATGGTCGGCCATCAAAGCCACTGGAAGAACGCCGGAAACAGGACGAGCTTGGATTGAAGAGGCCACACGCCACTTTGGGACCTTAACAATATCCCAAGCGGCCAGGGCTACCACGAAGGACAAACATGTGCCCGTTCCCGGGACCTCAATATCTCTCATTATCCGGTGGAGTCCGATCACTCGCTACCGAGATGAGCCCGGCCAGATCCCCGGACCGGTTCCACTCAAAGTCATTCCCGGCACCGCTCAACACGAGGTCCCAAATCCGCCGCCGGCCGTAGAACACATTTGGTGGGATATTTGTATTTGTCCCGATTGCCTTGAAAGGGACTATCGGGGTGGATACACGAGGACCGTCCTCCTAAGAAAAAGAAAATTTCCTCCCGGCAAAAATTGAAGGAGAGATTCGAGGCCGGTGATAACGGTGTGGGAACGCTCGGGGAGCCATGCAGGGGATTTGATTATTATGTACTCTACTCCGGTCGGTCTTCCCCCAAGCAAAAAGGGGTAAAAGAGCGAGAAAACCCTTGCCAACGACGAGTTGAGACTTTCGGATGCGAGTGCTGCGAGCAGTCCAGCCCCCTCGGGGTCGACGAGTTCGGTTGTCCGGCTCAGTATACACCGATGAAGAAAAACCGACGCCGATGCAGCGCTCCCACTCAATCAACATGTTATTTGGAGATGGCAACCGCCACAAAAGGCATCGGTATAACCCGGGGGCTTCGGCAAAGACTCTACCTCGCAAGAAAAAGGCACGAAGCGACGGGTTTAATGACTCTCTATCCGAGACAAGGACCAAATCTATGATCCTCACCTATATGGGAGCATGATCACCTTCTGCGATGAAGATTTGCCAAGAGATGTCTCCCAACACAATGAAGCTTTGTACATCACTATTCGGCTCAACACCATATCACTCCACTGGGGTATTAGTGGACAATGGATCATCGGTAAACGTCCTTCCCCTCGGCATGATGAGGGCCCTCCGCATAAATGAAAGGCGCGTGATCCCATCTACCCGGTTGTCGAGGCCTACGACGGTTCGTCTCGTCCCATCTGGGGACGGTGACTGCGGAACTGCAGTACGAAACCCAAATGGTGCCCGCAAAGTTCCATGTAATGGATATCCCCTCAGAGTTCACGGCCTACTAGGGCGCCCTTGGTTGCATCACATGAAAGCCATAGCCTCCACTCTCCACCAATGCGTCAAATTCATCAACCGGCGGGAGACCTTGAAGTCATAAGGGGTGACGGTTTCCTCATAGGGAACGAAGGCTGAAACAATAGCCAAGAACGCCCACGGTCAAACACGGGGCTACATCCTTCAAGAGGCAAGTCTCGCCGGCATCCTTTGGAATCCGGCGATGCCAACTATGTCGACACACTCAAGCAAGCGAGACTCAGAAGGAGTTCGATTCATCAAATTTAATTGCTATTTCCAACACTTGGAGGCGTCTTTGGAAGGAAACGGCTGAACACCGCCATGATACGAGGCACACAAGTCCCGGTCCTCAATCACGGATTTGTCGGCGTGCAAACCCATTCTTTGGCCTCGCCGAGCGAGGAGATTTTCATGATAAAAGTCGACAAACACCGACGGACTCGGCTCGAATCTATGAACGTCGTGTGGGACGTCCTCCTTCTTGAACTACACTGCCAAGCCTTTCCGCTCGAGTATGGGACATGAGATTTTTCTAGCGGCTCACCGAGGCGCAATGCGTCCTTACATCTGGATTGAGCGGTCGGATTGTGACGAAACGGAAATCCCGGGATTGAGGAAGATCCCTACATCCACATGCTCGGCTTTCGGACGCCAAACACAATTGATTACGGTTCGAGACAAAGAGATGATAGCAACGGCGAGGAGGGAGCACGAGACCATGCCTTTCCCGGGTTGTGAAGCCACCGACGGTGATGCCGCTAAAGAATTGGGAAACTCTCTCGGGCCCGTCCGCGACCAAAGAGGAAATGATCACCAAGCTTGGATTGGTCCCCGATCCTTTCGTGTCAACCTTTGTAAAGTCCTCAGGAGTCTCTCATTGTTGAGTTCGAGTCTCTCGAGTCGTCCAGATGGCCTCACGCACGAAGACCACGAAATTGTAGCCAATCTTTGTATTCCCTCTTATTCTCAATGAAATGACGAACCTTTACGAGTATCCCTTAATTGCCACTTTAACTAATGATGAATTAACTAATAATCTAAAAAGCAGGTTAATAACGATTCACTAGATGAAGAGCGGACACATTAAATGAACAATATATCAAAGAAATCTTTAAGCGGGTTGTCAGGAAGAGGAAAATCGAGCCCAAGCTGCCGAAGAGATTTTGACAAGTGTGAATGCAGGAGCTGCGGAAGAGCCTAAAGAGACGCGATTGGTAGTTTCTTGAAGGGACTGAAAGGGACGCCCTAATTGAGCTGCTAAAAGAATTCGTGGATGTGTTCGCGTGGTCCTATAAAGATATGCCGGGCCTCGATCCTTCCATAGTTGAGCACCGAATACCGCTCGACCCGGAAGTCAAGCCGGTAAGCGAAGCTAAGAAGAATTAAGCCGAATGGTCCCTACAAGTGAAAGAGGAGATAGAAAAGATGCTCGGGCGGGTTTCATCGGGGTCATTGAATACCCAACATGGTATCCCAACATAGTGACGGTGACCAAGGCCAACGGAAAAATCCGATCTTTGCGTAGACTTCGAGGACTTGAACAAAGCCGATCAAAAGACGATTTCCCCCTGCCAAACATCGACATTTTGGTAGATTCCACGGCCAACCATGAAGTCAAATCCTTCGTCGACGGTTTTGCCGGCTACAACCAAATCAAAATGGCGAGAAGAAGATCAAGCCAAAACGGCCTTCACAACCCCTTGGGGCACATCTTGCTACACGGTCATGCCATTCGGACTAAAGAATCTTTGGGGCTACGTACCAAGGGCGGCTACGGCTGTTCCATGACATGATCCACAAAGAAATTGAGGTCTATGTGGACGACATGATAATACATTCCGAGAGGATCGGATGGCCGGCACTTTGTTGATTTGAGAAAATTCTTCGGCCGCCTCAGAGACCACGGCATGAGGCTGAATCCGGCCAAGTGCACCTTCGGTGTAAGACGAGGTAAGGTGCTAGGATATATGGTGACGAACGGGGAATCGAAGTAGATCCCCGAGAAAATCAAGGCGATAGTTGAAATGAAGCCACCCGGACAACGACGAAGTGAAATCCTTCATGGGAAGGCTATGATACATAAGCCGCTTTGTGAATCGGTGACCTCGATACTGAGCCGATCTTCAAGTTGATGAAGAAAAATGCCTACACAGAATGGACCCCGGAATGTCGGCTTGCCTTTGAGCAGATCAAGGCATACCTTGTGAATCCTCCGATTCTCTGCCCACCACATCGGCAAAAGCCACTCTTGCTATATCTAAGCATCACGGATACGGCAATTGGGGCTATGCTAGCTCAAGAGAAGAAAGATTCCAAAGTCGAAAACGCCATCTATTTCGTAGCGTAAAGCTCCAAGGAAGCGAACTCAATTACTGCCTTGCGAGAAGACTTGCGCGGAGTTTGGTGCAGGTAGTGGGAAAGTTGAAACACTACATGCGGTCTCACCCGATACATCTTGTTTCAAGGATAGACCCCATCAAATATACGTTCGACAAGCCTTCCATCTCCATGAGATTGGCAAAATGGTCGTTCTTTTTGGCCGAATATGACATCGCTTATGTTTCAAGGAAATCCGTAAAAGGACGCATAATGGCGAGAACATCGGCGATTTCCCAAGTGATGAGTCTCGAGGACACTGAACCTCAATTTCCCGATGATGGAATCTTCGCTCTAGAAGGAGAAAATCGCGGCAACTCTTCTTCGACGGGCGTCAAACAAAAGGGGAACGGGATAGGAATGCTTACGGTCGATCCTGCTTGACGAACACACCCCCATGCATGCGGTAAGGCTGAACTTGAAGTCACCAACAACGGCTGCTGAATATGAAGCTTGCATAGCCGGGTTGGAAGCCGCCCTTGAAAGAAATATCAAGGAATTGGAGGTGTATGGTGACTCTGCCCTCATCATCAATCGGGTCTCTAACAAATGGAAGGACCGTGGATCCGGGTTTGCGAAGTATCATGCTTACATGGAAGAACTAGTGGCTCAATTTAAAGAAATCGGCTTTCATTACACCAAGAGACCGAAACGGGTTCGCGGATGCTCTGGCTACACTAGCCTCTCTTGTCGAAATACACGAAGGAAAGTACATTAAACCATTCGGAGTCGGGAGAAGAGAAAACCCCGCCTATTGCTTCGAAATTGAAGCGGAAGCCGAACGATCAATGATCCACAGTACACTCAGTTTACCGGTACTGAAGGATGGCGAGGCCTCTTTCAAAAATGAAGATGGGGAATATAAAGAAGGAATCAAAGCAAAAAGTCTCTCGGCCACAGAGCGGCTCGCCTCCCATTATGTTCTTTTGGGAAATATGCTATACAAGAAGCGTTATCAAGGCCCCCTCTGCGATGTATCGGCAAACAAGAGGCTACCGAACTCATGAAAGAAATACATGGTGGTACTGCGGCCCTCACATGAATGCTCGAGCTACGATGCAAATCATGCGAGAATGGGGTATTTTTGGATCTCCATGGAAGCCGGCGCATCCGGTTCGTCAAAAGGCTGCGACAAATGTCGGCGATACTCAAATCTTAATCACTTGCCTCCTCACGAGTTATCTTGCATGACAACCCCTTGGCCTTTCGTCACTTGGGGAATTGATGTCATAGGCAAAATCACACCATCGAGCGATACTTGACCACGAGTTCGTCTGGTAGCCGTGGATTATTTCACCAAGTGGGTTGAAGCGAGTCCTACAAAATCCTCAACTCAAAGAAAGTTGCCCTCTTCATCAAAGAAAACATCATGTGCGGATACGGGTTGCCGGCCGAAATCATCTCGAGATAATGGATCCCACTTCGAAGGGAATGTGAAAAAGCTGGCGGCGGAATTCCGAATAACCCGTCACAAGTCATCTCCTACGGGCCCCCAGGCCAGCGGAGCCGTCGAAGCGGCAAACAAGACTCTGGAAAATATCATCCGGAAAATGGCTGTCCAAGGCGAGAGATTGGCCCGAGAAGTTACACTTGGCACTCTGGGGCTCTGAGAACATCGGTCGAACGGCAAGCGGGAAACACCTTTTGCCCTCACATACGGAATGGAAGCCGTACTCCCAATCGAGCTAGAGATCCTCGCTCAGGTATCTTGTTGGAAAGCCGGATCAACGAGGTCGAATGGCTCCCGAGTCGCCATGATGAATTGGCCCTACTAGATGAACGCCGGCGAAGGCCATGGAACACATCCGAGCCTACCAAGGAAGAATGGCTAGAGCCTTCGACAAGAAAGTAAAGCATCGGGAGATCCGAGAAGGTGATCTCGTTCTAAAGAAAAGCCCCGATCCGTATCAACCCCCTCGGCAAATGGGAGCTGTATGGGTCGGGCCATATGTCGTCCGGAAGATCTTCTCACGGAGGAGCCATGCAACTTGCGGACCTCGACGGGAATCCCTTTGTACACCCGGTGAATGGTGACAAGGCTGCGCGAGATACTACGCGTAAAAAAAAAAAAAAAAAAAAAAAAAAAAAAAAAAAAAAAAAAAAAAAACAAAAAAAAAAAAAAAAAAAAACAAAAAAAAAACAAAAAAAAAAAAAAAAAAAAAAACAAAAAAAAAAGAGTGCTAAAAGAGTAATACCCAACTAGGTTAGAAACCCGAAAAGGGCGGCCTAGGTAAAAAACGGGGTTGCACCAAAAAAAAAAAAAAAAAAAAAAAAAAAACACAAAAAAAAAAAAAAAAAAACAAAAAAAAAGAGTTCACCGGGTTGAACTACGAAGACTGAGCTCCTCAAAATGAGGGGAACGTAGGCGGCGGAAACGGTTCGGTCTAAAGCACAAATAAAAGCCATACTTTGGCATCAATACAATTGATCGAGACCATGAAAGCGTCTCGAAAAACTCTAAAGCAATTCAAATATTCATTACAAGTTAAAAGCTCTTTGATGAGTCTAAGCCCGATTCATTCCTACAAGCGGCAACTGCTAAAGAAAACTAAGATACATAATCAAACTAATGTGTACGCCATGACAAGAAAAGGGATACTCGGAAACCTCGGAGTCACTCCAAGCCACTCGTCTTGGCCTCTCCCTTCTTCTTCCCCCTCAGGAGTCTTTCTCTTACGAGCCGGAAAAATGTCGGTATTCCTCCTACCAAGCTGCGGTATAGGGACGGGGTCTATCAAACCGGCCTCTGTCGGGGCCTTAGTAGCCCTAGCGTCATCCCTCATCTCCTGTAACCTAGGCGGTAGCATAGGAGCCCTCCTCTCCTGTCTCTTGACGTAAGCCTCATAGTCGGTCACGGCGTCTCCGCTCTGTCATGAGGGTTGGCCCTCGCCTCGGCCCTCCTCCTCTCGAAGCTTGATCGGGTCCTCCGCACCCACAATGGCCTCACGCCGTCTCAAAATAGCCACTGAGTCTCTCCCGAGATGCCTCTCATACCAATCCAGTACCAAGTGGTCGGGAACACCGGTCTCGGACGCTTTCGAGAATGACCCGAGGAGGAAAGGCATCATACCTCCATGCTCGGGAAAGAAATGGAAACACCGAGGGATCATCCATGGAAGCAGGAGCCACCACCCTGGTGGCTACATCATCAAAACCCTCCAAAGGAACTGCTCCAAGCCAAAGCTGCCTAAGGACCGGAGCCGGAATGTAGAAAGCTGGGAGAAAGCCCCGGAAGCATAACCACATGGGACCCGTCTGAAGCACTCTGCGAGTCTCCACCCGCCAATGAGGCACCAACCATCGATATCTTCGGTCTGGCGACCCGCCATCCAACGCTCCCACGAGCCACGATCATCAAAATCTACATCGACACCTCTCTGGCAAAAGTCCAAGGCACGATCATATCGAGAGGTTTCCCGAAGAACCCCCAAACGCTCCATCGGCCACGGGGTCAAGAGGAACAGGCTGCCCCGTGCATATACCGCCGTCCGGTAGCTAATGCATCGAGAGCATGAAAAGTCTCCCCAAGAATCAAAGGAACGACATCTACGCCGGGCGACGGTGAACGACAACATCCGGAAAGACCGATGGCAAATCCCGAAAGGAATAGACCATGAACGGGGTGCCAAACATACAAAGTGCAAAGGCATCCCAATAGGCATCATCCACCAAACCTAGGCCCCTAAATTTGTCGGGAAGACCGGAAATATCGAGATGATCGGGACCGCGGATCATACCTTGCGCTTCCTCAGGGAAAGATGAAGGAGGACGCACAATCTGTCAACAAAGAAGCCCCTCGGGCAAAGGGACCGCTATCTCTTCCACCTCAGGACCTCCAAGCAAGGCCCGAAATTCTTCGACAGTCGGAACAATCTCGTTGAAGGAAAGGCAAAAGACATGCCTTCTAGTATCCCAAAACGAAGAAGAAGCTCTTAAGAGGTCATAATCCGGAACCAATTCTTTGAGAGACCACAAGCATCGTATCTTGTACCTTTCTTCAAAGAATGATCTTCTCTCATGCATGATCTCCCTACACCACTCCTTGAACTTTTCAAAGAACAACATTTGCCTTTCTTTGGACAATTTTGGAGAATTTTTGGCCATTTCCATGGTTTTTCTCTCTTTCTCCCGAAAATGGCTGTTTGAATTTGGAGGTTGAAGAGGATATTTGAATTTGAAATAAAGCAAGACCAGTCTGGACCAAAATTAAAGGACAATGTCAGATGCAGTCCCCATCCGCGCGGATGGGATTGCTTTCCCAAAAAAAATCTGCAACAGTCCAAGCTGCTACGCCAAAAAAGGAATATTCCGTCCCGGTTGCTCGAAACCTGTGCAAAAAAAAAAACCTCCCCAAACCAGTCCATATACCAAACACCCTTGCAAAAAAAAAAAAACCAAGGCTCATGCAACACTGCATTCATATTGCATTGCATTCATAAAATAAAATCCTAAATTATTACATTCCAAAAAAAAAAAAGAGTGTGCATAAAAAAAAAAAACAAACAAACATAAATAAAATCCTAAATTATTACATCAAAAAAAAAAAAGAAAAAAATGTGCATAAAATTTGTACAAATCTAAATCTCAATCTCAAATCTCAAAAAAAAAATCAATCGGAGTCTCCGGCGCCCGATGTCTCCCCCGGCCCCTCTTGCGACTCGGGCCCGCCTCCTCGGGAGCCACGAAAATCTCGGGCTCGAGAATCGTCCTCGTCTCCGAGAAAGAGGCTCATCGGGACCAACCGGCACGCTACGATAGGGCAAGCCGAGATCTGCAAAAAATCGTATCCGAAGGTGAAGGCGTCGGACTCCCTGCACGTACGAAGACGACCCGCCATGCTGCCAAACGTGTCCACTGCCCGTGTGGATCCCGAGAATGACGTGATCCGAAGCGATGCACGCGCGGGGATCAAGGAGAGGAGACAAAGGAGTCTCTGAAGAAGTCTACGAGCGAATAGGGAAGCCTCCCGTCGACGAGGCGCCGGCCGTGGTCGCCTCGCTCTAGCACGAGGAGCCCCGCAAGCGACCATCCTCTGATGAATCTCTTGGCCCCGATCACTTGCTTCGTCGGCTTCTCGACGACCACCTCCAGCTGCACAAAAGCAAAAGCGTAAAAAAAAAAAGGGAAGTGATGCTAAAGATGATGAAAGAAAGAAAAGAAGGGGAAAAGGTGAAGCCATACCTTCATACCGGACGAGGCCGGAAAGCTCGTGGAAGTCGCTCGGGTGAGGGATCTGCACCCTCAATCGGACCCCATCCTGGATATAGGAAAAATCCGTCCGAGGGTACCGCGGGATCCCAAGCCCCTCCCTATCCAAACACGAGGCATCCTCGGCCTCCTCAAGACGAATGTCGCATATGGCTCAATCGCCACGAAATCCGAGAAGTGCTGGCCGGCTCGGTAATCATCCCAGTCACGGACCGATCGCTCGGAGTGCATCATATCGGCGGGAGGCTCCACCGGTGTCCTCAAAGGCGAGTTCACGCCATGCTTTGGCGCGTCACCCTCTCTCCCGAGATAATAGGCATCGCGAGTCGGACCCCTCAAAATCCTCCATTGCCTTTGTCCGGATCTCGGCGCCCTTCAGTGCGCTACCTCAAAGCGATCCCGGGGGAAGAATATCATCCCCTCATCTGTCTCGGCCTCCGTCGAAAGGAAGGCAATCCGCGTACACGAGAGTCGTACGCCCCCTGGAGCTTATCTTCTCCCGGGCATGCTTGGACCAAGGCTGCATGGCCGGATACGCCCCGGCGTACTCCGCCATTTGCCCGCCACAGTGACGTGGAAAAACTCCAACGCCCATACTGCGAAAGGTAAAAATCCAATCAATCCGGTCTGCAAAAGAAAAGTGCGTGCTCAAAAAAAAAAAAAAGAGAGGAAAGCAAAAGAGAGCTTATACCTCCGGGGCAAACTCGAAGCAATACAAAGGAGCTCACGGCCTTCATTTGTACCTATCAAGAGCAAAATAAAGCTCTGCCGGCCCGGCCTCTCCCCACGAGACATCTCAGGCCGTCTCCATGTCCTCCAAGGACCTCGGCAAGGCAAAGGCTGCCGTCCCCTCGGCATGTCCAAAGAGCGTGCTCGAGAAAGCAAACCACAAGAAGGCCACGGCAATCGATCGGCGCCTATCCTCTCCTCCCGGCCTCATAAGCTCGCTATGGTCTCCACAATCTTGCCGTAGACCACGGCATACTCCATCCCCATCCCCTTTTTGGGAATAGGGGAAAATCCCGAAGAGCACAACGAGATCGGCATCGCCGTAGCCGTCCCGCCACTCAATGCTTTGCGTCCATTAAAGGGACGGGCCCGTGATCGCGGCGTAATCGGAGGGCGTAACCGTAGCCTCGCCCCGAAGAAGTGGAAGGTGTGGGTCGCGTCCCACCGATCTTTGCGCGAGCAAACATCAAGCCCTTGCTCTTAGGGAACTTGACCAGTCCCCTCAAGCACTCGACGAACTCCCAGAGCCCCGTCTCGACAACAATCTGTCTCGGACTCGGCAAAGCTCCTCGGCCCGCATCCGGAAGCCGGTCCCACAAGTCAATCACAGACTCCACCGATCCTCGAGTCTTCATCTTGTTCAGCTGCTCCGTCACAAAACGGTTTCCGCCCTGTAAAAAAAAAAAAAGAGAGAGAAAATGTCAAAAAAAAAGAAGAGGAAGCATACACATACATTAAAAAAAAAAAAGAGAAATTTCGACAGCATGACAGCATACAATGAGCATAGCCCCATTTTTCTCGCATGAAAGAAAACAGTTTTCAGCAAGTCCCAATGCATTCATCAAAAAAAAAAAAAAAGATGCATTCCTACGGAAGTAAAAACTCCGTCCCATTTTCAACAAAAAAAAAATGCATACATGCATATCATCCATCTTACATGCAACGGGAGGAAAAATCCGTCCCACTTTTCAAAAAAAAAAAAAATCCTAAACATACATACATCTCATATTGGCAAAATGCCCATTCTTTCCAAACAAAATGCATGCATTGCATCATCATTCATCAATATCAAAATTCAATTTCAAAAAAAAAAAAAAAAATCATCATCATCATCAACATGCAATATTCAATTTCAAAAAAAAAAAAATCACAATTCTTCGAATTTTCACATGTAATTTTCGAATTGAAAAAAAAAAATGTGGCAAAAATGCCAATTCTTTTTCCCAAGCAAAGTGCACATTTTGGGTTACTCATATACTCATTACAACATGCAAAGCATCAAAATCAAGATTCAAAGCCAAGAACATCAATCATTCGAATTTTCAAAAAAAAAAATTCAAAAATCACCCAAAATTTTCAAACAAGAAATCAACAAAGGGATCAAAGGGTTTCAAAGTATACCGTTCGGAGATGCGGATCAAGCCCAATGTTGCCAAGCATCGGGGTAATGCTCCTCCTCAACCGATTGCGAAAGATTGTAATGCCTCCTCATCCGGACGAGCTCCAATCGCCTCTCCGCTATCGGGCCACGTCCTTGACCTTGAAAAGCGCCTTCCCCGTGTTCCATTGCTCGAAAATCGAAGAAAATCGAAAGATTTTGAAGCTTTTGGCCAAAAATGGCGGATTTGCGAGATTTCTCTCTCTCTCTCGTAATTTTACGTAAAGCTGAATGGGGAAGAAGAAAAGGGCGTTGGCCCTAATTAATACCCTAATTTTCGATCCTATCCGCGCGGATAGGATTGCAAGGGTCAAAATGACCCTTTTGCCCCTTAAAATTCGGGACTACGCAATTCGGTCCCAACTTGACGTTAACCAAAGATAACCAAAGTCGGCCCCTTGTCAAGAAAATCATCCCCGGCGGTCAAACGTAAGACCGAGTGCCCGAGAAAGATAACGAGATCCCGTATCTTTCATCAAAATCTTCCGGCGATCAAACGTAAGACCGAGTGCCCGAGAAAGATAACGAGATCCCGTATCTTTCATCAAAATCTTCCCGGCGGTCAAACGTAAGACCGAGTGCCCGAGAAAGATAACGAGATCCCGTATCTTTCATCAAAATCTTCCCCCGATCAAACGTAAGACCGAGTGCCCGAGAAAGATAACGAGATCCCGTATCTTTCATCAAAATTACCCCGGCGGTCAAACGTAAGACCGAGTGCCCGAGAAAGATAACGAGATCCCGTATCTTTCATCAAAATCTACCCCGGCGATCAAACGTAAGACCGAGTGCCCCGAGAAAGATAACGAGATCCCGTATCTTTCATCAAAATTACCCCGGCGATCAAACGTAAGACCGAGTGCCCGAGAAAGATAACGAGATCCCGTATCTTTCATCAAAATCATGCCCCGGCGATCGAAGCGTAAGACCGAGTGCCCCGAGAAAGATAATGAGATCCCGTATCTTTCATCAAAATCTTCCCCGGCGTCAAACGTAAGACCGAGTGCCCCGAGAAAGATAACGAGATCCCGTATCTTTCATCAAAATTACCCCGGCGATCAAACGTAAGACCGAGTGCCCCGAGAAAGATAACGAGATCCGTATCTTTCATCAAAATTACCCCCGGCGATCGAAGCGTAAGACCGAGTGCCACGAGAAAGATAACGAGATCCCGTATCTTTCATCAAAATTACCCCGGCGGTCAAACGTAAGACCGAGTGCCCGAGAAAGATAACGAGATCCCGTATCTTTCATCAAAATCTTTCGGCGGTCAAACGTAAGACCGAGTGCCCCGAGAAAGATAACGAGATCCCGTATCTTTCATCAAAATCATGCCCGGCAGATCAAACGTAAGACCGAGTGCCGAGAAAGATAACGAGATCCCGTATCTTTCATCAAAATCTTCCCGGCGGTCAAACGTAAGACCGAGTGCCCAGAAAGATAACGAGATCCCGTATCTTTCATCAAAATCTTCCGGCGATCAAACGTAAGACCGAGTGCCCGAGAAAGATAACGAGATCCCGTATCTTTCATCAAAATTACCCCCGGCATCAAACGTAAGACCGAGTGCCCGAGAAAGATAACGAGATCCGTATCTTTCATCAAAATCATTCCCCGGCGATCAAAGCGTAAGACCGAGTGCCCGAGAAAGATAACGAGATCCCGTATCTTTCATCAAAATCTTCCCGGCAGTCAAACGTAAGACCGAGTGACCGAGAAAGATAACGGATCCGTATCTTTCATCAAAATCACCCAACGGCGTAAGTCCGATCTCCCGAGAAAGATAACGAGATCCCGTATCTCTCATCAAAATCATCCAACAGCCAAACGTAAGACCGACTTCCCACGAATACGTCCGATTTTCCCCCCAAAGGCTAACAAAATCCCCAGAAAGTTAACGGAATCCCAAAAGCCAACGGAATCTCGAGTAGTACTCGAACTACGAAAGGGCTTGATTCCCACTAGGGATACGTAGGTAGCCTATCATTAGGTCCAGCCCCTCGACCAAAACGGTCACCCTCTCCTTCGGCAGCAGACGAAGTCCACCGAAAGGCCATTTCAAATTAAGGTCCGAGGCGCCTAAAAGGCCATCATCATCAAGGTCCGAGGCGCCTAAAAAGCCATCATCAAGGTCCGAGGCGCCTAAAAAGCCATCTTCAAGGTTCGAGGCACCTAAAACGCCATCTCCAAGGTTCGAGGCACCTAAAACGCCATCTTCAAGGTTCGAGGCACCTAAGACGCTATCACTAGAAAGCGATAAATCGCAATCATCCCCAGCAGAGCGGATAGCCATCAGACCGAAAATGGTCATTCCTATCCCCAGCAGAGCGGATAGCCATCAGACCGAAAATGGTCATCTCTTATCCCCAGCAGAGTTTCTTTCCAGCAAACGACTGTAGAACTCGCTCATCAGGTTCGAGGCACCTAAAACGCCATCATCTCCAGGGTCAAAGACCCGAACTACGGCAGCTTGATTCCCATTCGGGATACGTAGGTAGCCTATCGCTAGGTTCAGCCACCCGATCACTCGATCATCCTGCCAAATATGGAGCCTTACTCTTATCGACGACCCCGCTTCCTTCGAAAGCGCCGTCGCCGAGGGGCTACTGTAAGTGCTCCAATTTGAGCTTGTTAGAATTTTCGTTAGAAAATTAACGAAAGTTATAACATTTCTAACAATTCCTAACAATCCTAACTTTTCTAACAAAGTGAGGGTAAAATGGGCATTGTTATTTAAGGTTAAACCTTAAAAAGAATCTCAAAAAGCAAAACAAAAGAAGAAAACCAAAAATGGCAATGGCTGGAAACACAAAAAACTGGCTGTTAATTTGAATTTTGAAAAGAAATATTCTTCTTGTCCAAAGCTGGAGCTGCATTTAATGAACAGTGCACGCTGACTGGATCCATCCGCGCGGATGAGTTTGCATTTTCAGGAGGGCTATAAATTGAGCCCTCCAGTCACAAAAATAAAAGGAAGAACACATTTTGCACCGAACCTCTGGCGAAATATAGAGAGAAAACAGTGAGAATTCACTTGAATTGTCACCATTTTCTCTCCAATCTTTCCCAACTCATACTCATCCACTCACTCTCATATTAAAGCCCTAAACACTCATACACTCAAGCCAAACACTCAAGAACACAAGGAAGATTGGTAAACCCTCCTCTTCCTAACCCTAAATCTCATCCATGCATGCATCTTCAAACTACAAAATGTAGTTCTTTCATCTTCTTGCTTTAGATCTAAGAAGATCACCATGGAAGACCATCTCCATGGATGATCTTCTACAAAGATCAACATTATTTTTAAGCTTTCTTACTTTATTGCAAAGAAAACTCATTTTCAAAACCCTAAAAACCATTTTCAAGCATAAAATCTTGATTTCAAAGGATAAAATTCCCCTTCCCAAGCAAATGAAATGCTTAGTCCTAATGTACCCCAAGGATGGTTTGGTATAGTTGATTCACCACTAAAATGTCTAGTGATCACTAACCAAAACCTAGGGAAATGGGGACAAGCATGGATGCAAAACCCCCTTTAAAATCATATTCTCCTTCTTGAGAAGTTGCTGTCCAGTAGCAATTTTCTCAGACCTCAGTCCATGGTCTTAAATTTTGGACACAGATGAACTTGGAATTTAGTGTTGACTACAAAATACTTTTTGTAGCCAACATCCAGAGCTTTCCAGACATATTTTTATTTTATTTTTTGGGTGAGTAAAACTCCTCTTTTCAAATTTTCTTTCAGAGGCTAGTTCATCAGCTTCTGGGAATCCAGATCTCATATCTGAGGTTTCCAGGAGGTTTTGACCCCTCAAATCTTCTCCAAAATGGAAAATTCCTTCGCACAAACTTTATTTAAGGTGTCTAGAACAACTTTCATTCTCTGAGTTTATCCAGATTATGAAGTTTTAAGACCCTTGAATCCCTTTCAAAATCAAAGGTCCACTGCCTTTTTCATTCTGGCAGAAATGGCTCTCAACTTCAAAAGGTCTTTTGAGTACCAAATCTCAACCCAAAAATATTCCAAAAAATCATGGGATCAGTTTAAAGTCTTAAAAAGATATCCCAATTTTTACTTTTCTGAGTTTCAATTTATTTTGGCCAAAACACACACACACACACAAATGATTTTCAGCTTGGAAGACTCGTTTTACGAGGCGCGTCGGGTGCACACTAACGTCATTCCCGACGCGTAACATGACCTCCGAACCTAAATCTCTGATCTCGGGCTTTTTTCAGAGTTTTGACCTTCAAAATTAAAATGGCGTGGCGACTCCGTTTTCGTTGATTTTTTCAAACACCAAATAAAAATGGGAAAATTTTCGAATGGCACATTCATCACACCTTGACAAGTCATTTTGAGCGATTCCGTTGCTTCTTGATCGTCGTCCTTCATCGGGGGAGAAAGATTTTCGATGCAGCTTAAGGGCTTATGATATGTTTTTGCCGTTGCTTTAACTGCTCCCTTGTTGTCGACAACTTCCGTTCTTCGGGCTTTAATTTTGCCCATATGTCAAACCTTCTGATCGGCGGTGCTAGGTCCTTGGCCTCATTTTTTTTGAAGCTTTTGTTTTTTTTTTTTTGAAGCTTTTGTTTTTTTTTTGAAGCTTTTTTTTTTTTGAAGCTTTTTTTTTTCTCTTTTGAAGCTTTTGTTTTTTTTTTTTGAAGCTTTTGTTTTTTTTTTTTTTTTGAAGCTTTTGTTTTTTTTTTGAGCACCTGAGGACGAAGGCAAGCTTCTACTTGAACTTTCTTGATGCATGGGGGGTGGAGGCAAGCCCCTGTTTTTTTTCGATATGGGGTCGATCTCCCGATGCTGAGTGACCTTTTGTTGTCCCTTGATGTTGCCGCCTTCGTTGACTTGATCAAGGTGATGATGGGGATATGTTTTGGAAAGTGTATGGCTTGATGGAGGCCTTTGTGAGGTGAGGAAAGTGTATAGGGAGGGCATTAGTTGACTTTCTCACACCAATTAATTAAAATCTTAATCATTTCCAGAGATTATTTGTTGAGCGATGCGAGTGATCATTTAAAATAAAACCATTTCATTAAATGTAATGTAGGTGTGCAAATAATGTCTCAAGTCTAGCGAGAAAAGAAAAAGACTCTCTTATAGAAAACTTAAGATTAACTACAATGTCCAAGGAGGACTTGATTGAACGAAGAAAGTTCTAGAACCTACGAAGGTTGACTAAAAGACTGTTTTAATATTAAAGGATGGGTAGCCCCTAGTCTAGCTACTCTTTGTTGTTGGACTGCTAAGACGCTTGAGCTTTTCATCTTTCTGTTAACTTCTGATTCCATTACTGCAGACCGAGGCAGTGATCAGTTACGTGCCCATGATACTGGTGGGAGTGGAGGAGTTTGAGGCCATGGAGCAGCTGGGGCGAGCACAAGTTGTCCAAAGAAACGGGTCGGAAAAGTCACGGGGACGAACTTTGTCGGCTGAGCATATTGATGGAAGGAAGTGAACCCGAGAGGACCTTGAGGGGTATTGGGCTCTGTTTGGGAGGATTCAGCGATGCGGCGGTTGTTTTGAGTGAAAGGGTGATACTAGGCGATTGTGTCTTCGGGCCTTTCTCAAGCTTGGAGCGGCATTAGACAAGTGTGCTGCAGGGCGAGGTTGTCCTATCGGATTCTCTCACTTCGGGCACTTGAATTTTGCGCGACAGAATCATTTCTTTGCCTGGTTCAACATCTTGGGTCAAAGGAGTGCTAGTACTTATCATAAGATCAAGCTTCTCCTGCATTTGTTTCACTTGCTCTATCAATATTGCCATATGGGGATCAACGGGAACATTCGAGTTACTGGAACTCGCAACAAGACTCTTATCGGCGAGAGGAAACACGGCCGCAGACCGGTGGCTGACGGGTGAATTCACTAAGTCCGGTAGATGACAACGGAAAACTTGTGGCATCCGGATTTTCTTTTAGCAACTCATGATCGCATTCGAGGTGGGTGTAGAGGCTTGAGAACATAGCCACATAGCTCAAAGCGATTATGTGAAGGCTGGAGCATAAACTGGCAGTGTATTCTGAAATTGAGAAACAGTGTGATGGAGCCCAACTCGTTACGAGGAGGCGAGGGCGATGGAGCCCTAATGGCTGAGTCTTTGGAAAGGGCTGAAGAGGAATTGTCCTTGGCAAGGGATCATATGTGGATGGAGGGAGGTGTTGGCCGTGGGATGGAGAGTTATAGGATGAAGGGACCGAAATCACTGTTTCCGAAGTCTCATCTTCGACCATGACCGAGGAACCATTCGCCTCAAGCATTACACGAACTCCATGGCGGCGGAGAGCATTGATGAGCAGGGTCACTGTTCTTCATGAATCTTATGGGCATTTTCCAAAGCCAGGACTAACTCTTCCTTCCTAATCATCGGATTTCTTGTATCCTTACTTGCTACGCCAAATCTGCCATCGATCATTATCATCCCATTTAACCTTGGCGTCGTCGTGAACTTATCGGAGGGCGAGAGTTCAAAGCATTTCACCAAATCCGGCTTTGCCATGGCCACATGCTTGTTGCGGTCAAACCATCCATTCTCAACATTTGTTGCGACTAAATCATCGGCTTGTCGAGTACATTGAATTCACGAGTTTGAATCATAAAACTCAATCATGTTTACATTCGCGTTGTTTGGGAGATGATCATTGGCGGGGTTGAGATCACCGAGGCGATCGAGTTTGCCCTTCTTAATCAATCCCTGAATCGCCTTTCTCAAAGGCATACGGTTGTCGGTCATATGACCGTGTGATGCGGTGGAAAGCACAATGCTTAGTGGTGTCAAAAGGGATTTTGGGATCCTTGGGCTGATAGTTTCTCATGGGTTCGAGGAGACCCTGCTCTAGCAAGCTATTTAAAACTTTGCTTAAGGGAACACCCAAATCCTCGGGATTCGAGATTTGGTCATTGACTTGGTCACCATTCTGAACAGGATTTGCCGATTTTGGTCCATTGGGGCGCTCGAGCTTGCCCGTTTCGATTAACCTTTGAACCGCTCTCTTCAAGACTATGCAGTTGTCGGTCGTGTGGCCATAATGATCATGGAAGGCGCAGTGCTTACTCATGTCGAGAGGTGCATTTGAGCTCCTTGGATGGTAGTCCTTGAGAGGCTCCAAAAGGCCTACCCTTACTAAACCCTTGAAAATTAAGCCCATGGGCATCCCAAGATCATCAAAACGTTCTCGTTGCCTTAAAGGACCACCATTTCTTGGTTGCTTTTGGGGGCCGTCAATTGTACACAATGCCTTCTTTCCTTTACCGGATGTCGGAGCCGTGTTGGAAGGGTAAGGTTTATAGCGGCGAGACATGTTCAGACTCGTAGTCTTTTCCCGTGCACGAACCCTTTTGATGTAATCATCAATGTAATCGTCGAGATTCGACCTTTTATAAACTTCATTCGTGTCAGATACACAAGATTGATATGGTGAGATGGCCCGAGTCGAGCGATCGTCGATACTCTCGTTGCTAGGCTTTTCTTGTACCTTCTTAATTGGTTCTACCAATAATCCATTGGACGAGTCAATAAGAACATTAGGATTGCATGACCCCGCCACAAGATTGGCATTAGCAAACGAAACCACAGTAGGAAGTACTCTGGTGGGAGGAATGACAGTCTGAGCATTAAAAGCGTGACCGTAATCTTCCTCATAAGGCCTGGCGGTTGCCGAAGATGAAGATATATGGCTCGTAATGGGTGGATACCGAGGAGCGGTGAGTGCGGATCCGAGAAGGCTTGAAAACATGAGGTTTGAGGCATCGTAACAGTAGGATTGAATGTGTCTTAACCGCACCGAGGAACATGACTGCAAGGGAAATGTGTATACGTACTTGATGAGCAGAGCGGCTTGCGTAACGGCCGGAGTGGAGAATTTGATGAGGAGCATTTGACCTTGTCGGACTTCCCACCGGAGGGCGGGGTAGAGCCCGATGAAGTGGTGATAAAAGCACAGTGGCCCACGTGATCTTGCGGTATCATAGGGGCCGGTGTGCTTTGAGAATTGGAGGAAGCAAGGCGGCCCCCTACGAACCATGGAGCACGAGAAACGAACCTGTCCCATTTCGAGATGGTGACCCGAGCCGGGACGATGCGGTGAAGTAGTAAGCTGACCCCTTCCAAGCTGCGGGGCGAAAGCCAATTGATTCAATCACAGTGGTGAGACACGAGAGGCACCGGGGCAGGTTGACCTAGATCGGTTGTTGAGGAGTATCGAGCGCAGTGGCCGAGATGTACCGAATCGACCATTCAGTTGATGGCCCGGGCCAGGCCCGAGGTTTTGGAGTGCGAACGGACCCATTCAAGCTGCGACGAGCGATTGAAACCCAAAGGTGGCAGGAGGTGCCGGGGGAAGTTGACCAAGATCGATACGATGAGGCCAGAGGCGAGGCGAGTGATAGGCTTGGGGATGCTTGGCCCATTAGTAGTTCCACACGAAAGGGGACGGGGCATTTGATGGTAGTTGGCATGCCGGGAGGGTAATTAGCTCCAATCTTCGCATCAACCGTAAAGGTTCCATTAGGGTGGTGAACAATTGCTAGCCCACAGGTTACGATACTTTCCAATAACCGGCTGATCGAGCCTCTTGATTTTGTCTTATCTATTCCAACATCGATTCCACTGTTCGGCATTTTGCGGATTTTCGGGGTGTGGAGTTGTACGCCCCCACCGTTCTCCTACGAGTTGGTCATTACGAAACTTTGAGCTGAAGCGAAGGAGGAAACCGATGAAGTATCGACTTCGAATGACCTGAGCTGAACAAACGATGACCCGGGGTCTCGATCCAAACTTTGCTTGTGGAAGGCACAAAAGGGTGTGGTTCGGACTCGGGAAGCGAAACGAGGTTGGTGTTTGGGCTTAGGGCTCATGCAACATGCGGTTATTTGTTCTTGTTTACTTAAAACATGTTTTATTAACCTAATCGGTTGGAAAAGATTGCTCTTCTTTTTCGCGAACTACTCGATTCTGGATCAGTGGGCCCCGTCACTACGTCTATAAGCCCCTCGTATTCCACCCGTATTTCGACCTCCCGGGGTGGACGGCCCGGGCGAGGGTCCTATAGAGCAAGCGGGTCCCACCGACCGAAAAGAAAACGATTCTAGAAATCGGCGGGTAATCGAGTCTTAACGAGCATTCGATGTAAATTACGGACAAAGGCGACGTCAAAAGTCAAGATCATGTCCAGGGGCTCGACGAAAAGTCGGCATGATTTGGAGTGATAAAGCGTCCACATTGATCTTGACTTGTCGTCGGTTAAGCCGTAATTAGGCATGGAATAATCATTAATCCTTGATGACTCGGTGTCATCTTTGGGAGTCGGTGTATAATTTGTGCCGGTCGAGCCGAAGTCAAGGCGCCGGTCAATATCTTGGTCAAAGTCTGCGGCGGGAAACCGGCATGACTTCGGCGATTAGGGACCCGAAAGATATTGAGTCGGTATGCCGACAAAGGCTTGAAAGGAAAGGTCTATACACGAGACGGGGCATGACACGGACCGGACTAAAAACCAACCGGGTCTCGGACAAAGTGTGTCACGGACAAGTGCATGGTCGACACGAGGCTCCATGGATGTTTGGGTAGTCACATGTGCTCATCCGAGAGGCGTAATAAGACCAAACGGACCGCGACAAGGATTTCCCGGGTTAGGGACGTAGTGTGCGGTGTAAGGTCACGTGCGCGTAGTGTGCAAGCGATCTATCTTCTTTTACGAGAAAAATAGAAATTTTTATGTGTCTTAAAAGGCATGATGCATGATTTTTTTGAATTTTTTTTTTGAAAATTTTTTTGAAAATTTTATGAACACATAAGCACATAAGCACAAAAATTCCAACAGTTAGGGACATTATTCCGACAGTCAAAATTTTGACTTTTTCCGAGGCGGCCAAAACAAACACGAAAAATGTGCAAAAATCAACACACACAAAGCAAAGGATTTTCAAATGTTGAGACGGAAGCTTGACCCTCAAAAGCTTTTTCTCTTTTTTTTTTTGAAAACGGTGCTACCGGTACGTGGGATTGTTAAACCACAATTTATCCCGACTCGTGTTAGGAGGCGATAACGGGAAGTTTAATGGTTTCCACCAATATACCAAGTATCATTTTTTTAGAAAAAGCTTAAGTCCCAGTGAGTCGCCCTTTGTGATGTACCCGATTTTTTTTGTGAAAATCAAACGGAGTCGCCACGCCATTTTTGTTTTAAGGGCCAAAACTTTGAAAAAAGCCCGAGATCAGAGATTTAGGTTCGGAGGTCATGTTACGCGTCGGGAAGGACGTTAGTGTGCACCCGGAGCGCCTCGTAAAACGAGTCTTCCAAACATTTGAAATCCTGTTTTGTGTGTGTGTGTGTGTGTGTGTGTGTTTTGACCAAAATGAGTTGGAACTGAGAAAAAAAAAATAAGGAACTCTTTATAAGACTTTGAACAATCCCCAAGATTTTTGGTATGATTTTTGGGTTGAGTCTTGGCACTCAAAAGATTTTTGGGAGTTGAAAAGCAATTCTGCCAGAATGAAAAAGGCAGTTGACCCTTGACTTTGAAATGGACTTAAAGGCTTCAAAACCTCAGAATCTGGGGAAAGTCCGAGAATGAAAGTTGCTTAAAACACCCTAAATAGGGTTTCTGAAAAGGAACTTTCCATTTTGGAAGTAATTTGAGGGGTCAAAACCTTCTGGAAATCTCAGATGTGAAATCTGGATTTCCAGAAGCTGATGAACTAGCCTCTGAAAGAAAATTTGAAAAGAGGAGTTTTACTCACCCAAAAAATAAAGTAAAAATATGTATGGAAATATCTGGATGTTGGATACAAAAAGTGTTTTGTATTCAACACCAAATTCCACATTTATCTGTGTCCAAAAAATTAGACCATGGACTGAGGTCTGAGAAAATTGCTACTGGACAGCAACTTCTCAAGAGAGAAAATGTGATTTTAAAGGGGGTTTTGCATCCATGCTTGTCCCCATTTCCCTAGGTTTTGGTTAGTGATCACTTGACATTTTAGTGGTGAATCAACTATACCAAACCATCCTTGGGGTACATTAGGACTAAGCACTTCATTTGCTTGGGAAGGGGATTTTTATCCTTTGAAAATGAGATTTGATGCTTGAAAATGGTTTTTAGGGTTTTGGAAATGTGTTTTCTTTGCAAGAAAGTAAGAACACTTTGAAAATAATGTAGATCCTTGTAGAAGATCATCCATGGAGATGAACTTCCATGGTGATCTTCTTGGATCTAAAGCAAGAAGATGAATAAACTACATTTTGTAGCTTGAAAATGCATGCATGGATGAATTTTAGGGTAAGGAGAGGGAGGTTATACCTATCTTCCTTATGTTTTGTGTTTGAAGGCTTGAATGTGAGAGTGTTTAAGGCTTGAATATGAGAGTGTTTGAGGGTGTTTAGGGTTGATGATTTGAGTTGGTTAAAGAGAAAACAAGTAGATAACAATGAAGTCCTCTATGTTTTCTCTCTAATCCTCCTCCTATAGGGTGATTTGAGCTTGGATTGGTGTATGTATGAGAGTATGTATGAGAGTGATTTGAAGTGTTTGTGAGTGAGTGAGATTTGGGAAAGATTGGAGAGAAAATGGTGGCAATCTATGGATTCCCACTGTTTTCTCTCTATATTTCGCCAGAGTTTCGTTGCTGTGATCAAATTGTGTTGTGTAAACTAAGAGAGGAGGGTTCAATTTATAGCCCTCTGAAATTGACAAACATGTCCGCGCGGATATGATTGACAGCGTGCAGTGTTCATTAATTACAGCTTCAGGCTTTGGACAGAAAGAATAAAATTCAAAAATCCAGCAGTTTATGTTTTTCAACTTGCCCAATTCGGATTTTTCTTATTTCTTTTGCTTTTTGAGATTCTTTTCTTGGTTTAACTTTAAATGGCAATGCCCATTTTACCCTTACTTTGTTAGAAAAGTTAGGAATGTTAGGAATGTTAGTAATGTTATAACTTTCGTTAATTTTCTAACGAAAATGCTAACAAGCTCAAATTGGAGCACTTACAGAAAGGTTAGAACTTTTTTGCACAGATGACGACATCCCAGATGATCAGATAGAGACATCTTGGATGACGCCAATAATTAAATATCTTCAAGATGGCACCATCCCTAATGAAGAAAAGAATGCAAGAGCATTCAGGGTAAGGATTTCAAGATTCGTATTAATAGATAATGTGCTGTTTAAGAAATCTTTTGCAGGTCCATATTTGAGATGTCTCGAAGCTGACAAAGCCAATGAAGTTCTAAAAGAATTGCATGAAGGATCATGTGGTAACCATTCTGGGGGCAGAAGCTTATATACAAAGGCTCTAAGAATGGGTTACTACTGGCCAACAATGCGTTAAGATCTGCCATCTTTGCCAAAAATTGTTATTCTTGCCAGAGACATAGCGACATCTTACACCAGCCTGCAGAATTGCTTCATCCAATCCTCTCCCCTTGGCCATTCATGAGGTGGGGAATGGATATAGTGGGAAAATTGCCTAAAGCTCCCAAAGGAAAAGTATTTTTGCTTGCAATGACTGACTATTTCTCTAAGTGGGTTGAAGTTGAATCCTACGTGCAAGTTCATGATAAAGAAGTCATATCCTTCATTAAGAAAAATATATTTAGTAGATTTGGCATCCCCTCTGAAATAATATGTGACAATGGCTCCCAGTTCATCAACAAGAAGACGCGGGATTTTCTTACTAGGTGGGGAGTTAAGATGGTGACATCCTCACCTGTGCATCCTCAAGCTAATGGCCAGGCAGAATCAAGCAACAAAATAATCATCAACAACCTGAAGAAGAGGCTAGATTATAAGAAAGGAAGATGGGCAGAGGAGCTTCCATTTGTCCTTTGGGCAGATAGAACCACACCAAAGAACGCGACAGGCCAAACCCCTTACTCCTTAGTATTTGGAGCAGAAGCAGTCATCCCGGCAGAAGTCGTCGTCCCTACTGCCAGATTCAAGATGTTGACACCTGAGTAAAATGATGCCAACCTGAGTCATGATCTAGATACCATTGACGAGCTCAGGGATTTAGCCAAGATCAGAATGGCAGCATATCAACAAAAGATTGCTAGATCCTACAACAAAAATGTTAGATTACGAAAATTCCAAGTCGGTGATCTAGTCCTACGAAAGGTGTTTCAGAATACAAGAGAGCCCAATGCTGGAAAGATGGCTCCCAAATGGGAAGGGCCATACTTAGTTGATGCCGAAGCAGGTAAAGGCTCATATTGGCTGTCAACTCTGGAGGGAGCTAGGATTTCCCGAAGCTGGAATGCCATTCACCTCAAGTCCTACTTTATGTAAGTTTCCATAATTACTTTACAATGCAAATAAAACCAAGGTACGATCTTTACCCTTCTATTTTTTTTCAATAAAAGTACTTGTTCCCATTTTTGTTTATTTGTTGAATGGTTACCGACTTAAGCATCGGAGGGGCGTTAGCTAAGCTAACGCCCACCCCTAACATGTTTCTGTTTTGCAAGGAAACAAGAAGCATTTGAATAAAAATCCTTGATAAATTAAGATGTTAGCATCCTTCCAAGAAGTTAACATCTTAAATCAGGTACGACCTTTTTCTTACTTTCTGTTTAAAAAGTATTTTTATGAAGTTCTAGCACTTTTTTACTTTCTTTTATCAAATAAAGTATGACATCAGAAAAGATGTCGAAATATCTCATTAACTTGTTATTTTGCAAGAAGTCTTCAATACATCCCAATCCTCGTGAAAACAACCGTTTTGAGACTGGCCATCTCACCTCCGTTTAAGGTACTTAATCCCTTCAAAGGTTTAAAGAAATAACTTTCTTTCGTCTCATTAAGGTTTAAACACCTCGCCTGGAGCGCACGATTTCAACCTTGGTTGAGGTGTGTGGTGGGCCCGTATGTTTAATATGTACGAATTACCCATCTCCACTCAATCAATGAGTTTTGACCCTAAGTATTTATCAATATGGTTGTGGCATATTCCTGCCACCTAAGAACAAACGGTTATTGACATTTACATGTCAATCTAAGTAATTGCAAAGGATTTCTACATCCACTCGCAAGTTGTCACTATCTACGAAGAGGTTAGCATATCAACCTCCTAAATTTCATTTTTCACAAAGATGCTTGAGAAAAAGTTTTTCACCAAAACCCAAGCAAAATTTTTACCCTACGAAAAGCATAAAAGTGTTGGACCAACCCAAACACTTGAAAAGCAAATTGTCTTGGCCCTTATGGGCCGATTACAAACCAAAATATTTAAACATTGTTTTTGGAACGCAGCCCATTTCCAAACCAAAGTTTTTTAACCAAAGTTTTTAAAAGCCAAAAGAACCATTTTCTTTTTTCCTTCATGGGGTGGCTACTGCCGCTGATGTTGTCGCTGCTCCTTCCTCAAAGATGTCATCATCCTTAGCAGCTGAAGATCCTTCTCTTGCCTCCTCTCCCTTAGCATCCAAGGCCTTCAAGAGTGAACGTTGTTGCTCAACATTCCACTCTGTGTGCTTCCCAACATGAAATTCCTCCATCATTTGAACCTTAATTTCTATCATGCTTCGGGTAGTGGAGGCCATCATGTTTTTCTTCACATCTTCAATCTCCTGCAGCTGGGTGTCTTGGATGGAAGACATCCCTTTCATCAAGCTTTCCACCTCATTCTGTAGATCTTCATTCTTCTTAGCCAAAGCCTCCCCCTATTTCTTTATCTGTATCACCTCCAGCACCAACTTCCTATTCCTCTCCTCAAGACTGCTCATTTTTATCTTAGCTGCGTCAACACCCTGCAAAAGACAAAATTTGAGATGCGTTATTCAAATTCCTTTAAAACTCTATTTTTTCAAAAACTTACCACTGCTGCTCTAGCAAGCGCCTCCTCTACATCAGCCAAACCCGTTTCATCAACGTTTATCACTTTCTTAGAGCTACCTTTCCTCTTCTTCACCCTTGCTCCTACAGATGGTGCCTCCATCTCTCTCTTTGGCACCAATAAATGTTGGCTTGCCTGGGTTTGCCCAACAAAATCCTGAAGGTCCTTTAAAGAAAAAGCAGCTGTAGACTTTGAAACCGTCAAAAAACAGAAGGCATGCTGTCAGTGGAAAGCAATATCCAGATACAAAAAGGCAAAACTTTGTGGACAAAGTAGGATCTTACCAGTGGACATCTCTGCAGATGGTGGTATCTCCTTGTCTTCAGAAGTGACTATGGCTTCAAGTGACTGGAAGGATCGCTCTCCCTCTGAGAACTCCAACAATCTTCTCACTTTCCCAATTGTCTCGGCAGATGGTGGGAAAAGCTTAGCCCAATCAATAGCTGCAAAAACAAACCAAGAAAATTACAACAAGTGCGGGAAATAAAGAAAAATTGAAGTTTGAAAGAGGGATACCTTCCCTATTCCATCTAGTTGCCAAGAAATCTCCTTCCTCCAAGGAATCCTTCTCAACAAAAAAGTATTTTGATTTCCAACCCCTATCATTCACGGTTACTTTCAAAAACAGAGGTTTCATGCCTGACCTAGTTTTAAGAAGATATCTCGTGGAGCCAAAAGTTTGGAGCTCGTATATAAAAGCTAACTCCCTCAAACCTATGTCTAAACCGAATTCACGGTTCACTCGCAGAACATAGGAGAAAATCCTCCAAACCATGGGCATCAGTTGGACAAAAGCCAAGTTAGTTTTTCTAAAAAACTCACTTATCAATGCAGGTAAAGGATACGAGAAACCTAGAGTGAAGGGATATTCATAGAAACAGACCCATTGTGGAGAAATGAAATCGGCCCTAAGACATACATCAAAAGACCTAAAGATGGTGGAATCCGGGAAGCATCGTCGATCCTTGACAGATTCGATGAGCTCATTGTTGAAAACACAGATTTCCTCATCTGGTTTTGCCAATAAACCTTCGCAAGAAAAACCCCCATCCTCGTTCGAGCTCAGAGGGTTCCTTGCAGCTTTGACCTTTTTTGATTTAACCATTTTTTCAAAAAAAGCAAAGAAGGGGAAAAAGGGAGGGAAAGATTTTACCTTGAGAAGAAATCACCGCCGTGAAGATGGAGATGGATGAAAACGATTGGAAAAGTGGAGAAGAAAGTGAAATAAACTCGGTTAAAAACCCTAGATCCTTGGTAGTTACGCTAATTAAGAGGGATTAAACCTCTCAACTGCCACGTCTCTCTCAGAATTAATTAACTGTCCAGGCTTCTAGAAGGAAGTAGAAAAAACCATACTTTTAAATTCATTTAACGACAATTTTTGGGGACAATTGTTGTGGATAAATTCAGGATTGCTACATCTTGAATTATTGCCAGCATGTCGTCATCTTCACACCTGTGGACAAGGTAAAATTTACTTAGATAATTAATTCATTATTTAATTATTTCTGTTATATATTTAATTACAGGTATAAAAAGAACGTGGGAAAACATATTCCATGGACTCCTTTCAACGGTTGAAGAGACCAAGTCAAGATAAAGATAACATGGCCGAAATTCTAGGGAAGTTTGTTAGGGTTTAAGTTATCTTCCGTTATTTTTTCTATTTAAAAGCTTATGGCTGGAACACATAACACACACGCATTACTCACACACAGCTCACAAACACATTGTAATCTGCCATAGCTTCATATTTTGTAACTCAGAAAGATTAATACTATTGTTTGGGAAGGTAGGTGCTCATAATCACCTCCCGAGGTTTTGTGCCGGCGAGATAGTTATCTCAAGAGTTTTCCTCGTTATATGATCGAGCAATCTTAATTCCATTGTCACACCGGTTATATTCCATGGCACCTTCCTCAACTTTATTTTGAATTTCTTCATTGTTGATTTTTTTTACCAAAACAGTTACAATCCTGATAAGGTTATAACTGCTTAGTGTCCTTGTTGGGATAGGACTGCATAAGCTACCAAGTCGGTATGCCGAGATACTCCCTTCCTAGTCATACATGGCCATCTCGGCCTACGATGAGCCGGGGAAGGGTAGAGAGAGAATGGAGTGCCCGTCTTGATGACATCATAGCCGAGGAAGGCACCTCGTCCTCAAGGGAGATGATCTCGGCCTACGAGGGAGGTCTCCTCGTCACTTTGAGTTAAACTTTGGTCATTGCACCTGCTAAGGCCTTGCTCAGCCCAGGTAATGACGAGATAAGGAGTACGAGTTAGACCAAACTTTCCCTCATAACTGAGACTTAATGGATATGTTTAGGGCCCACTCCACTGGGGCCTTGCCCGGACAAGCCCATGTTCGTATCTCGGCTTATACTGTTCAGTGGCCCCCGACTTTCTAGCTTGTCTATGACAAGGAGAAAGTGATCTCGTCCTCGGTTATGAGAATATGAACAGGCGTCATGTGGCAATGTCGCTTCAATGTTTGTGTCGTTCCATTATCCACCGGTTACTAGTGCAATGATGGGCGAGACCCACGATGTTCTGACACACGTCTTGGAAATCACAAATGCATTTAATGTTGGGGGCCCCATACCCGTTGACCCATTTGGCTTTGGGCATGACCCGTTGATATGAGTATAAAAACAAAGCTTCCCCTTCAATTTCAACCTTTATTAGTCTTGAGCATTTGAGAGCAAATAGAAAGGTTCAAAAAATCCCTTCGTGTTCTTGATTGTTTGTGCCCAGATTTGCCAGAAACACTTGATTTGCTGTTTGATTTCGTCAATCTTCAACAACAACATGTATAATGTCTTTCCCTTCACTTATTTCTACACTTAACTTTACGTTTTCTAGGGTTTTGGTGGACTTTGATTTTCGAATCCACCATTGTTGTCTTCTTCGAAGCTTTTCTTGATTCGATACTTGAACTTCCCTCTGCCCCTTCATTACCTTTTAGCAATGACTCGTTCTTGGGACCCTAGTCCTCGTTTCATCCATGGCTATCATAAGGAAAACCTTAGGGTTTACCAAAGGGAGAGGGGGCCATGGTTGATGGTGACCTTGGCAGAAATAGGGGAGATAATGACGAGGCTTGGGTGTCCGAGGGAGGATCTGCATTATCTGAGAAAACTTAGGATTGATCGAGTTGACACCATGTCCCCAAGTATAATAATTTTTGACGACCGGGATGAGATGATTGAACACATTCTCCTCTTCTACCTGACGTCGGATCATCTTAGTCTTCCTCAGTTGAGTGGTAAGGCTCCCTCCTCGGCCTTATTATAAATGATTAGGAGGGGCAATCTTCCTCTTCCCCGTCCTTATTCCTTGGAAGATTTTGCTGATGTCTGTTCCTCAATTTTGTGCAGATATGACGAGAAGAGGGAGTGAGGCCTCCACGTCTACCAATAATGTAGATGCCTTCGTCGATGGGGAACAAGTAGAAGGACAAGGGAGTGGCGGCCGAGGAAGAGGAGGCCGAGGTAGAGCCATCCATCCTAGGCCAAAACCAGTTAGGGCCGGGGAACCTATGCTTTAGGTGCTGTATTCCAAGTACGGAGTGCCGAGGGAGGAATATAAGTTAACTTATATCGGCCGTCCCACCTTTGCCGACGCGGACGAGAAGAATGACTTTTATTATAGCCAGAACCATGTTCATTTTTACTTCAATCAGTTTCAGCAGGGACTCCGTCTTCCCTTGGACCCCTTCATCAATGAATTCCTAGGAGATATGCAAGTTATTCCGCTATGCTAGGAGACAACAGTGTTAGGGTCCTCGTAGGCTTCATCGTACTATGTCGTAGCTTAGGATTTGAACCTACCCAGGCTGCCTTTCACCACTTCTTCCCCATTAGTTACCTCAAGGAGACCAAACTTGTAGTGATTAGAAGTGATTCCTAAAAGCCCAAAATTATCCTTCTAATGTCGAGTAAGGTGTCTGGTTGGGATAACCACGTCATAAGAGTGGAAAGCCGACAAGGTTGGGAGTTTCCCATTCCATCTCGTCAACCTGCTGCGCCCCAAGAGGTACTGAGGGCTGAATGGTCTAGGGCCCTGATAACTCGGATAACGGAGTTTGCCCAGGTAGGTTTGTTGGATTGGTCGTCGTTGGAGAGGGACGATAGATATTATATCCAGGCCGGGATAATGCCGGGTCCTAGAGATGGTATGGAGCCCCTCGTCCCCGTAAATAGGGGAAGAAGGTTTAATAATTGGAGGGTCCATCCCGACTTGGTCTTCCATTCCGATTGTTCTCGTTGCAAGCTTGATCCTGTAGACCAATGTCTGAGATAGGTGGACGTCGTAGGATGTAATGACTCATCTTCTCGTATTTCATACTTGTCTATATTTCTTGTTTGTTGATTACGTCGTAATATAACTATCTCTTCTTCATCTTATGCAGATCTTACTGTTGAGAAAGAATTGGAAATGGCCTCAAAGAACTTTGTTGATCCCCGTGAGTTAATCAGGCTCAAGAGACGAACCATTAAAACATCTGCCCTTGATCAGAGGAAGGACGAGGCTACTTGTCGTCAGTTGCTCTTGACCACTAAGGAGGCTGCTCCCTTACCTATCCAACCGACTGGGGAAGCCGCTAATGTTGATGAGGAGACCTCGGGAAACCGAGAGAAGCAAACTATTGAGGGGCATAGCCCCCAAACGACAACTGCTGAGACCGAGAGGCCAGTTGATATACCGGCTGTCGAGGAGATGGACCTCGTACATTGATCCTCAAGCCAGAAGAGGCCGTCATGAGGTCCAGCCGAGGAGGAGCCTCCTTCCAAGAGGGCTGCTGACACTTCAGCTCCTCTAGCCCTTACCCCTCAAACAATTAAGAATTATGTCGAGGCCGAGGAGCTTGCTCGGCAACTCATCGCCATGCCCAAACCCTTAAGAGGCCTCACCTTACTTGCCAGGGAAGGCGCTCTCTTTAGGCTGGGCCGAGCAGCTGTCCAAAGGTCCTTGGACGAGGAGGCATACGAAAAGTTGTGCCGGGATAAGCATAGCTAGGAAAACATGGTTGGACGGAAAGGCCTGTTGATATCTGAGGTGACCATCTCGTAATTTGCTTCTTGTACTTTGCACTTGTATTATCTCTGATGTTACTTTTTGATATTGCAGCTTGCTACCATCTCGGCCTACGAGAATGTACAACTTAAGGTCATGGAGAAGCAAATGGCTGAGCTTAAGGTCGAGATGAGAAAGGGGGAGGCCGAGATGGCTGCAATTGCTGGGTTGTTGAAGGCCCGGGATGAGGAACTGGAGGCCGAGAAGGCGGCCAAGGCCAAGGCGGAGGATGAGAAGAAAATGGCCGAGGACGCCAAGGGGCAGGATGAAGAAGACAAGGTACATGCCGAGGAAGGCCTCCGGCTCAAAGATGCAAAGATTGCGGAGCTGGAAAAGCCCAATGCCAAGATGGTAAAGAAAGCCGAGGGGGCTGAAGCTGCCTGTCTGGAACTGGAGGCCAGCATTCCCTCTAAGGAGGAAGAGGTTGTAGCTCATTTTAAGGACAACTCGGCCTTTACTGAAGCTGTAAATGACAAGACTGCCACCATGTTCCAGGATGGCTACCTTCACCTTGCCCGTCGGCTTATAGCTGACACCTCCCTTGGTCTGGACTTGAATTCCATTGCTCGGCTAGTATGCCAGGATGGGTATGATGAAGCGGCTCGGTCTCTTCACTACCTCATTCCTTATTCCCAGTATTATTTGGACGTGATTGCCAGGATGGATGCTCGGGCCGACAAAAAAGCTTGGGTTCCACCGTCCGTCGATCCTGATAATCTCAATGCTTTAATTGAAAGGATCGAGGACGAGGTGGAGGTGGACATTGAAGGGGTCAATGCTGAGGATCCCATTAACGAGGATACTCAAGTCAATGCTCAAACTGAGCAAATCTCCATCACTACTGACCTCGGGGCCGAGCTGAATGTTGATGCCGGCGAAAAGGCCTTCTTCGGGGAGCCTCCTCAGAGGAAGAAGCCATAGAACTTTTTTCTCTATTTTAATGTAATAGGTTAGGGCACTTGTAATTCTTTTTCTGAATATTAATGAAATGTCCCTTCCTTACAATTCACGTTGTTGTTAACATTAGGAACTATTTGTTTGAATGCTTGCTTGTGGGCTCTACACAAGTACAAGCCTGCTTTAGGAGGGAGCCGAGGAAGTTTCCTCGTACTTCACTCTTTTATATAAGACGAGGAGGCTAGCTCGGTCTTAGGAGTTGTGGCAATTTTGCCTGTCCAAGTCATTAGGCCGAGGAAGGTTCCTCGGTCTTGACTGCTGGATCTTTCTTCTTTTTCATCTCCTTATGCCAAGGAAGATGACTCGTACACAGGTTTTAGACGTGGAATGCCTGTAGTCGCTTTATGCCGAGGTGTTTCCTTGGCTAGACGTGAGGTAAGTCATCAAGCCGAGGAAGGGTCCTCGGTCTTGACGGTTGGGTTTTTCTTCTTTTTCATCTCCCTATGCCGAGGAAGGTGACTCGTACATAGGTTTTAGATGGTCTGGCCTGTAGTCGCTTGAGCCGAGGGGTTTCCTCGTCAAGACGTTATGCTTCCTTCTTTTTCATCTCCTTACGCCGAGGAAGGTGACTCGTACGTAGGTTTTAGATGTTAGCCAGTTAGTCGTTTGTGCCGAGGTAGGCTAGACGTTTTGCTTGTCACTTGAAGAGTCGAGGATAGGATCCTCGTCTTCTAGTGTTGTGTTAGTAGTGGCAGTTACTTTGCACGTCAAAGAAGTAAATTCCATAAACTGAACTTGATTACATCGAACTGCAATCCTACCATGCTAAAAGGTAAAAGACTAATTGAAGACTAATCTATTACATAAAATAAACTAACACTAATGATAGTATTTTCGGAGATTGTCGGAATGCCATGGATGCTTGAGCTCTTTCCCTTTCTTAGTGTTTAATCTATAGGTCCCTTCTCGAATGACTTGAGTTATGATGTAGGGACCTTCCCAATTTGGGGAAAGCTTGTTCTGTTCTGCCTTCCGACCAGTAGCTTCAATTTTTCTAAGTACCCAATCGCCTACTTGGAATACTCTTCTGTTGACCCTCTTGTCATGGTATGCCTTGGTCCTTTGCTTCTAATTCACCATTCTCATCTGCGCAGCTAATCATTTTTCATCTATCAGGTCTAGGTCTAGGAGCCTATTGACCTTATTGACTTGCTCATCATAGTGGGAATTTCTCACAGTAGGGATAGCCATTTCAGACGGTGCTATAGCCTCAGAATCGAAGGTTAATGTGAATGGGGTTTTCCCGGTTGGCCCCCGGGTGGTTGTGCGAACAACCCATAAGGCTAGGGGAAGTTCGTCCAACTATCTGCCCTCGCGTCCTTCAAGGTTCTTATTAAGGGCTGTTAGAACCAGTTTGTTGGCAGCCTGCGCTTGTCCGTTGCCTTGAGGTCTACTTACTGATGACTTGGCGTGACGAACTCTTACTCTGCCCAACTCTGCTGTGAATGCTGTAGAGAATTGGAGTCCATGATCCGAAATAATTGTGTGTGGGAGCCCAAAGCAACACCAAATGTGGTCATGGACCAAGTTGATTGCGTTTTCTTCCGTTATCTTAGCCAATGCTTTCTCTTCAATCCATTTAGAGAAGAAGTCGACAAATGCTATCACATACTTGCAATTGCCTCGGGCGGGAGGGAAGGGCCCGATGATGTTGATCCCCCACATATCAAATGGCCACGTAGGTATTACAAGAGTTTGCTCAAGTGCTGGGAGTCTAGGAATGTCAGAGTATCTTTGGCATTTGTCACATTTTCTAACATAGGCTTGCGCGTCCTCCCTCAGGTTTGGCCAATAGTAACCTAGCAAGATGTCTTGTCAGCTAAGGTTCTGGCCCCCAGGTGTCCGCCGCAAATGCCTTCATGTACTTCGGCCAAAAGATTTTCAATTTCCTTAGGATAGACACACCTCAGTAGGGGCTTAGTGAAGGATCATCGGTAGAGGACTCCGTTCATCACAACGAACCTTGGTGATCTCTTATTGATAAGTTTAGCTTGTGTTTCATCTTCTGGGAGTTGGCTCTTCTCGATGTAATCTATGTAGTCATCGATCCATCATCTCTCCTCTCCATCTAGGAGCATGACTTGTAGTCTTTCATATGCGGGTTCTTCAGTAAAAACTATGTATGGATTGGAGTTGGATTCAGACATATCCATAGTCGCTAGTTTAGATAGAACATCCGCGATTTGGTTATCTTCCCTGCCTATTTGTTTGATCTCGAAGAACTCCAGCTTCTTCGTCATGTCTAGGACCAGGTCTCTATACTTGGTAAGTACGGGGTTTTGGGTGTTATACTCTCCCTTTACTTGTTTGACAACAATTTGGGAGTCACAGAATGCCGCTACTTTAGTTGCTCCATAGAATGAAGCCAACTCGATACCAAATATCAGAGCCTCATATTCAGCTTGGTTGTTGGAGGCAGGGAACTTGAATCGGATGATATCTTGGATGGTGTGATCTCCTTCGGGACTTGCTAGTACCACTCCAGCTCCGCTTCTCTCCTTTGTGGCTGAGCCATCAGTGTATAGGACCTAACAGTTGGATGGGAGTTCTATGGGGGACTCTTCTTCCTCCGGTGAGCTATGCTTGCGGGAGGTGGGGACATGTTCACCCATGAAGGCAGTCTTGACCATGAAGTCAACCAGAGGCTGTGCCAGGAGGGTCTTCCTTGGTTGGTAAGTGATATAAAACTCTGTAAGAGTGATAGACCAATTTAGGAGACGTCCAGAGCCATCCAACTTATGCAGAATTTTCTTCAAGGGCTCATTCGTATACACGGTAATGGGGTGTGCAGAAAAGTAGGCACATAGTTTCCTTGATGCAATAACTAGTGCGTACACTATCTTTTCCACATTAAAATATTGGCTTTCCACATCTAACAATGCCTTAGAGACATAATAGACTGGTTTCTGAGTCCCTTCGTCATTTCGTACTAAGACAGCTGCAACTGCGTGGTCCGTGGCGGCTGCGTGGTCCGTGGCGGCTAAGAAGACATACAACATCTCGCCAGTAATCGGACTGCTGAGCAAGGGAGGGGATCCCAAGTACTCCTTAAATCGGAGAAATGCTTCGGAGCATTCAGGAGTCCAGGAGAAGCTCTTGGCCCCCTTTAATACCTTGAAGAATGGCAGTGATTTTTTGGCGAATTTGGCAATGAATCTTCCAAGTGCCGTTATTCTTCCATTCAATCTCTAAACCTCCTTGATGTTGGTAGGTTCCTTCATGTCAATCAGGGCCTTAATTTTTTCAGGGTTTGCCTCTATTCCCTTTGTGATACCATGAAGCCTAGGAACTTTCCTGCTGTCACCCCAAATACACATTTACTTGGGTTTAGCTTCATGTTGTTAGCTCGGAGATTTTTTATAGTTTCCTCCAGGTCAGGGGCGTGACTGCCATGTCATCAATGTAGGCCTCCATGTTACGACCTATTTTTTTCCAAACACTTTGTTCACCATGCTTTGGTACGTAGCACCCGCATTCTTAAGACCCAATGGAATCATGACATAACAATAATTTCCCCCCGATGTTTGGAAGGCCGTCTTCTCAATGTCCTCTTCCACAATTTTTATTTGACGATAGCCTGAATAGGCATCTAAGAAACTGAGAGTTCGGTGTCCAGCTATGGAGTCAACCAACTTATCAATTCTGGGGAGAGGATAACTGTCCTTAGGGTAGGCTTTGTTAAGATCAGTGAAATCTATGCACATTCGCCACTTCCCATTTTGCTTTTTAACCATCACCACGTTGGCCAACCAAACGAGGTATTTCACTTCTCGGATGATTCCGGCACTAAGTAACTTTTGCACCTCTTCCTTGATAGCTTCCTCCTTGTCCCTTGCAAAGATCCTCCTTGTCTGCCCGATGGTTTTAGCAAACGGGTCAACTTCCAGGCGGTGGAGGGCTACTTCTTCATTAATCCCCCTCATATCTTCAACTCTTCAAGCGAAGACATCAAGACTGTCTTTTAAGAGGGAGATGATTTCTTCCTTTTCTTCTGGGGATAGCTGGCCCCCGAGTTTAATTTTTTGTTCAGTGTAGTCAGGGTTGATGACTACCTCTTCCAATTCATCCACGGGCTCCATTTCTGGACCGTCTCGAAATTCCAATGATTCAATAATGATTTCTCTAAGTCTTCTATCTCCATTATCATTTACGTTGAGGCCTTCATCTTCCATCAGTTCGTCAACGTCGGGAAGATCAACTATTCTCAAGTCAGGGTTGGCCCCCGAGTTCTGGCCGTTGACGAGAACAGGATCTGTCTCAGGGACGGACGGAACTATGTCCTGGTCATCTGCAATTTCTAGGACCACATGTTCCTCTTCTAGTACTTCACGAATATAGCTCATTCTAGAGCTAGTGTGGGTAGTTTTCAGAAGTTTTCAGAGACTTAGAGATTTTGATGTTGTCCTCCGGAGTATCTATCTCCACGCTTTTAGATGCTTTCCGGCTCTTCACGACATGCTCCAAGAAGTCCTTGGCGGTCGCCCTCACGCATCCAATTCCAGCACGAGTAGGAAATTTAACTCATTGGTGAGGAAGGGAGGTGACCAACCCAAGTTTTGCTTGACTTGGAATGCCTAAGATTGCGTGAAAGTCACTTGTCAGATCCATGACTACGAAAGTTACTGTAGCCACGGTTCGGAAGGGATGTTCACCAACTTCCAGTTGTAGGTCGACAGTTCCCTTGGCACCAAATTTATGGTTGGTGAAACCTTCTAGGCTTCCATGATAAGGTTCCAGGATGGTATCTTTCAAGCCCATCATCTGGAAGGCGGAATAGTACAAAATATCACGAGAGGCCCCCGTGTCGATGAGAAGTCTCTCAGATTCGCAGTTGTCAATCCGACCCTTTATCACCAAGGGTTGCTCACGGGTTGCGCGGCTTCCAGCCAATTCATTGGGAGAGAAACTTATGACCTCTTCTGCCTTTAACCCAAGCAGGAACATGGTATACCTTGCTCAGCTTATGGATTTGGTCCCTAAGCTTTCTGGTAGAGACTACCTGTTGGGACCCCGACCCGAAACCTTAGCTCGTGTCCCGAGCGAGAGCATCCCCTTACTATTAAAACCACCTGAATTTTTAAAAACTTTAACTTAACTTGAAAAGAAACCAAACTTTAACATTTCCATTATAAACTAATGTAAAACATCTCCACTTGGAGGAAAGTTATAAAAACTTTGAAATAGACAACCTGTTTTAGTTACAAAAGATCACAAATATAAAGTTGACCCAAAGTTGTTTATATACAAACTCCACAAAGGAGCTACACCAAAATACATTTACAAATCCCAACCAAGACATACACATACCCAGACAACCCAAAAGACAGGTCCAAACTCCTTTTCGTCCTTACTGGCCTGGACCTCTGTCTCAGTGCATTCTAAAATATTAAAGGGAGAACGGTGAGAATAAATCTCAATAAGCTATTATGAATGCAAAAATATGCCAAGTAATATGCAACACATAACAAGGTGCATATAACACATTGGTAAAGCGGTAAACACCTTACGTTACCTTGGTTTACCTTTCCCGTCTGAACAATAAGTCGTACAACGTTGGGAGTAAAACTCCACTCATTTGTGAACTGCTTAGGCATATTCACATCTTATAAGACCCATTTTCAGGGAATCATATAAGATACTATCAATCTGTAAGGATTTTGGCTCAATACAGAAGCTATAACCCCAGTCTGTAGCCACAGAAGGGGACAATCACAGGTATAATGTAATCCGATCACATTATAGAACAATTTCCATAATTGATCGTATTCCATTATACCCCTAAACATCAGCTGATTGAAACACATTCAAGCACATAATAGTTACTTGAAAATAAATCCACCAAAGGGATAACAAAATAACAACATGGTATTCATACTCATGTTTAAACCAATACAATAGTGCAACATACATTTCATACACTATTTGAATCACAAACCATGGATATGTAATCAAGTAAGGGCACAATGTATAACCAACAAGCCCTACATGTTCAATATATAACAATTAATAACCTCTATAAAGGTTCAAGATCAAATTACCAAGTTTGAAAAACTTTGGTTAAGTTTCAAATCAAGCCTTTCAACCATATTCCGAACAATATTTAAACCCCTTCCTCAAATCCATTTTTATCAAGTAAGACACCATTGGATAGATAAAGTGTTGTACTTTAATTATAGTCAAAGAGGGTTCAATTATATACTAGGTTTATTAGGTTTCTATTGCTTGAAAAATGGTTCAGAGGTGACAAGCCAGGGCACGACTCGTGACCCAGGGCACGACTCGTGCCACCTTGACATTCCCTCTGATATAGTCGTCCCCAAGGGCATGACTCTTCCACCTTGAAGGGACGACTTGTGCCACAGGGAACGACTCGTGCCCTTTTACCAGAAATCAGAACAGAGCTGAAAAACATCAGCAACCAACTTCCAATTGTCGTATACCAATTTCCTCTATTTTTGAAGTCATAAAATGGGTACTAATGTCGGTGTAATGCTCTAGGCTATAGTTATATTTAACTTAAACCGTTATGTATCATCTTTATCATTTATTATAGAGCGTGTTTATTCTGTTCATTATATGTTTGCATGTTTATTATATTGAACTGCGTCCCTAGTTGTTGTGAACAACTAGTATAAATTGGTAATGGATAATCATGGAGATGATTATATGCATGGAGATGCACATTACACTTATGGGTACTTGCTAGAGAACAAGTACTGGACTTGACCTACTTATGAGATTTATGACATGGTCTGTTGTCATGATTAAATCTCTTGATAGTCGTGTTATTGAATCCTTTGTACCTGAGATTATCATCGTCTTCCACATGAGGAAGATCGTGTTTAATATAGTCTAACACTATCTTTAATCGGATAGCAATAAGGGCTATGTTAGCACGATTGGATTCATGTAGGGAAGAATGATAAGTGAAGACGGGATTTGTCCCTCTTATGAAGAGAGATGTTTGCTTGAGCCCCTCGATGAATGATTTTGATGAAATGTGTGGCCACACTCAAGTGATTTGATAGAGATCAAATGCATTTGGATTATCAACATATTCGGAATCGAGAAAACATTGAACGAAATGAGTTGACATAGACCATGACTCATGTTCAATTGGACATCGTGGACAAAGTTATTGTGACATTTGATTATCAAGGAATCAAGCTTTGATGTTATATTTAATTGGGTGGACATAATAATTCGCTAGAAGTCACTTATGTCTTGTGAAGTTGATGTTTCAACTCACTACCAACATAAAATATAATTCCTAAAGGGTCACACACAAAAGAACGGATTAAAAATGGCTAAAAAGGTGAATTCTGGGCTCTAGGAACGACTCTGGTATGACTAGTGCTTGAGGGGACGAGTCGTGCCCTATTGGCCCAAGTCGTGCCTTGTGAAGGGACGACAGAATTAGTGAGCAGTCATTTAGGGACGAGTCGTCCCCTACGGGCCGTGTCGTGCTCACGACTCGTGCCCTTAGGCACGACTCGTGCCCTTTGATTTGAGGAACTGGTGAACTGGCTTGTTATGTCGTGCGACACAACTGGCCACTGGCTCGATAAGTCGTGCGACAGACTTGGCCATAAGGCACGAGTCGTGCCCTTTGGGGACGAGTCATGCCAGCGGCCAAAATCTGTCTGTAGTTCTTTTCCTTGGCTTGTTAGGTTTTGGTTTTTGACAAGGTTTCTTTCTCTAATAGTTAGGAATTTATATTTGATATAAATAGAACCCGTTGGTCAGCCAAAAACATATGAAATTTTAGGGTTTATGAAACACTAAAATTGGGATCTAGATTAAGAATCAAAGATCAAACACTTTTAGCCATTGATTATTGAAAAACGTTTTCAATAATCGGGATCATCTAGCAATCAATCAAGAAGTGTTCTTGGTCTGTTCGAGTGTGGATTACCGATAGAGGGTGATAAGTTAATCACCAAAAGCTTAAAGACTTCAATCATCTATTCTTCACAAGGTAAAGAACAAGGAGAAGATCAAAACCTTTATTAACGGTTTTGAGATTCGTTTTTGAGATTCGATTTTCAGATTCAAATTCAAGCTTAACAAATCGCATTCAAGGTATGTAAATTCTATTTCATATATATATATATATATATATATATATATATATATTTAATCTCTTCATGCTAGACGGATCTTAGGGCTAGGGTTTTGTTGTTGTATAAATTATTTTCCGCTGCGTTTGTAACCCCAAAACCCAACAGTGGTATCAGAGCACTGTCTTGCCATGATTAGGATTGAAATTGCATGCTAGATTTAATTTGATTATTTGCTACCATGCTATATGAAATAGATCTAGATTTATGTGTTTGTTTTGGTGAAAAACAAGTATATGAGATATGCCATGTTCATGATTCATGATAAATTAATTTGATTAGTTTATCACATAGGTTATTGATCTATTAATATGATTATTTAGATTTGTAATTTCTCAAAATTGAAATCAAATTGTTTGTATGAAATTTTGTGAAGCCCTATTTTCATGATTATGTTCACATGAGATCTATGTTACAACCATGCGATGTTTGTTACAATATGAAAACCTTCTAAATATTTAAGTCTTATGCCATTCCTTGATTAGAACACGTGTGATATTTTAGGGTATTTGATGTAGTTTCGACTCAGTTGGGTGCATCTTATATCTTAATTTGTGAGCAAGGTGAGATAATGGTTGATGTAGTTTTGACTCAGTTAGGTGCATCGTTCCATGTCTCACATGTTTGAAAAAGGTTTTGACTTAATTGGTGCTTTCAAATGAGATTTGACCCAAGGCATAGATGAGATTTAAAACATATTTTTGACATATGATGTCTAAGAAAATCTCATAAAATATCTAAGAGTCATATAGTGATATGATTGATGTTTCCACCTAAATAGCTTGATTTCGGGCATTGACTCAGTTAAACCAAAATCAAGTGAAATATGGATCTTAGCCCACTATAATTATATGATACATGCTTGTATTTGAAGGTATATAATTGAGTGGGAGTATTTATGAAATACATTATTTTCTCTTAGATGATAAATGTGTTGATATTGATATGTGTTCATATGGTTTGCATATTTTGTTGTAATAGAATTACACAATAAATTGCGATTCGTCCTTATGAAGGACAAGTTAGAAAAGAATGGTACAAGTTATTATGATAAGATCAGATGCTCAAGAAGTGTTCTTAAGCAAAATTGTACATTCTTGACGAATCAGTTCCTACTGAACTCGCTGCAAATGTTGCAAAGGGCACATAAGGAGCAACATTAGAAATATGATGATGATTCTAAGGATGCTGCTTACCTTATACTTGGCACCATGTTTAAAGGCTCTTGAGAAGGACCTTGAACACATGGAAGTTGATTTTGTTCTAACACAACGCACAAAGGAAATGTTCCAAGTGCAAGCTAGGCAAAAGATATATGTTGTGGTGAAGGCTTTTAATGCATGAGATGCAAAATGAGCAATCCGCAAGTGTGTTAATGGTTAACACAAGAAAGGGTTCAAAAAGGAAGGTAAAGAAGGTAATGCAAAGGTTGCTAAACCTGGGGCAAAAGTTTCCAAAGCTGAAGAGGCTAAACCCAAAGTGTCTCAAAATGATGCTTTTTGCTACCATTGCAATGTGATTGTTCATTGGAAGCAAAGTTGCAAGGCTTATAAGGAAGGCCTAAAAGGTGAAGAAGGGCAATATGATTGCTACTACTTCAGGTATCTATATGATAGATATTTTCCTTTCGACTTCTTGTTCTTGGGTATATGATACCGGATTGGATTCCACATTTGTTTAAATGTGCAAGGAATAAAGAATAGAAAACTACTCAAAAAGGTAAATTAAACCTATGTGTAGGAATGGAGCAAAAGTTGTTACATTAACCATAGGGACTTATGAAGTCACTTTACCTAATGGACTAGTACTTGTTTTGAACAAGTGTCACTACGTTCCGGATTTGAGTAGGAGTATTATTTCCGTTTCTTATATGGATGATGAAGGATATAATTTTCTTATTGAAAATAAGAAGTTTTATATTTATTTAATGATATGCCTTATTGTATTGCATATGCCATTGAATGGTCTTCATATCCTTGATGATGAGAAACAAAATAATATTGAAGATATCTATAATATAAATGGGAAATCTAAACCAAATAATATGAACAACGCGTTCATATGGCATTGCCGGCTTGGTCAGATAAATAAGAAAGATATATCTAAACTCCATTAACATGGACTTTTAGACTCATATGATTGTGAATCATTTGAGGAATGTGGATCTTATTTATTGGGATTATTGACCAAACCACTCTACACTAAGAGTAGTGGGAGGGCTAGTGACTTATTGGCCCTTATACATGAGATGTATGTGGACTATTAAGTAGCATTGCTAGGGGAAGATTTTGGTATTTCATCACATTCACCGGTGACTTATCTAGATATGACTATGTCTGTCTGATGAAGTCCAAAGATGAATCGTTTGAGATGTTTCGAACATTTCAAGATGAAGTACAAAACAACTTGGCAAAACTATTAAAGTACTTCGATTAGATTGAGGTGATGAATATTTGAGCCAAGAGTTTGACAATCATCTCAAAACTGTGAAATCATTTCAGAGTTGACACCACTCAGAACACCACATTGTATGGTATGTCTGAGAGGAGGAATTGAACCTTGTAGGATATGGTTCGTTCAATGATGTGTCAAGTTGACCATCCTAATTCCTTTTGAGGATATGCATTAGAAATGATGCGGTTACACTGAATTGAGTCCCTACTAAATCGGTTCCTAAGGCCCCACATGAGATGCGGTTTGAAAGAAAACTTAGTTTGTCTTTCATGAAGATTTGGGGTTGCGAAGCTTATGTGAAAAGACTTGTCTCTGATAAGTTAGCACCAAAATCTGACAAGGTTATTTTCAGATATTAATTTTACAACCGCAAAAAGAACAAAATGTTTGTTGCTCTGTATGATTCATTTCTTGAGAAATAGTTTCTCAATAAAGAATCTAGTGGGAGTAAAATTAATCTTGAAGGAGTTCAGGAACCTGAAAATGACATGGAACAAAGAGTAGAGACGGAACCATGTTCACAAGGAATTGTGGAACCGGTTCAAGATGCACAAGTCCATCGTAGATCGGATAGGTTACGATCCGAACCCGAGAAATATTGATTTCTCGTATCGGAAAATAATAAAGTGGAAGCCATTGAGAATGACGGACCTACTTCCTATCTAGAGGCGATGTCCACTCCTAATTCGGATAAATGGTTAGGAACCATGGAGTCCAAATTACAATCCATGTTTGATAATTAAGTTTGGAACTTGATTGAGCTACCTGAAGGTGTAAAAACTAAAGGGTGCAAGTAGGACTTCAAGATCGACATGGATGGAAGGTGTATACTTTCAAGGCTAAGGTTTGTAGCAAAGGGATTTAGGCAAATTTATAGTATTGACTATGTTGAAACCTTTTCGCCAGTTACAATGTCGATGTCTATTAGAATTTCAATTGCCATAACCACATATTGCGACTATGTGATATGGCAATGGATGTCAAACGGCTTTCCTAAATGGAAAGATTCTTAAGGATGTGTATAGTACACAACCTGAAGTTTTGTCGATCCAAGGAATTCTAATAAAGTATGCATGTTGCAAAGATCTATGAGATGGGTTGAAGCAAGCTTCGAGGAATTGGAATCTTCATTTTGATGAATTAGTCAAAGAGTTTGACTTCATCAAGTACGAAGATGAACCTTGTGTATGCATGAAATTCAGTGGGAGCGTAGTATTATTTCTATTGTTTTATTACAATGATATCTCACTCATTGGAAAAAAGAAGTTCCGACACTTAAGACTGTCAAGTCTTGGTCAAGGAAAGTTTTCTCAATGAAAGATATGGGTGAAGCCGCTTACATCCTTGGCATCAAGATCTATAGAGATAGATCTAAAAGGATAAATTGGTTTGAGTCAAAGTATTCACATTTACAAGGTTCTTAGAAGAATCTAAGAAAGGTAACTTGTCAATGGGTCATGGTGTTACTCTTAGCAATACTCATTGTCTTAAGACAACTGGTGAGCAAAAGGGAAGAATGAAGTTCCATATGCTCCGACATTTGGATCTGTCATGTATGCCATGATTTGTACTAGACCCGACGTCTCGTATGCTTTGAGCATGACGAGTCGATACCAATCTGATCCTGGTGAGAACCATTGGATGGTAGTTAAGACGATCTTTAAGTACTTAAGAAGAACTAAGGATACGTTCTTGGTATTTGAAAGGTTGGAAGTTAATCTTGTTGTAAGGGTTACACGGATGCTAGCCTCCAAACTAACAAAGTTAATCGCAATTAGGATTTTTGTTTATGCTTATTGGAGGTACAGTTTTGTTGGAAGAATTACAAGCAGGAAATCGTAGCTGATTCTACAACTAAGGCCGAATTTTAGCAAACATTAGATGTAGCTAAAAGAGGCAGTTTGGATCAAAAGTTCATTTAGTATTTTGGAAATGTTCCAAGTATCACTAATACGGTAGAAATTTGTTGTGACAATTGTGGTGTCATTTGTGCAAATAATGGAACCAAGGTCACATCAGCGATCCAAACACATACTTAGACATTTTTCGAGAATTCATTAGAATGTGAAGACGTTGAGATATGCAAAGTGTCAACCGATGATGACATTGGGAATTCACTTATAAAACCCCTTGCACAAGCAAAAGTATGATGGTCATGTGAGGTCCATGGGTATATGATACCTAGGAGATGGAGCCTAGTGCAAGTGGGAGATTGTTGGTGTAATGCTCTAGGCTATAGTTATGTTTAACTTGAACCGTTATGTATCATCTTTATCATTTATTATAGAGCGTGTTTATTCTGTTCATTATATGTTTGCATGTTTATTATATTGAACTGCGTCCCTAGTTGTTGTGAACAACTAGTATAAGTTGGTAATGGATAATCATGGAGATGATTATATGCATGGAGATGCACATTACACTTATGGGTACTTGCTAGAGAACAAGTACTGGACTTGACCTACTTATGAGATTTATGACATGGTCTGTTGTCATGATTAAATCTCATGATAGTCGTGTTATTGAATCCTTTGTACCTGAGATTATCATCGTCTTCCACATGAGGAAGATCGTGTTTAATATAGTCTAACACTATCTTTAATCGGATAGCAATAAGGGCTATGTTAGCACGATTGGATTCATGTAAGGAAGAATGATAAGTCTAGACGGGATTTGTCCCTCTTATGAAGAGAGATGTTTGCTTGGGCCACTCGATGAATGATGTTGATGAAATGTGTGGCCACACTCAAGTGATTTGATAGAGATCAAATGCATTTGGATTATCAACATATTCGGAATCGAGAAAACATTGACGGAATGAGTTGACATAGAACATGACTCATGTTCAATTGGACATCGTGGACAAAGGGATTGTGACATTTGATTATCAAGGAATCAAGCTTTGATGTTATATTTAATTGGGTAGACATAATGATTTACTAGAAGTCACTTATGTCTTGTGAAGTTGATGTTTCAACTCAATGCCAACATAAAATATAATTCCTTAAGGGTCACACACAAAAGAACGGATTAAAAATGGCTAAAAAGGTGAATTCTCGGCTCTAGGGACGACTCTGGCACAACTAGTGCTTGAGGGGACGAGTCGTTACCTATTGGCCCAAGTCGTGCCTTGTGAAGGGACCATAGAATCAGTGAGCAGTCATTTAGGGATGAGTCGTCCCCTACGGGATGAGTCGTGCTCACGACTCTTGCCCTTAGGCATGACTCGTGCCCTTTGATCTGAGGAACTGGTGAACTGGCTTGTTATGTCATGCGACACAACTGGCCACTGGCTCGATAAGCCGTGCGACAAACTTGGCCATAAGGCACGAGTCGTGCCCTTGGGGATGAGTCGTGCCAGCGGCCAAAATCTATCCGTACTGCTTTTCCTTGGCTGGTTAGGTTTTGGTTTTTGACAAGGTTTCTTTCTCTAATAGTTAGGGATTTATATTTGATATAAATAGAACCCGTTAGTCAGCCAAAAACATATGAAATTTTAGGGTTTATGAAACACTAAAATTGGGATCTAGATTAAGAATCAAAGATCAAACACTTTTAGCCATTGATTATTGAAAAACATTTTCAATAATCGGGATCATCTAGCAATCAATCAAGAAGCGTTCTTGGTCCGTTCGAGTGTGGATTACAGATAGAGGGTGATAAGTTAATCACCAAAACCTTGAAGCCTTCAATCATCGATTCTTCACAAGGTAAAGAACAAGGAGAAGATCAAAACCTTTATCAACGGTTTTGAAATTCGTTTTTGAGATTCGATTTTCAGATTCGAATTCAAGCTTAACAAATCGCATTCAAGGTATGTAAATTCTATTACATATTTAATCTCTTCATGCTAGACGGATCTTAAGTCTAGGGTTTTGTTGTTGTATAAATTATTTTTCGCTGCGTTTGTAACCCCAAAATCCAACAACTAAACCTCACCATAACTCATACCAAACTATCCCATACTCACTTCAACCCAAGTATAACATACCAACATCATTTTACAACCTTCCAAATCAAGAAAAATGGCCAACAATTATCTTTACTTTACATCACCATTTCAACCTAGACAACACTACCATCACCAAGTCTCACTTCAAATCCTTCCATGGCCATTCCAACTTAACTAAAATGGTTCCAAAAATTACCAAAAACCATTTAAACAACAAAAAGATTCAATTTAATCATGGAATGAGCAAGAAAATGAAGGGAGTCATAATAGCTTACCGGAATAATGTGAAAATAAAGAATTCTTTTTCCGGCTAGATGCGATCTCCTCAACTCCACAAACGATAATACGCGAACGGATCAAGAAACGAAAAGGAATTGATTTTGTTATGATTTTTAGATGACAAAGCTAGGGTTTAGTCTCCATGGGATTTTTAAGAAGAAGAATGAAGCTGAGGAATATAAAATGAAGTTTCTTTTATTAAATTCCATGGATAATTATCAAAATTCTCACTAAAGCTCCTCCAAGGTTACACAAGTACAACTAACACCCTTTACTTCCCACTATTACACTAAAGCACCTCAACAACTTTTTCAAATTTTTATTTAAATTTCAAATATTATAATTACACCCCAACATTTCCTATTTATTTCATTTAGTCATTATATAATTAAAATTAATTCATTAATATCCTAAAATCACATAAGTTGTCAAAAATATAAAATGAGCACATAACTTAACCAAGTAGCATAAAGTGCATAAAATGAGATGCTAACTCCCCCAAACCCACGTGCTCAACATGTGCTAAAATGGTGCCTAAGATTAGGGCCGTGACACTCACTCCCCCTTAAAGAAAATTCGCCCCGAATTTTTAATATACTTACTTGCACGCTCAAACAACCAAGGATATTTTTCTCTCATTTCCGACTCTAGCTCTCACGTAGCTTCTTCAATTGAATGATTCTTCCATAAGATCTTCACTATCGGAATACTCTTAGTGCGCAACTCTCGAACTTGAAACTCCAAGACTCTCAATGGTTCCTCTACATATGACATATCTGCTTGAATATCTTCGGGAGGAGAACTTAAAACATGGGAGGGATCATAGCAATACTTCCTCAACATCGAAACATGAAACACGTCATGAAGAGATGAAAGGGATAGATGTAATGCCAACCTATAAGCCAACTCACCAATCTTTTCTAAAATCTCAAATGGACCAACAAATCTTGGAGCCAATTTACCCTTATTACCAAACCTTTTAATCCCAGTCCTCGGAGAGATCTTCAAAAACACAAAGTCACCAACCTGAAATGATAAGTCTCTTCTTCTATTGTCAGCGTAGCTTTTCTGCCTACTCTGAGTCATCTTCAATCTATCTCAGATCACTTTGATTTTCTCCTTTGAATCTCTAACCAAATCCGGACCCCAAAGCCTCGTTTCACCAACCTCGTACCAACACATTGGAGATCTACACTTTCTCCTATACAACGCCTCATAGAGAGCCATCTCGATACTAGACTTATAGCTGTTGGTGTAAGCAAACTCAACCAACGGTAAGTGATCTTCCCAAGATAAATGAAAATCCATCACACAAACCCGTAACATATCCTCAAGTATCTGAATGGTTCTCTCGGTCTACCCATCGGTTTGAGGATGAAACTCCATGCTAAAGCTCAACTTAGACCCCAAAGCTTCATGCAACGCCTTCCAAAATGTCGAGGTGAATCTCCGATCTCTATCAAAAACAATACTAATCGGAACTCCGTGAAGTCTAACAATCTCTCGCATGTACAGTTGAGCCAACCTCTCCATCGAATAATTTGTTGATACAGGTAGAAAATGAGCCGACTTTGTCAATCTGTCAACGATCACCCAAATGGCATCCATCTTCTTCGCGGTAGGAGGCAAACCAGTCACAAAATCCATCGAGATTCCTTCCCATTTCCTCTTCTAGCACTTCACGAATATATCTCATTCTAGAGCTAGAGTGGGTAGTATTCAGAAGTTTTCAGAGACTTAGAGATTCTGATGTTGTCCTCCGGAGTATCTATCTCCACCCTTTTAGACGCTTTCCGGCTCTTCACGTCATGCTCCAAGAAGTCCTTGGCAGTCTCCCTCACGCATCCAATTCCAACACGAGTAGGAAATTTAACTCGTTGGTGAGGAAGGGAGGTGACCAACCCAAGTTTTGCTTGACTTGGAATACCTAAGATTGCGTGATAGTCACTTGTCAGATCCATGACTACGAAAGTGACTATAGCTATGGTTCGAAAGGGATGTTCACCAACTTCCAGTTGTAGATCAACAGTTCCCTTGGCACCGACTTTATGGTTGGTGAAACCTTCTAGCTTTCCATGATAAGGTTCCAGGATGGTATCTTTCAAGCCCATCATCTGGAAGGCGGAATAGTACAAAATATCACGAGAGGCCCCCGTGTTGATGAGAAGTCTCTCAGATTCGCAGTTGTCAATTCGACCCTTTATCACGAAGGGTTGCTCACGGGTTGCGCGGCTTCCAGCCAATTCATTGGGAGAGAAACTTATGACCTCTTCTGCCTTATGAACCCAAGCTGGAATATGGTATACCTTGCTCAGCTCATGGATTTGGTCCCTAATCTATCTGGTAGAGACTACCTGTGGGGATCCCGACCCGGAACCTTAGCTCGTGCCCCGAGCGGGAGCATCCTCTTACTATTAAAACCACCTGAATTTTTAAAAACTTTAAATTAACTTGAAAAGAAACCAAACTTTAACATTTCCATTATAAACTAAAGTAAAACATCTCCACTTGGAGGAAAGTTATAAAAACATTGAAATAGACAACCTATTTTAGTTACAAAAGATCACAAATATAAAGTTGACCCAAAGTTGTTTATACAAACTCCACAAAGGAGCTACACCAAAATACATTTACAAATCCCAACCAAGACATACACATACCCAGACAACCCAAAAGACACGTCCAAACTCCTTTCCGTCCTTACTGGCCTGGACCTCCTGTCTCAGTGCGATCTAAAACATTAAAGGGAGAAGGGTGAGAATAAATCTCAATAAGCTATTATGAATGCAACAATATACCAAGTAATATGCAACACATAACAAGGTGCATATAACACATTGGTAAAGCTGTAAACACCTTACGTTACCTTGGTTTACCTTTCCCGTCTGAACAATAAGTCGTACAATGTTGAGAGTAAAACTCCACTCATTTGTGAACTGCTTAGGCATATTCACATCTTATAAGACCCATTTTTCAGGGAACCATATAAGATACTAGCAATCTGTAAGGATTTTGGCTCAATACAGAAGCTATAACCCCAGTCTGTAGCCACAGAAGGGGACAGTCACATGTATAATGTAATCCGATCACATTATAGAACAATTTTCATAATTGATCGTATTCCATTATACCCCTAAACATCAGCTGATTGAAACACATTCAAGCACATAATAGTTAATTGAAAAGAAATACACCAAAGGGATAACAAAATAACAACATGGTATTCATACTAATGTTTAAACCAATACAATAGTGCAACATACATTTCATACACTATTTGAATCACAAACCATGGATATGTAATCAAGTAAGGGCAAAATGTATAACCAACAAGCCCTACATGTTCAATATACAACAATTAATAACCTCTATAAAGGTTCAAGATCAAATTACCAAGTTTGAATAACTTTGGTTAAGTTGCAAATCAAGCCTTTCAACCATATTCCGAACAATATTTAAACCCCTTCCTCAAATACATTTTGAAAAAGTAAGACACCTTTGGATAGCTAAAGTGTTGTTCTTTAATTATAATCAAAGAGGGTTTAATTATATACTAGGTTGATTAGGTTTTTATTGCTTGAAAAATGGTTAAGAGGTGAAAGGGCAGGGCACGACTCGTGCCCCAGGGCACGACTCGTGCCACCTTGACATTCCCTCTGATACACTCATCCCCAAGGGCAAGACTCTTCCACCTTCAAGGGACGACTCGTGCCACTGGGAATGACTCGTGCCCTTTTACCATAAATCGGAACAGAGCTAAAAAACATCAGCAACCAACTTCCAATTGTCATATACCAATTTCCTCTGTTTTTGAAGTCATAAAATGGGTACTAAACCTCACCATAACTCATACCAAACCATCCCATACTCATTTCAACCCAAGTATAACATACAAACATCATTTTACAACCTTCCAAATCAAGAAAAATGGCCAAACTAACCATGCACATCTATCTAACAAATAATTCAACAATTATCTTTACATTACATCGCCATTTCAACCTAGACAACACTACCATCACCAAGTCTCATTTCAAATCCTTCCACGGCCATTCCAACTTAACTAAAATGGTTCCAAAAATTACCAAAAACCATTTAAACAACAACAAGATTCAATTTAATCATGGATTGAGCAAGAAAATGAAGGGAGTCATAATAACTTACCGGAATAATGCGAAAATAAAGAATTCTTTTTTTTTTCGGCTAGATGCGATCTCCTCAACTCCACGAACGATAATACGCGAACGAATCAAGAAACGAAAAGGAATTGATTTTGTTATGATTTTTAGAAGACAAAGCTAGGGTTTGGTCTCCATGGGATTTTTAAGAAGAAGAATGAAGCTGAGGAATATAAAATGAAGTTTCTTTTATTAAATTCAATGGATAATTATCAAAATTCTCACTAAAGCTCCTCCAAAGTTCACTAGTACAACTAACACCCTTTACTTCCCACTATTACACTAAAGCACCTCAACAACTTTTCCAAATTTTTATTTAAATTTTATATATTATAATTTCACCCCAACATTTCCTATTTATTTCATTTAGTCATTATATAATTAAAATTAATTCATTAATATCCTAAAATCACATAAGTTGTCAAAAATATAAAATGAGCACATAACTTAACCAAGTAGCATAAATTGCATAAAATGAGATGCTAACCCCACACCCCACGTGCTCAACATGTGCTAAAATGGTGCCTAAGATTAGGGTCGTGACACTCACTCCCCCTTAAAGAAAATTCGCCCCGAATTTTGAATATACTTACTTGTACGCTCAAACAACCAAGGATATTTTTCTCTCATTTCCGACTCTAGCTCCCACGTAGCTTCTTCAATTGAATGATTCTTCCATAAGATCTTCACTATCAGAATACTCTTAGTGCGCAACTCTCGAACTTGAAACTCCAAGACTCTCAACGGTTCCTCTACATATGATATATCCTCTTGAATATCTTCGGGAGGAGAACTTAAAACATGGGAGGGATCATAGCAATACTTCCTCAACATCGAAACATGAAACACGTCTTGAAGAGATGAAAGGGATAGAGGTAATGCCAACCTATAAGCCAACTCACCAATCTTTTCTAAAATCTCAAACGGACCAACAAATCTTGGAGCCAATTTACCCTTATTACCAAACCTTTTAATCCCAGTCCTCGGAGAGATCATCAAAAACACAAAGTCACCAAACTGAACTGATAAGTCTCTTCTTCAATTGTCAGCGTAGCTTTTCTGCCTCTTCTGAGCCGTCTTCAATCTATCTCGGATCACTTTGATTTTCTCCGTTGAATCTCTAACCAAATCCGGACCCCAAAGCCTCGCTTCACCAACCTCATCCCAACACATTGGAGATCTACACTTTCTCCTATACAACACTTGATAGGGAGCCATCTCGATACTAGACTGATAGATGTTGGTATAAGCAAACTCAACTAACGGTAAGTGATCTTCCCAAGATAAATGAAAATCCATCACACAAACCCGTAACATATCCTCAAGTATCTGAATGGTTCTCTCGATCTACCTATCGGTTTGAGGATGAAACTCCGCGCTATAAACTCAACTTAGACCCCAAAGCTTCATGCAACACCTTCCAAAATCTCGAGGTGAATCTCGGATCTCTATCAGAAACAATACTAATCGTAGCTCCGTGAAGTCTAATAATCTCTCGCATATACAGTTAAGTCAACCTCTCCATCAAATAATTTATTGATACCGGTAGAAAATGAGCCAACTTTGTCAATCTGTCAACGATCACCCAAATGGCATCCATCTTCTTCGCGGTAGGAGGCAAACCAGTCACAAAATCCATCGAGATTCCTTCCCATTTCCTCTTCTAGTACTTCACGAATATAGCTCATTCTAGAGCTAGAGTGGGTAGTTTTCAGAAGTTTTCAGAGACTTAGAGATTTTGATGTTGTCCTCCGGAGTATCTATCTCCACGCTTTTAGATGCTCTCCGGCTCTTCACGACATGCTCCAAGAAGTCCTTGGCGGTCTCCCTCATGCATCCAATTCCAGCACGAGTAGGAAATTTAACTCATTGGTGAGGAAGGGAGGTGACCAACCCAAGTTTCGCTTGACTTGGAATGCCTAAGATTGCGTGATAGTCACTTGTCAGATCCATGACTACGAAAGTGACTGTAGCCACAGTTCGGAAGGGATGTTCACCAACTTCCAGTTGTAGATCGACAGTTCCCTTGGCACCGACTTTATGGTTGGTGAAACCTTCTAGCCTTCCATGATAAGGTTCCAAGATGGTATTTTTCAAGCCCATCATCTGGAAGGCGGAATAGTACAAAATATCACGAGAGGCCCCCGTGTCGATGAGAAGTCTCTGTGATGATGACCGATTTTTGAAAAATCAAACGGAGTCGCTACACCGTTTTTAGTTTAAGGGCCATAACTTTGAAAAATGCCCAAAAATGAGAGAAGTGAGTTCGGAGGTCACGTTACACTCCGGGAAGAATGTTGGTGTTCACCCGGAATGCCTCGTAAAATGAGTCTTCCTAACTTTGTGTATGTGTGTGTGTGTTTTGTAAAAGGAATTTTCTGGAAATAAGAGTTTTAACTGGACTGGACTGAAATTTACCAAAACAGTGTGTTTCTGTGAGTGAGAAAAGACTGAAAACAAAAATATTTGTCCCTTACATTCCTGTCTGCGCGGATCAGGCTGAGACTCAATCCTGTCCGCGCGGATGGGACAAGAATATTCCTTTTTGCGGCTTTCCGGCCTCGATTCTCAGAATTCCGTAATGTAAAGCTGAATTCTGAGAATCGGAACCTGGAAGTTTGCAAAGCGAAAGTGTTAAATAAAAAACATTTTTGGATTTTGCATCCATGCTTGTCCCCACTTTCCTCAGGCTTTGATTAGTGATCACTAAACATGATTAGTGGTGATCTACTATATCAAACCATCCTTAGGGTACATTAGGACTTAAAAGCACTTCATTTGCTTGAAATGGGAAGATTTGACATAAATTAAAGATTAATACATGAAAATAAAATTTAGGTTAAGGGTGTATCAACTTTAGAGTGGATTTCTAAGGTGGTCATTAAGATGACCATCCTGGAGATCTTTGAACTCAATGTATCAACTTCACCCCTTTTGTAACCTAGGAACCTTTATGGTCTTCATCCATGGAAATTGTTCCAAGGTGAAGATCTTAGGTTAGGGAAAAACATTTATAAGGAAGTAAAAACAATTTAGACCATTTAAAATGGCCATCCATGGAAATTTATTCCAAGATGACCACATTTTAGGTCAAGTAAGAACTAATAACATAAAAGAAGATGAAAATAAGAATATGGACCATTTAGTGTGATCATCCATAGAGATGAACTCCAAGGTGACCACACTTTAGGCCAAGAGATCAAGTGACAACTAGTTAATGTAAAGATGAGGAACAACAAGCTAAAAGAATGTGGATCCTTGTAGAGAATCATCCATGGAGATGAACTCCATGGAGATCCTCTTGGATCTAGGACAAGAGATGAACAACAAGTAAATGAACAAGTTACATCTTTAAAATGTGAGATGTATGCATGGATGAGGGAGATTAAGGTAAGGAGAAGGAGGGTTTACCAATGGTTGTACCCTATCTTCCTTGGATTTGTGTTTGGGGCTTGAATATGATCAAGATTTGTGTTGGAATTTTGTGTTTTTGCTTGGTGTTTAGGCTGTTTTCTAGGATTTTCATGAATATAACAGTAGGGTTCAAATAATGGGGATCCTTTAAACTGAGAGAGAATGATTTAATTTATAGGCTGATTTTAGGTTTCAACTATGTCCGCACGGACGAGACTGAGTCTCATTCCTGTCCGCGCGGATGGGGATGTTGGCGTGCCTGATTTTGCAGAAAGCAGTTTTGGCTGCTTGCATTTAATGAAAAGTTGGTCAATTTCTTGGAAATGACTCTTCCCAGCGAGATCCAACCTATTTTTGTTGTTTCTTTAAGGTCCTTCCTTGTTTAAATTGCCTTAGGAAGTGACCAAAATTCCCTTGAATGTTTATTTGACGTGGAAGTCGTTAAATTGGGCTGAAAGAACATTGGCAGTTCAGATTGGGTCACTTACAGTCTCTCAGATTTGCAGTTGTCAATTCGACCCTTTATCACGAAGGGTTGCTCATGGGTTGCGCGGCTTCTAGCCAATTCATTGGGAGAGAAACTTATGACCTCTTCCGCCTTATGAACCCAAGTAGGAACATGGTATACCTTGCTCAGCTCATGGATTTGGTCCCTAATCTTTCTGGTAGAGACTACCTATGGGGACCCCGACCCGGAACCTTAGCTCCTGCCCCGAGCGGGAGCATCCTCTTACTATTAAAACCACCTGAATTTTTAAAAACTTTAACTTAACTTGAAAAGAAATCAAACTTTAACATTTCCATTATAAACTAATGTAAAACATCTCCACTTGGAGGAAAGTTATAAAAACTTTGAAATAGACAACCTATTTTAGTTACAAAAGATCACAAATATAAAGTTGACCCAAAGTTGTTTATATACAAACTCCACAAAGGAGCTACACCAAAATACATTTACAAATCCCAACCAAGACATACACATACCCAGACAACCCAAAAGACACGACCAAACTCCTTTCCGTCCTTACTCGCCTGGACCTCCTATCTCAATGTGATCTAAAACATTAAAGGGAAAAGGGTGAGAATAAATATCAATAAGCTATTATGAATGCAACAATATGCCAAGTAAGATGCAACACATAACAAGGTGCATATAACACATTGGTAAAGCGGTAAACACCTTACGTTACCTTGGTTTACCTTTCCCGTCTGAACAATAAGTCGTACAACGTTGAGAGTAAAACTCCACTCATTTGTGAACTGCTTAGGCATATTCACATCTTATAAGACCCATTTTTCAGGGAACCATATAAGATACTAGAAATCTTTAAGGATTTTGGCTCAATACAGAAGCTATAACCCCAGTCTGTAGCCACAGAAGGGGACAGTCACAGGTATAATGTAATCCGATCACATTATAGAACAATTTCCATAATTGATCATATTCCATTATACCCCTAAACATCAGCTGATTGAAACACATTCAAGCACATAATAGTTACTTGTAAAGAAATCCACCAAAGGGATAACAAAATAACAACATGGTATTCATACTCATGTTTAAACCAATACAATAGTGCAACATACATTTCATATACTATTTGAATCACAAACCATGGATATGTAATCAAGTAAGGGCACAATGTATAACCAACAAGCCCTACATGTTCAATATACAACAATTAATAACCTCTATAAAGGTTCAAGATCAAATTACAAAGTTTGAATAACTTTGATTAAGTTGCAAATCAAGCCTTTCAACCATATTCCGAACAATATTTAAACCCCCTCCTCAAATCCATTTTGACCAAGTAAGACACCTTTGGATAGCTAAAGTGTTGTACTTTAATTATAGTCAAAGAGGGTTTAATTATATATGAGGTTGATTAGGTTTCTATTGCTTGAAAAATGGTTCAGAGGTGACAGGGCAGGGCACGACTCGTGCCAATTTGACATTTCCTCTGATACACTCGTCCCCAAGGGCAAGAATCTTCCACCTTCAAGGGATGACTCATGCCACAGGGAACAACTCGTGCCCTTTTACCAAAAATTAGAACAGAGCTGAAAAACATCAGCAACCAACTTCCAATTGTCATATACCAATTTCCTCTGTTTTTGAAGTCATAAAATGGGTACTAAACCTCACCATAACTCATACCAAACCATCCCATACTCATTTCAACCCAAGTATAACATGCCAACATCATTTTACAACCTTCCAAATCAAGAAAAATGGCCAAACTAACCATGCACATCTATCTAACAAATAATTCAACAATTATCTTTACTTTACATCTCCATTTCAACCTAGACAACACTACCATCACCAAGTCTCACTTCAAATCCTTCCATGGCCATTCCAACTTAACTAAAATGGTTCTAAAAATTACCAAAAACCATTTAAACAACAACAAGATTCAATTTAATCATGGAATGAGCAAGAAAATGAAGGAAGTCATAATAACTTACAGGAATAATGCGAAAATAAAGAATTCTTTTTCCGGCTAGATGCGATCTCCTCAACTCCACGAACGATAATACGCGAACGAATCAAGAAACAAAAAGGAATTGATTTTGTTATGATTTTTAGAAGACAAAGCTAGGGTTTGGTCTCCATGGGATTTTTAAGAAGAAGAATGAACCTGAGGAATATAAAATGAAGTTTCTTCTATTAAATTCCATGGATAATTATCAAAATTCTCACTAAAGCTCCTCCAAGGTTACACTAGTACAACTAACACCCTTTACTTCCCACTATTACACTAAAGCACCTCAACAACTTTTCCAACTTTTTATTTAAATTTGAAATATTATAATTTCACCCCAACATTTCCTATTTATTTCATTTAGTCATTATATAATTAAAATTAATTCATTAATATCCTAAAATCACATAAGTTGTCAAAAATATAAAATGAGCACATAACTTAACCAAGTATCATAAAGTGCATAAAATGAGATGCTAACCCCCAACCCCACGTGCTCAATATGTGCTAAAATGGTGCCTAAGATAGGGTCGTGACACTCACTTCCCCTTAAAGAAAATGTGCCCCGAATTTTGAATGTACTTACTTGCACGCTCAAACAACCAAAGATATTTTTCTCTCATTTCCGACTCTAGCTCCCACGTAGCTTCTTCAATTGAATGATTCTTCCATAAGATCTTCACTATCGGAATACTCTTAGTGCACAACTCTCAAACTTGAAACTCCAAGACTCTCAACGGTTCCTCTACATATGACATATCCGCTTGAATATCTTCGGGAGGAGAACTTAAAATATGGGAGGGATCATAGCAATACTTCCTCAACATCGAAACATGAAACACGTCATGAAGAGATGAAAGGGATAGAGGTAATTGTGATGTACCCGATTTTTTTTGAAATCAAACGGAGTCGCCACGCCATTTTTGTTTTAAGGGCCAAAACTTTGAAAAATGTCCGAGATTAGAAATTTGGGTTCGGAGGTCACGTTACACGCCGGGAAGGACGTTAGTGTGCACCCGGAATGCCTCGTAAAATGAGTCTTCCAAGCTAAAAGTCATTTGTGTGTGTGTGTGTGTGTGTGTTTTGGCCAAAATAAGTTGAAACTGAGGAAAGTAAAAATTGGGAATTCTTTATTAGACTTTGGAAAGATCCCATGATTTTTGGTATGATTTTTGGGTTGAGATTTGACACTCAAAAGATTTTTGGAGGTTGAAAACCATTTCTGACAGAATGAAAAAGGCAGTGGACACTTGATTTTGAAATGGACTTTAGGGCTTGAAAACTCCAGAATCTGAGAAAATTCCGAGAATGAAAAATGTTCAAAACACCTTAAATAAGGTTTCTGTAAAATAACTTCCCATTTTTGAGATGATTTGAGGGACCAAAACCTTCTGGAAATCTCAGATGTGAGATCTGGATTTCCAGAGACTGATGAACTGACCTTTAAAGGAAAATTTGAAAAATGGAGTTTTATCACGCAAAAAATAAAGTAAAAATATGTCTAGAAAGCTTTGGATGTTGGCTACAAAAAGTATTTTGTAGTCAACACCAAATTCCAAGTTTGTCTGTGTCCAAAAATTTAGACCATGGACTGGGGTCTTAGAAAATTGCTACTGGACAGCAACTTCTCAAGAAGGAAAATGTGATTTTAAAGGGGGTTTTGCATCCATGCTTGTCCCCATTTCCCTAGGTTTTGATTAGTAGTCACTAGACATTTTAGTGGTGATCTATTATATCAAACCATCCTTGGGGTACATTAGGACTTAAGCATTTCATTTGCTTGGGAAGGGGAATTTTGTAGAGATGAAATTAAAGAGAAAAATCAACTAGAGATTTAAAATGTGGACCATTTGAGATGGTCATTCATGAAGATGAACTTCAAGATGAACATCTTAGGTCAAGATTTAAGTTAAACTAGACATAAAGTAAATCAAAGTAAGAAGAACAAGATGAACAAGAAGTTAAAAGGGAGTTTTTGGGTTTAGAGAAGGAGGGCTTTACCAATGGTGACACCCTATCTTCCTAGGCTTGGAATTTGACTTGAGGAGTATCAAGATTTGGTGTTTGGATTTGTGTTTGGGTGGATTCAAGGCTTGAATGTGTTTAGGGTTTGATGATAGAGTTGATCAAAGAGAAAACAAGTAGATAACACTTAAGTCCTCTATGTTTTCTCCCTAATCTTCCTCTTGAGTAGTGTTTTAAGCTTGAGCTTGGTGTGTTTAAGAGTGATTTGAGAATGTTTGAAGTGAAATTGGGAAAGGTTCAAGAGAAAATGGTGGCAATCTAAGGATTCCCACTGTTTTCTCTCTATTTTTCGCCAGAATACAGCTTCTGTGAGTAAAATATGTTGTGTAGACTGAGAGAGGAGGGTTCAATTTATAGGCCACTGAAATTGACAAACATGTCCGCGCGGAGGGTTCTGTAAACGTGCACTGTTCATTAAATGCTGCTTCAGGCTTTGGACAGGAAGAATAAAATTCAAAATTCCAGCAGTTTATGTTTTTCAACTTGCCCAATTCAGATTTTTCCAATTTCTTTTGCTTTTTGAGATTCTTTTCTTGGTTTATCTTTAAATGGCAAACCCTAATCTACCCTTGGTTGGTTAGAAATGTTAGAAATGTTAGAAATGTTAGGAATGTTAAAACTTTCGTTAATTTTCTAACGAAAATACTAACAACTCAAATTGGAGCACTTACAGTAATGCCAACCTATAAGCCAACTCACCAATCTTTTCTAAATTCTCAAACGTACCAACAAATCTTGGAGCCAATTTACCCTTATTACCAAACCTTTTAATCCCAGTCCTCGGAGAGATCTTCAAAAACATAAAGTCACCAACCTGAAATGATAAGTCTCTTCTTCTATTGTCGGCGTAGCTTTTCTGCCTACTCTGAGCCGTATTCAATCTATATCGGATCACTTTGATTTTCTCCGTTGAATCTCTAACCAAATCCAGACCCCAAAGCCTCGCTTCACCAAACTCATCCCAACACATTGGAGATCTACACTTTCTCCTATACAACGCCTCATAGGGAGCCATCTTGATACTAGACTGATAGCTGTTGGTGTAAGCAAACTCAACCAACGGTAAGTGATCTTCCCAAGATAAATGAAAATCCATCACATAAACCCGTAACATATCCTGAACTATCTGAATGGTTCTCTCGGTCTGCCCATCGGTTTGAGGATGAAACTCCGTGCTAAAACTCAACTTAGATCCCAAAGCTTCATGCACACCTTCCAAAATCTCGAGGTGAATCTCGGATTTCTATCGGAAAAAATACTAAACGGAACTCCGTGAAGTCTAACAATCTCTCGCATATGCAGTTGAGCCAACCTCTCCATCGAATACCTTGTTGATACCGGTAGAAAATGAGCCAAATTTGTCAATCTGTCAACGATCACCTAAATGGCATCCATCTTCTTCGCTGTAGGAGGCAAACCAGTCACGAAATCCATCGAGATTCCTTCCCATTTCCTCTTCTAGCACTTCATGAATATAGCTCATTCTAGAGCTAGTATGGGTAGTTTTCAGAAGTTTTCAGAGACTTAGAGATTTTGATGTTGTCCTCCGGAGTATCTATCTCCACAATTTTAGATGCTTTCCGGCTCTTCACGACATGCTCCAAGAAGTCCTTGGCGGTCTCCCTCACGCATCCAATTTCAGCACGAGTAGGAAATTTAACTCGTTGGTGAGGAAGGGAGGTGACCAACCCAAGTTTTGCTTGACTTGGAATGCCTAAGATTGCGTGATAGTCACTTGTCAGATCCATGACTACGAAAGTGACTGTAGCCATGGTTTGGAAGGGATGTTCACCAACTTCTAGGTGTAGATCGACAGTTCCCTTGGCACCGACTTTATGGTTGGTGAAACCTTCTAGCCTTCCATGATAAGGTTCCAGGATGGTATCTTTCAAGCCCATCATCTGGAAGGCGGAATAGTACAAAATATCAGGAGAGGCCCCCGAGTCAATGAGAAGTCTCTCAGATTCGCAGTTGTCAATTCGAGCTTTTATCACCAAGGGTTGGTCACGGGTTGCGCGGCTTCCAGCCAATTCATTGGGAGAGAAACTAATGACCTCTTTCGCCTTATGAACCCAAGCAGGAACATGGTATACCTTGCTCAGCTCATGGATTTGGTCCCTGAGCTTTCTGGTAGAGACTACCTGTGGGGACCCCGACCCGGAACCTTAGCTCGTGCCCCGAGCGGGAGCATCCTCTTACTATTAAAACCACCTGAATTTTTAAAAACTTTGACTTAACTTGAAAAGAAACCAAACTTTAACATTTCCATTATAAACTAATGAAAAAATATCTCCACTTGGAGGAAAGTTATAAAAACTTTTAAATAGACAACCTATTTTAGTTACAAAAGATCACAAATATAAAGTTGACCCAAAGTTGTTTATATACAAACTCCATAAAGGAGTTACACCAAAATACATTTACAAATCCCAACCAAGACATACACATACCCAGACAACCCAAAAGACACGTCCAAACTCCTTTCCGTCCTTACTGGCCTGGAACTCCTATCTCAGTGCGATCTAAAATATTAAAGGGAGAAGGGTGAGAATAAATCTCAATAAGCTATTATGAATGCAACAATATGCCAAGTAAGATGCAAAACATAACAAAGTGCATATAACACATTGGTGTAAGTACCCCAATCTGGATCACCCTCTTCCGAGCTCCCGAGAAACACCGCAGACTCACCCAAACGCAGTCTCGAACACCCGGAACCCTCAAAAAACCCTCCAAACCCTTCAAAATCTCTCAAAGGCCCAAAAAACCACCAACCAAACTAAGGGGGGGGGGGGCTTTCTGGGACAAACAAACACAGAAGGACCTTGTGGGAATTATGCAAAAACTGGGAAAAGCATGGAGGTCCGTACGGACCTCTTTGCAAGCCATAAAGTTCCGTACGGACCTTATTGCTACCAAATCTCATGATTACAGAATCCCTATAAAGTCCACGAGATTCCCCTAAATTGGGGAAAACCAAAATTTTAGTTTAGCATGGAGGTCCGTACGGACCTCTTTGCACGAAAATTTTTACTATAAATAGAGGGCTCCCCCTCCCTCATTTGACACATCTCCCTCTTATAATCTCTCCCTAGGCCTTCTGGCTTCCCCTCTAAGTCCTTCCGAGGCACTCCCGACCCCTTTCGGTTCCTCCTGAGGCCTTCCGAGCCCCCTTGTGGTGCTCCGAAGCCTTTCCGAGCGCTCCCGAGACGCTCCCGCGCTGCCCCGAGGCACTCTCAAGGTACTCTGAGGCCCCTTGTGGTACTCCGAGGCCTTGCCTGGTCTTTCCCGAGGCATCCCGGCTCTTTTCGAGTCAAACCGGCAACTCGGACGCACGCCGGAACTCTGCCCGAACGCAATCGACGATCCTGACGCACCCCGAACCTCTGTCCGCATCCCACCGACGATCCCTGTGATCCCAACTCACGTTGAAACTCTGCTCGAGTGCACACCCGACAATCTCGAGGCACGTCGAAGCTCTGTCCGCAGATAACCGGCATATCCCGAAGTAATCCCGGTCCGTTCTGGAACACTATTCCATCCTCAAACACTATTCCCCCGCGGAAGACAAACACGAACCAACATTGGTAAGGCTTCCTTCCTACACTATTTCAATACATTTCAATAAGCAGTGTACAATGTAGACATCCGACACAGCATGCATTTTTAAAAAGCACACACACACACACACAACATTTAAAGAAAGAAGGGGTATCGAAAGACTCGTTTTTACGAGGCTACTCGGGTGAGCTCTAATATTCTCTTCCCGAGGAGTAACCTGACCTCCGAACTCAAAAATCTCATCACACAAAAAACAGTTTATTTTTATTTTAAACTGATACCTTTTCTCAATGTTTTGGGCTTAATCAAAACGGCGTGGCGACTCTACAAGCAAAACACTGCGAGGAAACTCCCAACGCACAAAAAAAAACGAAAGATGCCAGATGCCGGGGCGCGACCGCGCTGCCTCTCGGATCCAGGCTATTTCAGTTGGCGACTCTGCTGGGGATATTTTGTTTAAAAAAAAACTTTTAAATAAAACAAAAGATTTTTTTTAAAAACAATGATGAGGGTCAAACATTCATTCTACCCCTGTCTTTAACTGTTGTGTGTGTGTGCATGTGCTTTACTTTTTATTTTACAAAAAAAAAATAAAAATACAAAAAAAAATGCATCAATATACATCTGTGTACATACATTTAAAATTCTTCAAAAACTTCTGTTTTACTCAAAAAAAAAAAGAATTTTAGAGACCGCACACTACTCGCACTGATGCCTCGGTACACCGCACGCTACTCGCACTGCTGCCTCGGTACACCACACGCTACGCGCACTGCTGCCTCGGGTACACTGCACACTACAACCCTCAACCCGGAGTGGTCTTAGTTGCAGTTCGTTTGGTCTTCCTAGGCCCCTTGGATGCGCACGGGATCATTCCAAACATCCCATCCTAGCCAAGCGTCAACCCTACACGTTTGAGTCTTGAGTCACACTCTGTCCAGACTCGGTTGGTTTTTACCCAGTCCGTGTCATACAAGCCTGGATATATATCCCATGCCGGCCATTTTCTGAGTCGAAGCTTGGAACTCAAGATCCCTTGCGCAAGCAAATCGATGAAAGGTCATGCTAAAATCTTGACCTGATCTTGATTTCCGAAGCTACACCTAGACGATGTTCCGTCCCAGATATACATCCATGCCCACATGACACCACGTCATCAAGCCTTTAATACGTCAGCCATGACGATATGACCCAGCCAACGCCTAACCTCACAGATCCCTTGCGCAAGCAAGGTAAAGAGAGGTCATGCCGAACTCTTGACCCGATCTTGACTCAGGTGCCGGCTCGGCTCACTATTCACATGGCTAACGCATTAAAACGAACATGACAGGCTCGGTCCTTAGGTTCGATTTTTTCTTTTAGGCCGGTGGAAACCGCTTTCCCTATAGGACCCTCGCCTGGGGCTGTCCACCCCGGGATGTCGAAATACAGGTGCAAAATGAGGGGCTTATAGCCTCACAGATGGTCTCCACTGACCCAGGATCTAGCATAGTTGCAAAAAAGAAGAGCAATCTTTTCCAACCTACCTAGGATTCTGAGAAAACACTGTTTTAAGTACATTAAAACAACAAAAAATATAAAAGCGGAAACCGCATGTCACGTGAGCTTCCCCCCTTTTTATCCCGAAAGGCCTTCCCGTGTCTAAACCATACCCGTCACCCCCTCCAGTGAACCGAGAGTGATCGAGAGTACCCGGGAACTACTCTCCCAGTGTCAAAGCGGCAAGGTCCAACATCCTTCCCAGCACAGTCACTAGGGCAGTCCGTCAACTCCCCATGGCCAAGTCGGTGGATAACGACGAGGAAAATGGGACCTTACCCCCGAGAAATTTCCCAATAATGGAGGAAGTTTGGCAAGTCCTCATGGCTCTTGAGAAACGCCAAGGCGAATAGCAAGCCTGGATCGAAGGTGCCATGCACCACTTCGGAACTTTAGCCATTCCCTGATCACTCAGGACTCCCAAAGAAATGCCCGATCCCGCAGCTCCTAACGTCTCTCATTGTCTCCCAGAAGTCAACCTGTTGCCCTCGTACGAGCCATGCAGCTACAACATAAAGCCACAAGACCCCCCGGGGGTGGACTTGTTCGTTCAACATCCTGAGGTCCCGATACCACCGCCGAACAACGAACACATTTGGTGGGACGTCTGCTTTTGCACCGCTTGTCTGGAAATGGAATTCCAAGATGAAATGAGCGAGGATCGCCCTCGAAGAAAGAAGAAGCCCTCTTCTCAACAAAAACTGAAGAAGAGATACGAATCCGGCGACCCCACGGTCGGAACCCTTGGAGAACCATCAGGAAAGTTTGACTACTACGTCATCTACTCCAGCAAATCTCCTCAGCCTAGCTCTACCCAAGACCACGGCAACGTCTGCTCCATGATCAGCTGGGACGAGCTCCGCACCGCCACCAATAGCCCAAGGGTCCAGATACCTCAACCCCTGTCCTGGGAAGTTCTCAAAGCCACTGTTGACGCTACAACAAAAGAAATGACGGTAAACGAACTAAAATGCGCGGTATGGCCCTACGCCAACCAAGGCCCTCCCATTACGGAGATAGGAGAAACAAGTAAAGCAGCCAAGCCAGAGGTGAACGTACTGACACGTTCCGGTCAAATCCCGACGAATCCTCCACGGGCAGACAAAAGGCCAACCATGCCTGAGCCTCGAACTGAAAAGGGGCCCTACGCCAAAAAAGCCGAAACCCTTAACCCGAAGGCTGAAGATCCTGTCTTAACTCAGCTCAAGCGTACTCAGGCTAACATCTCACTCTGGTCCTTACTCACTTCCTCTTACCCGCATAAACTCAAGTTGGAGGAAAGCCTCGCTCAGACCATGATACCCATCACCGTGACACCAGATGAAGCGTTTTAGATGATCGGCAACATTCATTACAGCAACATCATCACGTTCACGGAGCTCGACCTCCCAAAATTTGGGGCTGACCACAACGAGCCTCTCTACATAACAGTTCAACTTGACGAGCGCCGCCTCCCTCGGGTCTTGGTAGATGGGGGATCAGCCATGAACGTTCTTCCATCCAAAATGATGGATCTACTGGGGATCAAGACCACTGATCTAAAACCCTCAATTCAGACAATCAATGCATACGACTCAACGTCTCGCTCAGTCTTGGGAATAGCTTCCTTGAACCTGTAGTTCGGAAAGAAGATGGTCCCGACCGACTTCCAAGTCATCGGCATCCCGATCACATTCACTGCCATCTTGGGATGCCCTTGGCTACACCAGATCAATGGGGTGGAATCCACCCTCCACCAATGTGTCAAGTTCGTCCAAGGAATAGACCTTACCATCATCTACGGTGATAGCATAATCACCGAGGGGACCGACACAAACGGCGTCCCGGTCCTGGAGATCAAACATGACAATGACGGTATGATGCTGACAGGGTTCACAATCGAAAGCCCGAAGGCCCAGGTGTGCAACATAGACCTGCCTTTGATCTAGGACCAGATCCCTCCCCCGATGAAAATGATGAAGCGCATGAACTACATCCCGGGGCTTGTTTTGGGAAAACGCCATCAGGGTACCCAATAAATCATCAATATCAAGGAACAGAATACCCTCCATGGCCTGGGATACATTCCTACTCCCGAAGACGCTGCGGAAGACAAAAGAGCCACGTGGAAACGCTCCGCCAATAGCAAAAGAGGCTTGCACGCAATCTCCGATCTCTGCCCTTACAGCTTCGACATGACCAGGTACTTCACAAGGGAAACCGGCAGTTTGAACGAAGACACAGAAAAGGGAACGGAGTTGACCAACGCCAAACAAAACTGGCCGTTAACGATGGACAAGCTCCAGCAGAACCTCTCAACGAGCCACTGCTTCACCAGCTCTTCAGTGAAGAAATCGAAGTGCCAGACCAAATCGATTTTGTTTCTGATAACTCTATAGTAGCCATGATCGGGAACGGCAGCACAAAGCCTTTCAACCCCCGCCTCCTATCAGGCTCATTGCCACACAATAACTGGGCCACCTTCTCCGGACCTACCTGTAAGTACCCAAATCTGGCTCATGCCTTCCGGTTAAATTTCCCGGCAATTTCGGTAAGTTTTCCGGTAATTCCCCAGACCTTCCTAGTGTTCCGGAAACATTCCGGAACTGTTTTTAATTAAATAAAGGCTGAAGGGAATCCTTCCTAATTAAGAAACACGTTTTTCTTAATTAGGAGGGAAGGTTCTAGAATAATGCCACCTTGCATGGTTCTAGAATGCTGAGTCACAATGGATAAGCCCGCACGGCTGCATTAGCTCGCTGCCTCTGACCGCACGGCTTCATTAGCCTTATCCAGACTGCCTATAAATAGAGCCCTCCTCTACCCATTTCAAAAAAAACAACAAGACACACAATAGAGATACAATACACTCACAAACACAATCAGACGTGAAGAACACCCTTGAAGGCTCAAGAAGGCGAAGAAGAAGCTCAAGAAGCCATCTCCCTCCTCCTTGAAGACCCAAGACGAACCTCTCCTCCTAGCTCCGTCCGAAGAAGCGAAGGAAACGATTGGTAACCTCGCACGCCCTAACCTTGCATTTTAATTGATATACTTGCTCATTGCATTCATATATCTTGCTTGGGACTTGGCATTTATTCATAAAGATCATTTCTTTATCATCCCCCTTTCCCTTTTGCATGCATTAAGACCTCATTTGTCATAAAAATGTAGTCTTTTTTCATAAAGGTGCATCCTTTGCACCTAAAACCCCTATTTTCAAATAAAAAAGTCATCTTTATACATCCTTTGTACATAAAGATCCAATCTTTTCAATAAAAATGCATCCTTTGCATCAAAACCCCTTTTTTCAATGCATCATTTGCATAAAAATTGTATCTTTATGCATCATTTGCAATAAAGATCCTTTCTTTAAATCAAAATCATCATTTGCAAACATAAAAATGTCATCTTTTCATTAAAGAGTCATTTTTCATCATGCATTTCCCCTTTCCCCCAACCTTGGAACGGACCGGTGTAAAAGTTCTCATCTTTGCATCGTTCCTTCCATTAAAGGTTCATGATTTCTTTAGGAAAAGGATAACCTTGAACCCTATATCTCCGATTATCGCTTAAGAATGAGTATGAAGCCTCTATACGAGCTCGACCGTCTTAAAGCGTAGGATTGATGGGCTAAGGACATTCCTTCCTAAAGAACCTCATCTTTGACCACAAAGAGAGTCATTCTCTCGATCACGCAAGTCCCGAGGGTCCCGAGGTTTAAAATGCGATGATCACAAGTCACAAGATGAGGACGGGATCATAATCCCAAATACATAAATTCCAAGGAATCCCGAGCGACAACCAACAAATGGTTTGTACGTCCGGAAGATAACTTGGGACATTTCCCCCTTTTACTCTCAAACACATGCACACAAAGAAAGCACGCAAGCAAGCACGATTAATGAAATCTTGGGAGACTTGCTCCGGCAAGGCACTTTGGGTGAACGCCAAACGTTCTTCCCAAGGGGTAACTTAACCTCCGAACCCAAGTAAAAACCTTTTTTTCAAAGTTTTGAGGTAATCAAAATGGCGTGGCAACTCCGTTTTTCAAATAACTCGGATGTCTTCAAACTCGCGTGAATCCAACACGAATTTTGGGCACCACATTCACGCTTGGCGACTCACTGGGAAAATCCCAAAGGAGAAAAGCTTCTATTTTCAAAACAAACTAAAATCGATACTCGGTATATAGGTGGAAACCACTTACCCTTCCTGTACACTCCCTGACGTGGGAGTTGGGATAATCGGTGGTTTAACAATCCACGTACCAAGATCCCTTTTCGAAAAACAATTTTGAAAAAAATAGAAGAAAGCTTTTCCCTTTGAGCGGGTTAGACTCCCATCGCCGATTTCATTAATCGTGCTTGCTTTCTTTACCATGCATTGCATCATTTGCATCTTGGAATCTGTGCATACTTTGAAACGGGAAATAACCCGAAAATAGCAAAAGGAGTGGAACCCGGAAAATTGATCCATGCGGTCCGTACGGCTCAATCCTCCTTGGATTCTCGACCGGCGACCTCAAAGTGGCAATTCCACCAGAAAAATCATGGTTAATCTGGCAGTCCTAGCAGCTTGGGGCTATTCAGCTCCATGACCGACCGGCTCCTTAAAATTTACGTGCTTATGTGTTGCATTTTCCCCGTCCCGAAAATCATTCCTTTAAAACACATTTATGAAAATCTCTGTTTTAACTCAAAAGGAACATTTTTAGGAGACCGCACACTACGCGCCCCTGATATATCCCGTACACTTTTGCACGCACGTCCTTCAAACCCGAGGGTGGTTCCAGCTGCAATACGGACAGCCTTACGATGCTCCCGGCGCGCACGGAATCATCCCAACCTCCCCATGGCAAAGTGTCGACCAATGCACACCCGTGTCACACATTTCAAAAAACCGTGACTTTTGGTTGGTTTTTGGTCTAGTCCGTGTCATATAGCCCAGTTGCATACCCTCGTAAAGGTCAAGCCTTAGTTCATAACGGAAGAAGAACTCTGCCAAAATTCCGACAAATTGGCGAGATCTCAACTCCGACATTGACTATTGACCTTGACCTGCACGGAATGCGTAAGAGTCAAGACCGAGTCTTTGCCAACAAATCAAAAGATCTTTCGCTCAAGCGAAGCTCTGCTAAAATTCCGACAAGGAAAAATTGGCAAGATCTTGACCCGGCATTGACTTCGATTCTAACTCACGCCCGGCGTATGCAACGAAGTTCAATGTGACACTGTGTCATCCGGCTTTTGCCGCCCGACCCATGCCTATTATATTCTCGGACATTACCGAAAGTCAAAACGTCATTCGCTCAAGCGAAATTCTGCCAAAATTCTATCAAGGCAGAAAGACGAGACTTTTTCGGTATTGCCTTGACCATAATTCGCATCGCTCGTGCGTTGAAAGGTCCTATGACCCGCTAGACCCGATAGGAGCGTTCTTTACTCTCGGTCGGTGGGATCCGCGTGCCCTATAGGACCCTCGCCCGGGGCTGTCCACCCTGGGAGGTCGAAATACAGGTGGAATACGAGGGGCTTATAGACGTAGTGACGGAACCCACTGATCCAGGATCTAGAGTAGTTGTGAAAAAGAAGGGCAGAACCCCTTTTCCAACCAAATATATATTAATAAAAGACATTGTTTTAAGTAAACTTGAAGATTCTAATTTGCATATTGCCTGAGCCTTCAGCCTAAACACCTACCCCGAGTCTAAACCTTTCCTATCCATTTCCCGCAGCGAGAAAGAAGTGGGTGAGAACACCGGCCGCCGACTTGTTAGCGCAGAATCCTCGATAGTTCGCGTAATCCTCGCTCGAGAGTCGAATGACCGATTTGACAGAGAACAAGGCCGGTTTGGGTAACCTGATGACTAGGGAAGAAGAGCTAACCTTAGCCCCGGAAAAAATGTAAGGCCCATGAGGAACAAAGCAAGCCACGCTCATTGAAGCGCTTCGTCGTCATGGAGTTCAAATAGTGGTCGAGCCCAACGGTTCCTTGGTGATGATAGAAGATGAGCCTCCGTAAGCGCCCATCTCACCCATCAACCTATAACCAATGCCCTCCTCCATCCTCATACGATCCCTTATCCAGATTACCCCTCTTCGCCCCTTTCCAACATCTCAAGCCATCAGATCCCGACACCCTCACCTCCTCAAATGAGACCCAGCCTTTGTTCCCTATCAACGTAAAAGCAAACGCCTCGCCTATCCCTTACGCAGCCTCTCGCATTACCCCATGGGATTTACTCCTCTCCTCGCATGGGCCATCCTGTGCATTCCCTAGGCCTCAAAATCAGCTCAATGATCCTTTCAATTCATGTCCCGCCACAGCATCTTCCACCTCCAACTTTACCAACAGTACCCCAGAGGTTCCGTATCCTTTTTCCTACTTCGGAAATTATGAGCCTAATTCCTATGCCTCCGGCCGCCTCACGGGAACACGGGACCTGGTCAAGTTTACACTTATTTCCCTCCAAAGATCCCCAAGCCTCGTACCAGCCTACCACCGTGCCACCTACCGTCCTTCCACCCAAATCGATAAGCCTTCTCCTGAATCGAGCAATCCTAAACCATTCCCGACTCCGACATGGCTTGGCTAATGGAACAAGTTAGGTCCATGCAAGAGAAGTTTGGGGAAATAGACACCAAGAGGACAAAGATACCGCATCACCGATCCCAAAGAAAGTTGTCCCTCTCCCTCCAAAATTCCGAATGCCGAAATTGAAAAGTTCAACGGCACCGATTGTCCCCTGACTCACATTGAAAGCTACATTCTTGCCATGAGAGCCAAAGATTGTACACAGCAACAAATGGCCGATCATTTTCGCTATCATTAAAAGGTTCACTCTTAGGTGGTTCCCGCATGTGAAGCCGAGGCCCGAGCTACTTGGGACCGGATCAAGGAAGCGTTCCTAGAAAAGTATAAGGCCAATTTGAATTGGGAAACCAAATGAATGACCTACAGTGGTACCCTACAACGTTCGATGAGCCGCAAGTGAATTCTACAAGAGATGGAATTGGAAGCTCAAAGGAAATGATGACCCCACTCAATGAAGAGGAACAAGATGGAGATCTTCCAATCTTGCTTGAAACCTCAACTAAGAGTCCAAATTGGCAATTACTACTATCCCGACCTTCGGGCAATGGTAAATGCCGGCACCAAGTTTGAGAATGCCTTCAATATGGCTCCCGCCACAGAATGCCAGCTTCCTATCGTTACAAAGCACCGGTGTCAAATGCCCCACTGCCACCGTGAAAGGAAAAGAAGTGATTGGCGCCGTTAATTACATTCGTAATGAGAAAGCGGGATGTAATGCAGCTGCCGCTGCAAAGCCAAAGCTCCCTTTCTATACCGCCGAAGATTTCTAATGCCACTAGAAAAGGTCTTCGACGGTTTGGCAGCCCAAGGACTCATCGTACCTTGGAAAACCGGAAGCCCAGAACCCCAAAAGATCGTAATGGACGAGACCAAACACTCGTCGCTTTCACAAATATCATGGCCATAACACTAATGATTGCACCTACCGAAGTTCCCGATCTCTCGCCTAGTTGAAGAAGGCAAGCTAGAACCACCTCGGGGTCCCAATGTGGTCAAGAATCCTCTTCCCGCTAACAATCAAGTCAACATGATCGAGTTCGGAGGAACAAATGGAAACGGTTTTGGAAATCCAGAGGTCATAGATATCCCGAAATTCAATGTTCCTTATGCCGAATTACAGGAAATGGAAAGATCTCGATTAATGCCGCCGCCATGGAGGGACAGCTTGGACCCATAGTCGGAACCGATTTCGTTAATGTTGTCGAGCTCGGCCTCTTTTCTACGACATCGAACCAAGAACCATGGTCAAGATTACGTAAGAAAGGCTCACTTATGAAGACTGCGAGTTTGAAGTAAAACAAGCCATGTTAATGAAAGTCTCTCCGTAACCCTTCATCACCCATGATGAGCATAATGTGTTTGTAATGGCTCTTACTACTCCCGAGGATCATTCCCAACCCCGTTTGGGAAAAGGTAGAGAGAAGAGAGAACAAGCCAAGACTTTTGGGATGAAGAAAGCCGTATCTCGTATGCCGAAAGCACAACCGGTCCTACCGCCCCCAGAGAGGTACAAATGGATGAAGTTAAGTTCGTAAAGGAGATTCCGCCGTATCAGCCGGTACTTCCTATGGAATTGGTGTCAACAAAGGCAATAATGATCCGCAGAGTGCACAATCAAATGACAACGCCGGCAAGATCGCTATTCCCTGTGGCAACAAAGAAGAAGGAGTGAGATCCCGGTCCAACCTCTTGTCAAGTCCCCTTCGAGTCAATAAGTAGCGTAGGGTCCAGAGTCGAGTTCTATTCGCCGAGTCAGAATCTTTGAATTCCACCCTCGTAGTCATCCGAAGGCCTCACGCCCAAGGATTATGAAAATGTAATCGATGTCATCTTTCCCCTTATCTTGAATGAAATGACAAATCTTTCGATTATCCTCTTATTGCCAACTTAACAAATGATAAATTAACTCAAAACTTAACAACAAGCTTAATAATGAATCATTTGAACAAGATGCAAACACACTAAACGAACAATACATTAAAGAAATCTTTAAGCGGTGTTTTAAAAGAGGAAAACCGGGCCCAAGCCGCCGAGGAGGTTTTGATAAGTGTGAACTTGGGTACTATTGAGGAACCTAAAGAGACACGTATTGGAAGCTTCTTCCGTGGGGTTGAAAGGGATAGATTGATCGAGCCGCTCGTAGAATACATCGACGTGTTTGCATGGTCATACAAAGATATGCCGTGGCTAGACAGCTCGATAGTAGAGCACGTAATTCCTCTAGCACCGCATGCTAAGCCAAGCAATGTAAACCGAGAAAGATTAAGCCGGAATGGTCTCTACAGTCAAAGAAGAAATTGAGAAGCTACGCGGGTAGGGTTCATCGTGAGTTATTGAATACCCGACATGGTTATCCAACATCGTGACCGTAGCCAAGGCCAATGGGAAGGTGCGCCGCCGTGTGGATTTTCGAGATCCGAACAAGGCCAGCCCCAAAGATGACTACCCTCTCGCCAAATATAGACATCCCGGTGGATTCCACCGCCAACTACGAAGTCAAATCCTTCGTTGATGGTTTTGGCAGTGCTACAACCAGATCAAGATGGCCGAGGAAGACCAAGAAAAGACAGCTCTTCACCACACCATGGGGAACCTATCGTTATACAAGAATGCCATTCGGGCTCAAGAATGCCGGGCTACTTACCAAAGGGCAATGACCGCGCTTTTTCATGACATGATCCACAAGGAGATTGAGGTCTACGTAGATGATATGATAATACACTCCGAAGGAGAGGGTGGGCAGCACTTTGTTGACCTACGAAAATTCTTTGAGAGACTAAGACAAAGATTCCATGAGACTAAACCCCGCCAAATGCACCTTCGGAGTGACAAGGGGAAAAGTGCTTGGGTACATGGTCACGGAGCGAGGTATAGAAGTTGACCCCGAAAGATCAAAGCCATCATGGATATGAGGCCACCTCAAACCCGACATGCAGGTCAAGAGTTTTATGGGCAAACCGCAAAGACATCGCCCGTTTCATCAATCGGCTGACCACTATGTGCGAGCCCATCTTCAAGCTCATGAAGAAGAATGTGGACACGTAATGGACCGAAGAATGCCAGGATGCCTTTGACCGCATCAAGGCATACTTAGCACATCCCCGATTATGCTCCCCACATAGACAAAGCCTCTTCTCGCTCTATCTCACCGTCATAGACACGGCAGCTGAGGCAATGCTTCCTCGGGAAAAGAAAGACTCTCGGGTAGAAAATGCCATTTACTTTGTCACCGGAAGCTACAGTGGTAGTGAGCTCAATTACTCAAGCATGTGAAAAGACTCCGTGCAGATCGGGTCCGGGTAGTCGGGTAAGTTGAAGCATTATATGCAAGCCCACCCCGTGAATTTGGTCTCGAAAATGGACCCCATCAAGTACATCTTTGACAAGCCTTCCCTCTCAATGCGTTTAGCGAAGTGGTCCTTCTTCTTGGCGTAATACGACATCAACTATGTGACCGTAAAGGCCATCAAGGGTCAAGCATTGTCGATCACCTCGCGAATTTCCCGAATGAAGACAGAGGGCCCGAACCCCAATTCCTGCATGAAGGGATCTTTGCGCTTGAGCCTCGAGAATAGATGGCAATTGTTCTTTGACTGAGCCGCTAACAAAAGAGGAAATGGTGTAGGAATGCTATCGGGTCGATCCGAAAGATGAGCATACCCCCATAGCCCTCAAGTTGAACTTTCCCGCCACGAACAATGTCGCCGAGTATGAAGCCCGCATTGCCTGGTTTGGAGGCCGCCTTAGAAAGAAATGTCAAGGAGCTCGAAGTTTACTGAGACTCGGCCCGATCATCAACCAAGTCTCCAACAAGTGGAAGATCGTGGACCCTAATCTACAACGATATCATGCCCATATGGAGGAGTTGACTGGACAGTTCAGAGAAGTGACTTTCCACTACTTGCCGAGGGAAAAGAACAGATTCGCAGATGCCTTAGCTACTCTAGCCTCATTGGTAGAGATCCCCGAGGGAAAAGCCATAAAGCCCTTCAGAGTGGGTGAAGAGAAGCCCCACCTTCGTTGTGAAGTGGACCTCGGGACCCGAGCCCATAAAGGAACCTTGGTACAACCGTATTTACCAATTCCTCAAAGACGGAGAGTCATCTTTCAGAGACGAAGAAGGTAGACCAAAAGAAGGTGTCAGAGCCAAAAGCTTGCAAGCCCTAAAAAGGTTGGCCTCTCATTATGTCATTCTAGGAGGCAACCTATACAAGAAACGCTATCAAGGACCACTCCTCTTATGTGTCACTCAAGAAAGAGCCAGAGAGTTGATGACCGAAGTCCACAATGGTCCCTGCGGTCCTCACACGAATGCCGAGCCCCGATGCAAGTGATTCCTCGAATGGGTTACTACCGGATCTCCATGGAGACAGATTATGCGTTCAGCACGTCCGAACTCGCGACAAATGCCAGCGGTTTGCCAACCTCAACTATCTCCCACCTCATGACCTGTACTGCATGACGACTCCTTGGCCGTTTGCAACTTGGGGCATTGACGTGATAGGGAAAATAGCCCCGACAGGAAGCAATGGGCACGAGTTCGTGTTGGTAGCCATCGACTACTTCACCAAGTGGGTAGAGGCCAAGTCCTACAAGGTCCTCACTTCCGTAAAAGTGGCCCAAGCTTCATCAAAGAAAACATAATGTGCGTATATGGGGTGCCCAACGAGATCATTTCGATAATGGGTCACACTTCGAAGGAGATCTGCGATAGGATCCGCTGTCGAATTCGTAGTTACTCGCCACAAGTCGTCCCCGCATGCACTCGCACTCAATGGAGCTATGGAAGCCGCTAATAAGACACTCGAGCGGATCATCCGAAGATGGCCACCCGTGGTCGTGATTGGCCCGAAAAGCCGCACCTAGCACTCGGGGCTACGTAACGTCCGTCGAATGTACCCTGGCCAGAGAAACTCCTTTTGCCCTAACTTACGGGATGGAAGCAAGCAGCACAAAGGAGTTGGAAATCCTGGGCTATTAAGGGTCCTCCCGGAAAACAAAGTTGTCAATGAAGTGGAATTGTTGCGCACCGGCATGATGAGTTAGCCCCGCTGACGAGAGAAGGCTAAAAGCCATGGAACACACCCGAGCCTACCAGAGGCGAATGGCCGAGCGTTTGATAAAAAGTCAAGGCCGTAGACATCAAAGAGGGTGACTTAGTGCCGAAAGTAAAGCCCCTACCGCAGAGACAACCCCGGGAAAATGGGAACCCGTCTCGGATCGGCCCTTATGTGGTGCGTAAGATATTATCAGGAGGAGCCATGAAGCTTGCAGACTTGGATGGCAATCCCTTTGTCCACCCAGTCAACGGTGATAAACTCCGAAGATACTATGTCTAATAAAAAAAAGGGTGCCAAAAGAGTAATACCCAGCTAGGCTGAAAACCTCAAAAAGGGCGGTCTAGGCAAAAAACAGGGTTGCACATATAAAAAAAAAAAAAAAAAAGAAAAAAAAATCTTAGTGCAAAAGAGTAATGCCCAAATAGGCCGAAAACCCCAAAAAGGGCGGTCTAGGCAAAAACAGTGGCCGCACACGAAAAATTTAGTTCACTGTAATGAACTACGTAGACCTGAGCCCCTTAGCCTTTCTTGTAAAAGGGGAACGTAGGGCACCATATATGGTTCGGTCTAAACAATAAAAAGGACAATCAAGCTTCCATGAAGTGCGTCCTAAATAATAAAGGGTATTTCAGTTTTCATAAAACGGGTCCCAATCAATAAAGACATTTGAATTTCCATGAAATGTGTCTTGATTAATTTTTAAGATAATATGCCTTGTTCATTACAAGTTAAAAACTTCTTGATGAGTTCAAGCACCGGCCTACCTCTTGACTCGCTAACCCGCTAAAAAGATCTAAAATACAATAAAAATGCCTAAATAAACTAATGTGTTTGCAAAATGGCAATAAGGGAATCCTAAGAAAAGATCTGTCACCGTCATTCGCCGAGTCTTCTTTGGTCTTCTTCCCTTTTCCTCGGCCCCGTCGAGTCTTCTTCCTCTTTTTGTCTATGATGTCGGTATCCCTCATCCCGACCTCTGGTATCCTCACTGGAGCCTCTACCAACCCCGTGTCAATGAGTGCCCTCTCTATCCGAGCACGAGTCCGCACCTCCTCCCTCCGAGCCTCGGGCCAAAGGAGCGACCTCGAACAACCTCTTGTACCGAGCCTCCATATCTCGACCAAGTCACCTGACCGGTTATGGCAACTCGCCTTAGCCTCGGCCTCCCTCGTAGTCCTACTCGAGTCGCAGCCGCCTCCCAATAAAGCTCGACGTCTATCCTCCAAGATAACCCGAGTCGCTCCCATCTCCCTCTCGTACTACCCAAGTAGACAAAGTGGTCAAGATGGTGCTTTTCCCGCTCCCGAAGATAGCCCCGGGTGGGAAAGCAAAGATATGTCCAAGCCCTCGAGAAGAAAGAGAAGCCGGCCGGATCACTCATGTCCAATGACACCACCTCCATGGTCCGGATGTCCTCCCAATCACTCAAAGGCTCCCGTAAAGCCCCAAACCGCCCGGATACTAAGCAGGTATGTAGAAGGATGACCAACAGTAATCCCGGAACCCTCACAACATAAGACTCCTGAAATATCCTCCCGGGTCCGCAACCTCCAAAGGTGGTATCCACCAACGGATGTCCGAAGTGGATAGCCTAGCCATCATCGCCTCCCGCCTACCCTGTTCCCGCCGCCTAGGCGCACCTCTCCGAGAAATCACCCAAGGGCACCGAGTCGGCAAAGCCCCGTGCAAAGCCCCGAGCCTCTCCCCGCAGCCACAGAGTCAACATAGCCGGACTCCCTGACCTCATGAAATGGTCTCCCGAGCCATCCCTTGTCGATCCCATGAAATGTCTCTCCCAAAACCAAATGACAATATCCTTCCCACTCGCAGCCTCGACCATGTCCAAGCAGGCCACTATGACAGATCCCCACTGACTCAAGCAGTTGAACAAAACAGAGAATACGCAGAGAATGAAAGCATCCATAGCCACCGTGGTCGCAGCCATATCTCGGAAACCCAAACCCGCCCGGATATCGAAAGGTCAATCCTATCCGGCTACCATCATCCTCTCACTCTCTCCCAAAGGAATCTCAGTTAAAAGATGCAAGCTTTACCGTCACCGGCACGTCTCCGATCAGCGGAATAGATATAGCCTCAGCCTCGGGACCCCCAATCAAGGCTCAAGTCTTCGTGCGTTGGGACAATTTCGTTGTAAGAGAAGCAAGAACATGTCTCCTGACGTCCCGTAACTTTGCCGCGGCTCTCAACAGCTCCCAATCGGGCGGGAGATCCTCAAATGCCATAAAGACTTGATCTTGAAGGAAGAATCAAGCAGTCCCTTGTGATTTTGGAAGGTATGTCTCGCCCAAGATTGAAGACCTGGATAGAAAATGGTCTCGCTTCCCCTTTGCAATCCGACGGGCTTCTCCATCGCAAAGTGTTCAAAGATGGTGCTTTTCGGTCCAAAATATGCTCGGGAACAATTGGGACAAGTCTAGAGGGAAAATGAAATGAAATGGCCAAGCCTTGCTTTTATTCGTAAAAATAACCAAACTCGAGGTAACCGTTAGCCGCACGGCTTCATTTTCCTCAAGGCCATGACGCACGGCTACATTAGCCCTCTCGCAGAAAATTCTGCAAAGAACCAAAGTTGCTGCCCAAGGAAGTTTTCACCCCACTTTCTCAACCAAAACCCGTACAAAAACATATCCGTAAGCCATTCAAGCATTTATATACCATTATAAATCATTTTGGCCCAAGCCACCCCCAATTCCAAGCAAAAAAAATCGCCCCAAGGCTCAAATAATATGCAAATTGAAAAAGCATAAATTAGAAAAGTAAATAAAATGTAAATACAATGTTTTCGCCCCATCGGCGCCCAAATAAAGCAAAAAATGAACGAAGTGTGCATAAAAATTGTTCATTGTTTGTTTTCATTCCAAATCTATTCTAGAGACCTCCTAGGCCTCCGATTCTTCTTCCTCCTCATCGCTGCTCAACTCATAGATGCTAGCCTCCCTCATCAAGTCCTCCTGGTCGCTCACGCCTCGACAAATGGACATTATCGTGCCCATACTCACCCACCGCCTGCAATGTCGCCGCTGGGTCCCCGCCCCGAGGCATGGCACCGGAAGAGTACTCCGAGGCCGATGAGGTAGACGTCGTGCCCCGACGTGCCGTCTCTTGCGCCTGTGCCCCGTGCATCCGCCGCCGCCTCGAAGCGCAGCGCCTTCCTCGAAGAGACCGGCACATGTCCTTCCACCCCTATTCCGCCCGACCACTCTATCGTAAGTGCGAGCCGGAACCTCGAGAAAAAAAAAAAAGAGAAAAATCTCGTAAAATCTCGTAAAATTGCAAAAGCGTAAAATCAAAGCTAAAAAGGGAATAAGACCCTAAAGGTACACTTACAAAGTGCTATCAGCGGCAAGGTGTACCGGGGCTCCCTAGCATCGGGGACAGTATCCTCATCCTCCTCGGCACCCACGGACCACATAGGACAGATGCGCAGAGGGATCGGCGGGTCGCAGGCTCATCCTCCCCATATCCCCGAGTGACCGCTAGCTTCACTAGCTTTTGTGGCGTCCTCGTGCGCCGCTCCACAAACACAACAGTACGGGGTGTCCATGTCAGTGCTCCTCTCGCAGCCACGCCGCCGGTACCTCGCTATCTCATCCTCTCGGCCAATCCTCGGGCCGTAGCATCCGTGGCCGGGAGGATCCCGAGAGGAGTAATGGCGTCCAATGGAGGGACATGGCCATGCCGCCGAGAAATGGTCCCCCAAGTAAATGACATCACATGTCGCCCCTGAGCCACCTCCTCTCGCCTCGTCGCCTCAATGGCATCTCCCAAAGAAAATCTCCTGATACCGCCCCAAGTGGTAGAAGTCCACTCCGTCGTGCCCATCCCCGTTGATGACCGCCTCACCATTTTGTAATCGAAGGTAATCCGGGTCTTCCCCGTGAATTTATCTCTCGCATCTCCTCCAAATAACCATAGCAGGAAGATGGTGACATCACTCGCCGGGTTCCAAGTGGAAGAACCCGATCACCTCGCAAAACCAGGCCCGCATGTTCAAAACATCAAAAGGTCATTCTCTTTCTTATAAAAGTCTCAAGACAGAAAAGAGAAAAGAAAAAAGAAAGGAGACTACCTCAAGGGCAAATGAGAAGTACCCATGGAAGCAGCCTTTGTTCCGACCGTACATGTCCAACGAGAAGTACAACTCCGCCTAATCCGGCCTCTCCCCAAGAGACCGTCCCTATCCCATCCACATCAACCAGAGAGTCGAGGAGGCAAGTCATAGCTAGCATCCCGTAATTAGCAAAGATAGTGACTGACAGCATCAACCATATGAATGCTCTAGCCACTGGCAAGGCCACATCATTAGCAAAGAAAGTTTCGCATGCAAGTCCGAATCGCTACCTCGACGTTCCGCGCCTCCATCCCAAATGCCCTTGGGAATCAGCTCAAACCCTACCAAAGCCCGGAACTCCTTGGCCGTAATGTGGTCTCTCCAAGTCACGGGCCTCCCGGTGAACTCGTAGGCCGCAATAGCCGTGAAATCGGCAGAGTCACCGTCGCTCTCCCCACCTCAGGTGAAAGCTATGTGTACCGTCCCACCGTAACTCGAAAGGGCCCGGATCAAGCCCTTGCTCTTCGAGGTGATGTGGAACACCCCCGCCGATAGCCTCTACAAACGCATCCAGGCCGGTAGCCCGCACCAAATTCTTGGGATTCACCCCATTCTTCTCAAAATCCGGCATCCTCTCGCCAAAGCTTAACCGCTATCTCCGATGGTCCTCTAGACTTGTTCTCCGTAGACAAGCACAAAGAAAAAAAGAAGTGTCGGGTCCTTCATCATTTTCAAAAGCATGCATATATTCACAAAAAAAATGCACATGTTTTCAAAAGAAAATCATTCACAAAAGTTTTTCTAGCATTATTTGCATCAAAAAGCGTCTTTCATCACTTGAAACGCGTCATGTCAAGTCCCGTTGCTTTCCTAAGGCACAAAATCATAATTTTCACAATTTTTTGCACATAAGCATTATTCTTTCGTAAATGGCATGCATGAATCATTTTCATCTTCCAAAATCATGTTTCCTCATTGAAAATCAGAATTTTGACCTAGTTCTAGCACAAGGCAAGAACTCCGTCTCATATTTTGAAAATTCTTATTCTTACTTCATTTTGCGAGAAAAAGTGAGTCATTCTCATAATTTTCATCAAACAAGTTGCACATGCACATTCTTAGCCTCATAGGTTGTTCATGCATCTCAAAATCATTCAAAAAATCATTCAAAATCCTAAAATTCGGGTCAAGCCCTAAATCATTCAAAATTCAAGCAAAATCATCTGATTTGAGCAAAATGAGAATGCTTACCCCAACCGATCGCGGGTTCGTTGGATTTATGCTCCCTTCTTCCTGCAAAGCTCCGATGGAGGCGTAAGGAAGTCATACTTCCTCTCCGTCCGAACGAGCTCCTTTCTCCTCCTTCACGCACTCGCGGAGATGTTCCTTCTTGCTTGCCTCGGTATGGGATTGCCCTCCGGATCCATTCCAATCGATAGAAGCAAAGGGAATTGAAGACTTTTGAAGAACTTCTCTCCTTTCTCTCTCTCTTCCTCGGCTAGCTTGGGCGGCAATAATGCCCAATGCCCGTTCAAACCTCGTTTTAAATAATCTGAAAAACAGTCTCTAGCCGTACGGCTCCTTTTTCTCCATCTCATGCCTGCGGCTTCATTCGCTCCGAGCGTAAATTACAATCCCGCCCGGACCTTCCACTTGGGCATGCAATTTCCGTTATCTTTTAACCAAGATAACATCTTTTCAGAAAATATCCCTTATCTCTTTAGCAATCAAGCTTTATTCCCAGTCGCCTCCGTTAATTCCGTTATAACGGGATAACGCTAGGTGACAACCTCCGAATTGTCAAAACTCTAAACTGAGCCTACCTCTATCCAGAATAGTGACGTATGCTAAGTTTCTATCAACTTAAGCTACCTCTATCCCGAATAGTGACGTATGCTAAGTTTCTATCAACTTAAGCTACCTCTATCCCGAATAGTGACGTACGCTCAAGTTTCTCTCAACTTAAGCTACCTCTATCCCGAATAGTGACGTATGCTAAGTTTCTATCAACTTAAGCTACCTCTATCCCGAATAGTGACGTACGCTCAAGTTTCTCTCAACTTAAGCTACCTCTATCCCGAATAGTGACGTATGCTAAGTTTCTCTCAACTTAAGCTACCTCTATCCAGAATAGTGATGTATGCTAAGTTTCTCTTAACTTAAGCTACCTCTATCCCGAATAGTGACGTACGCTCAAGTTTCTCTCAACTTAAGCTACCTCTATCCCGAATAGTGACGTATGCTAAGTTTCTATCAACTTAAGCTACCTCTATCCCGAATAGTGACGTACGCTCAAGTTTCTCTCAACTTAAGCTACCTCTATCCCGAATAGTGACGTATGCTAAGTTTCTCTCAACTTAAGCTACCTCTATCCAGAATAGTGACGTATGCTAAGTTTCTCTTAACTTAAGCTACCTCTATCCCGAATAGTGACGTACGCTCAAGTTTCTCTCAACTTAAGTTACCTCTGTCATGAATAGTGACGTATGCATTGGCAACCCATATCTCTGATTCGAAAGAGATTGAGACGTATGCTCAAGTCATTGGCAACCCATATCTCTGATTCGAAAGAGATTGAGACGTATGCTCAAGTCATTGGCAACCCATATCTCTGGTTCGAAAGAGATTGAGACGTATGCTCAAGTTTTTCAAACTTTAGCAACCCATATCTCTGATTCGAAAGAGATTGAGACGTATGCTCAACTTCACCAAACTCTAGCTACCTCTATCCACTCGATAGTGACGTAAGCTCTAGTGTCAATCAGGTGACATCCTCCAGTAATTGTCAATCAGGTGACAGCCTCCATTAATTGTCAAAATCTCAAGAATCCTAGACATCGTTCCTAACTATCTAGTGATGCTTGAACTACGATCAAGGCTTGATTCCTCCGGGATACGTAGGTAGCCTTTTATAAAAGGTCCAGCCATTCGACCACTTTGGTCACCCTGTTTCTTTGTCACTCCTCAGTGATAAAGCGCCCCCTCATAGAAGTTCAGATATCCGACCACCTGGGTCACTCCTAGCATATCCCCGCAGGATCAATTGCTTGACCTCCTAGGTCATTTTCTTCTTTTTCCCCAGAAGAGACCCGGTTCTCTTCTTCCTTCCCCGGATCCTAATTCCGAACTACGGCCTGGCTTGATTCCTCCGGATACGTAGGTAGCCTTCCAAAAGGTTCAGCCACTCGACCGTCTTGGTCACCCAATCCGTCTCGGCATTCGCCGCATCGGATCCTTTTCTATCGACAACCCCACTCGCCTTGCAAGTGACGTTGCCGAGGGGCTTCGTAAGTACCCAAATCTGGCTCATGCCTTCCTAAGTTAAATTTCCCGGCAACTTCGGTAAGTTTTCCGGTAATTCCCCTGAACCTTCCTAGTGTTCCTGAAACATTCCGGAACCGTTTTTAATTAAATAAAGGCCGAAGGGAATCCTTCCTAATTAAGAAACACGTTTTTCTTAATTAGGAGGAAGGTTCTAGAATAATGCCACCTTGCATGGTTCTAGAATGCCGAGTCACAATGGATAAGCCCGCACGGCTGCATTAGCTCGCTGCCTCTGACCGCACGACTTCATTAGCCTTATCCAGACTCCCTATAAATAGAGCCCTCCTCTACCCATTTCAAAAAAAACAACAAGACACACAATAGAGATACAATACACTCACAAACACAATCGACGTGAAGAACACCCTTGAAGGCTCAAGAAGGCGAAGAAGAAGCTCAAGACGCCATCTCCCTCCTCCTTCAAGACCCAAGACGAACCTCTCCTCCTAGCTCCGTCCGAAGAAGCGAAGGAAACGATTGGTAACCTCGCACGCCCTAACCTTGCATTTTAATTGATATACTTGCTCATTGCATTCATATATCTTGCTTGGGACTTGGCATTTATTCATAAAGATCATTTCTTTATCATCCCCCTTTCCCTTTTGCATGCATTAAGACCTCATTTGTCATAAAAATGTAGTCTTTTTTCATAAAGGTGCATCCTTTGCACCTAAAACCCCTATTTTCAAATAAAAAAGTCATCTTTATACATCCTTTGTACATAAAGATCCAATCTTTTCAATAAAAATGCATCCTTTGCATCAAAACCCCTTTTTCAATGCATCATTTGCATAAAAATTGTATCTTTATGCATCATTTGCAATAAAGATCCTTTCTTTAAATCAAAATCATCATTTGCAAACATAAAAATGTCATCTTTTCATTAAAGAGTCATTTTTCATCATGCATTTCCCCTTTCCCCCAACCTTGGAACGGACCGATGTAAAAGTTCTCATCTTTGCATCGTTCCTTCCATTAAAGGTTCATGATTTCTTTAGGAAAAGGATAACCTTGAACCCTATATCTCCGATTATCGCTTAAGAATGAGTATGAAGCCTCTATACGAGCTCGACCGTCTTAAAGCGTAGGATTGATGGGCTAAGGACATTCCTTCCTAAAGAACCTCATCTTTGACCACAAAGAGAGTCATTCTCTCGATCACGCAAGTCCCGAGGGTCCCGAGGTTTAAAATGCGATGATCACAAGTCACAAGATGAGGACGGGATCATAATCCCAAATACATAAATTCCAAGGAATCCCGAGCGACAACCAACAAATGGTTTGTACGTCCGGAAGATAACTTGGGACATTTCCCCTTTTACTCTCAAACACATGCACACAAAGAAAGCACGCAAGCAAGCACGATTAATGAAATCTTGGGAGACTTGCTCCGGCAAGGCACTTTGGGTGAACGCCAAACGTTCTTCCCAAGGGGTAACTTAACCTCCGAACCCAAGTAAAAACCTTTTTTTCAAAGTTTTGAGGTAATCAAAATGGCGTGGCGACTCCGTTTTTCAAATAACTCGGATGTCTTCAAACTCGCGTGAATCCAACACAGAATTTTGGGCACCACATTCACACTACCACCAGCAAAAAGGACATGATCGAACAACTAGGTCTGACCCCTCGCACCCCAGAGTCCAGTGTCAAAACCCATCCTAAGTCCATTATCTTTGAATTCGAGTCTCTCGAGTCATCTGATGGCCTCACGCCAGAAGATTACGAACTCATTGCCAATAATGTATTCCCGTATGCTCTTAATGAATGCTTCGATCTTTCCGAGTATCCTCTCATTGCATCTTTAACAACTGATAAATTAACTAACACACAAACAGTTAATAATGATTCACTTGATAAAGAAGCAGACACATTAAACGAACAATACATTAAGCACATCTTTAAGCATGTTGTCAAACGAGAGAAAAATCGGGCCCAAGCTGCCGAGGAGGTTTTAATCAAAGTGAATTTGGGAACTGCTAAAGAGCCAAAAGAGACGCAAATCGGAAGTTTCTTCACTGGCACAGAGCAAAACGCATTGACTGCAATGCTCAAAGAGTTCGTGGACGTGTTCGCTTGGTCTTACCGAGACATGCCTGGATTAGATCCAAACATAGTCGAACATCGGATCCCTCTGAATCCCGAGGCCAAGCCCATCAAACAAAAGCTACGTCGAATCAAGCCAGAATGGTCTCTACAAGTCAAGGAAGAGATCGAGAAGATGCTCCGCGTCGGCTTCATCAGGGTGATCGAGTACCCTACATGGCTCTCCAACATAGTCACGGTCACCAAGGCCAACGAAAAAGTACGCTGCTGCGTGGACTTCCGAGATCTCAACAAAGCAAGTCCCAAGGACGACTTTCCACTACCAAATATCGACATGTTGGTAGACACTACAGCCAATTTCGAGGTCAAGTCCTTCGTGGACGGGTTTGCCGGCTACAATCAAATCAAGATGGCCGAAGAAGATCAAGAGAAAACAGCCTTCACAACCCCCTGGGGAACCTACTGCTATACAGTGATGCCATTCGGACTAAAGAACGCTGGGGCTACCTACCAACGGGCAGCAACGGCCCTCTTCCACGACATGATCCACAAAGAGATCGAAGTGTACGTCGATGACATGATCATCCACTCAAAGGGATCAGATGGACAACACCTCACGGACCTGAGAAAGTTCTTTGACCGCCTTCGGAAACACTCAATGAGGTTAAACCCGGCTAAATGCACATTTGGGGTCAGCAGAGGCAAAGTCTTAGGACACATGGTCACAGAGCGAGGTATCGAAGTTGATCCCCAAAAGATCAAAGCCATTATCGAAATGAGACCACCGCAAACTCAAACAGAAGTGAAAAGCTTCATGGGCCGCCTACAGTATATCAACCGCTTCATCAATCAGTTGACCTCCATGTGCGAGCCAATCTTCAAACTGATGAAGAAAAATGCTGACGTCGAATGGAACTCAGAATGCCAAGATGCCTTTGAAGAAATAAAGGCGTACCTTGTGAGTCCTCCGATTCTCTGTCCTCCCCACGAGGAGAAGCCACTATTGCTATACCTAACTGTGACCGACACCGCAGTTGGAGTCATGCTCTGTCAAGAAAAGAAAGAGTCACGAGTCGAGAACGCCATCTACTTCGTCAGTCGAAAGTTTCAAGGCATCGAACTCAACTACTCAGCCCTCGAGAAAATCTGCGCAGCTCTAGTATGGGTCGTCGGAAAATTACGACACTACATGCAGTCGCACACGGAGCACTTGGTTTCCAAAATGGACCCAGTCAAATACCTCTTCGACAAACCATCTCTGTCAATGAGGCTCGCCAAATGGTCTTTCTTCCTAGCGGAATTTGACATCAAGTACGTGAACCAAAAGTCAATCAAGGGACGGGTAATGGCCGAACAACTGGCTGACTTCCCAACCGACGAGGCTGGAGGCCCTGAACCACAATTTCCAGACGAAGGAATCTTCGCACTCGAAAGCGAAAATCGATGGCAACTGTTCTTCGACGGAGTAGCCAACAAAAGAGGAAACGACATCGGTATGCTCTTGGTCGACCCCAAGGACGAGCACACCCCAATTGCCATAAAGCTAAATTTCGAGGTAACCAACAATGCCGCCGAATACGAAGCCTGCGCCACCAGACTAGAGGCCTCACTCAAAAGGAACGTCCAGAAACTCGAGGTCTACGGGGACTCAGCCCTAATCATCAACCAAGTTTCCAACAAGTGGAAAATAATAGACCCAGGCTTGCAAAAGTACCACGCCTGCATGGAGGACCTCATCACACAATTCGAAGAGGTCACCTTCCAATACTTGCCAAGAGACCGAAACCGGTTTGTAGATGCCCTAGCCACCTTGCCTTCACTCATGGAAATCCCCAATGGAAAGGCAATCAAGCCCTTCAAATTCGGACGAAAGGAAATTCCCGCATACTGCTGCGAGATCGAACCAGAACCCAAGCCCATCAACGAGCCATGGTAGAACCAGATCTTCCAATACCTCAAAAATGGGGAAACCGCCTTCATGAACAAAGAAGGTCAACGCAGGGAAGGAGCCAAAGCCAAGAGCTTCATGGCCCTAAAACGCCTCGCCTCTCACTTTGTCATCCTTGGGGACATGCTATACAAGAAACGCTACCAATGACCGCTCCTACGCTGCATCAGCCAGGAAGAAGCAAGTGAGCTCATGAACGAAGTCCACAATGGGGCTTACGGCCCCCACATGAACGCCAGAGCCCTGATGCAAATCATTCTTCGGATGGGCTACTACTGGATCTCCATGGAGGCAGATTGCATCCACTTTGTTCGAAGCTGCGACAAGTGTCAACGGTTCTCCAACCTCAATCATCTACCTCCTCACGATCTTTACTGCATGACTACACCCTGGCCCTTCGCCACGTAGGTAATCGACGTCATCGGGAAAATTGCTCCGCCAGGTAGCAACGGCCACGAGTTCGTCTTGGTAGCCATCGACTACTTCACCAAATGGGTCGAAGCCAAGTCCTACAAGGTGCTCACCTCCAAAAAAGTGGCACATTTCCTCAAGGAAAATATCATCTGCCGATGCGGCATCCCGAACGAGGTCATATCAGACAACGGCTCCCACTTCGAAGGTGAATGCGACAGACTGCTGGCCGAATTTAAAATCACACGCCACAAATTGTCTCCCTACCGGCCACAAATGAACGGCGCCGTAGAAGCAGCAAACAAGACTCTCGAACGGATCATCCGAAAAATGACCACCCGAGGACGTGATTGGCCTGAGAAGCTGCACCTTGCACTTTGGGGCTATAGAACATCAGTCAGAACAGCCACGAGAGAAACTCCATTCGCCCTAACCTACGGGATGGAAGCGGTACTACCCGTGGAACTGGAAATCCCTTCACTCCGAGTGTTGCTGGAAAATGAAGTCAAAGAAGTTGAATGGCTCCGAAGCCGACACGACGAACTGTCTCTGCTAGACGAACGGTGACTAAAGGCCATGGAACACGTCCGAGCCTACCAAAGCAGGATGGCTAGAGCTTTCGACAAGAAATTCAAGTCTCGAGACTTCAAGGAAGGCGATCTAGTACTCAAAGAAAAGCCTCCCACTCGAACCAACCCACTGGAAAAATGGGAACCAACATGGATCGGCCCTTTCGTGGTCCAAAAGGTCTTCTTCGGAGGTGCCATGAAGCTGACAAACCTAGACGGCAATCCCTTCACGAATCCAGTCAACGGAAGCAAACTACGCAGATACTTCGCTTAAAGAAGAACCACTGTGCATCTCTTGGCACTCCATGTAGTGTCAAACTACGCAGACCTGAGCCCTCTAGTCCGGGGGAACGTAGGCAACCTTAATTGGTCCGGTCTAAAAACACACAAAAAAGTCAAAAGTTTGAATGTCAATCAAGACCTCCATCAAACTACACACTTTCCAAGAGCATGCCCCCAACATCACCTTGACCAAGTCAAACGACGGCGGCAACATCAAAGGACATCCGAGGGTAACTCAACGTCAGACGACTGACCCATGTCAACTTCCAAGCCAGGGGCTTGTCTTCGCCCTCACGCGCAAAAAAAAAAAAAAAAAAAGAGAGAGAGCTCGAGCAAAGGCTCTCAAAAAAAAAAAGAGCTGGAGCAAAGGCTCTCAAAAAAAAATAAGCTCAAGCAGAAGCTACAAAAAAATAAGAGGTCAAGAGTCCGACGCCAACAAACAAAAGGCAAGGAAGCCACGAAAAAGACCGTCAAAACGACTTGTCAAGGGGTCATCCAACCTCCCATAGAAATACAAAACCCAGGCGAAAGGGGATTGCCGTCAAGGCCCAAGCTGCTTCAGTCCCCAAATAAAACAGAAAAGTCCAAAGATGGACGCCATCAAGGCTCCTAAAAGAAACAAAAGGCAAACAAGAGATCTTGCGTCTCGACAAAGCTTTAAAATTAAATCACAAATCACTAACGATTACAACATTTCTTGATGAGTTCAAGCACGGTCTACTCTCAAGTTCACAACATGCTAAAAGACAGCTTAATACATTTAACAAATAATGTGTCTGCAATGCAATGAATGGACACCTAGGAGGTCATTCCGCGCCATCTGCGCTTGTCCCCTCGTCATTCTTCCCTTTCTTTCCTCGTCCCCGGCGAGTCTTCTTTCGCTCCACGCGAGCCAGCTCTGCATCTCTCAGTCCGAGATTAGGGGTCCTCCCCGTAGAGTCAAACAATCCAGTAGCTCGCAGGGCTCCATTCGCCCGTGCTTCGGCTCGGATCTCCTCCCTGTGAGTCTGTAAAAGAGGACCTCTCTCCGTCACTCGGTCAACTCTGGTCTCGTAGTCAAACAAAGTGTCTCCCGTAACATCCTGAGGGTCAGACCAGGCTTCGGCACTCCTAAGGCAATAGCTGCGATGGCAATCGGGCCCAGAAGCGCCTCACGCATGCTCCCCAAAATCACGTGGGACTGCCCAACGCACCGCTTATACCAATCCAGGTACACGGTAGTTAATACAACGCTCTCCCGACGTCGAAGGAGCACAACAGGAGGGAAAGCGGAATATTTCCATACCCTCAGGAAATACAAAAGAGCACCTGGAGCTGCCATACAAAGAGGAGCCACCTCCGCAGTGGCAAGGTCATCCCAGCCCAACAAAGTCTCCTGCCTCATCCCAAACTGCCGAGAAACAAGCGACAGAATGTAGAAGGAGGACCAAGACAAACCTGGAACTCTGACGACGTAGGACCCTTCCTGAAAGGTCCTCCTAGTCTCAATCCCCCAGTACGGAACCCACCAGCGGATGTGATGTGTACTAAGCTGTGCCATCCATCTCTCCCAGGCGAACTGATCCATATCCAACACAAGAGGTTGCTGAGCAAACGACCACGGGCTAAACGACGTCGAAGCCTCGGGCATAGCCTGAAGTCTCTCTCGCAGCCACAAGGTGAGCAAAGCGGGACTTCCCCCTCTCATGAATCTATCTCCAGTCACCAGACGATCAATGCCGTGAAGGGTCTCCCCTAGCACCAATGGCACAATATCCTCTCCAGCTCTGCAGTGCCCTACCACATCCAGCAAAGCGCTGTCGCAAACCCCAAGGGAGCTGACCATGAAAAGTGTCGCTATCACGCACAAGGCAAATGCATCCCACGAGACATCACTCTCGTCATCACTCATGAACCGCTCCGGCAGGACAAAAATGTCAATGTGACCCGAATCAAAGGTCATACCTTGCACTTCTTCCAACGAAGCCCGAAGAAAACACGCAAGCTTCACACTCACGGTAGCACCGCCAATCAAAGGAAGCGAGATGGCCTCCACCTCCGGTCCTCCCATCAAAGCTAGAAAATCCTCAAAAGTGGGCATTACTTCATTGTAGGAGAAGCTATACACATGCCTCCTAACGTCCCAGAACCTCGCGCCAGCCCGCAACAATTCCCAATTAGGAACCAACTCCTTAAGAGACCAAACCGAGCAGAGTCGAAACCTCACCTCGAAAGCCCGCCTCTGATGCCTCATATGGTGCCTCATCCACATTTTCATCGGCTCAAGGAAGTATGCTTACCTCTCCTTCGAAAGCCTCGATAAATACTAGTGGAGCATAAGAAGAATCCATGGCAAAAATGGAGGTTCCTAGAGAAAATGGGGAAGAAAGCTCGAAATGACTGCAAATGGGAAATGAGGGAAGTTCAGACATCCTGGAAAAAGCTTATCTTCTCCCCAAAAGCAGAAGAGATCCGTACGGACCTCTTTGCATGCCTAAATGGTCCGTACGGACCTTCTTGCAACATGGCCCCACAATTTTCAGCAAACAGTGCAATAGCCACTATTCCCAGCAGGACCTTGCTCCAAACTGTCCAAATTCTGGCCAAAGCCGTTCCTGGCAAGCATACACTACCCACAAATGCACTCCCAACTCAAGTGGCATGCACAAATATTAAACTAGCAACAATTCCTAGGACGAACCCCGGGAATCACAAAATATGACATTACATCTTAAAATAAAATACTTTGCTGTGCAAATACAAGTGTTTTATTACAGGTACCCAAAATGTCTGTTGCTAAACACAAAAAAAAACAAAAAAAATGGAAAGAGGGAAAGCAAATGAGCCCTACTCCGACTCCTCATCATCAACCTCATCAAACGTGAAGTCGGGCATATCACTGAACTCACCAGTCACGCCCTCGTCATCCGAATACTGAACCCCCTCCTCGGGCAATTACTCGAAGTAAGCCCCAGGATCAAACCCGGCAAAAGGATCAAAGAAGGAAGGCTCCGATGAACCTTCTCCCTGAGACTCCTGCGCTGGCAAGAACTGATGAAAAATCGGCGGCCTCCGAACCCGCAAAGACGTCCCTGCATCCATGCTATGCCACCCCCGAGAGGGTCCCTCCTGTTGCGGCTCTGGCTCAGCTCTTGAAGGAGGAACGTCAACAGAATGCCTAGAAGGCATCAGCTCGTACACCGGTACACGCCGTGAAGGCCTGCAAGACAACTTCCTCGCCATCTTCTTCGCAAAAGATCGCAGCGCCACGTAACGGCGAGTCAACGTGTCGAAGGATCTCCCCGAGACCTGCACAAGCAAACAAGCAACGAAACGCTTAGCAAAAGAAATACAGTCATACTCAACAAAAGAGAAAAATGCAGAAAAGATGCCAAGATGGAAAAGAGTAAGCACACTCACCGACGCATCCGGGTCAACCCAATAAGCAGCAGGAGCCAGCTCAGGCACGGGTGGACCATCCCGCATCTCTCTCGCCAACACCTATGGCGTCCTCAGCTTCCTCCTGACGAAGGACCCGTACTCCTCATACAAAATAAACTCACTGGCATCCACGCCGCCCAAATACCTCTCATGCTCTATCAAATCCATGTCCCGGGGATTCATCATCCCAAAAGGCGGATCCCTCGGAGCCATAGGGAGCATACCCGGGCCATGCTGCCAGAAGACCCTCTCCCCTAAGTACATGACATTGCAAGTCAAGCCCCGCAGCATGTTCCTCTGCGCCGTCACCACGGGACCACCCTCGAACTCGTTGTCTCCATACCGAGCCCAGGGATACAGCTCAAACTCTGTCGGGCTATCCCTGCCCAGGTACTCCTGCACATCCCCGTAGGCGATGGTGAGCTTCCCTCTATTCGTCCTCCTCCTCCTCAACGGACGGGCCCAGCCCAGCATAGCAGGATAGGCCTCAATGGCCTCAGCATCTCGATCCCACGGAAAGCACCGGAAGATCTCATAAAACCACACCTGCGACAAAAGCAGAAAAGGCTCGGTGCAAAAGAAAACGGAGAAATGACAAACTGCTAAATCAAAAACAGCAATAAACTCATACCTCCAAAGCAAAATCAAAGCAACCCAAAGAACTGGCCACGCCTCGGCTAAACTGGTCCAAAGAAAAATAAAGCTCGGCCAGGCCTAACTCGCCCCAAGCTATCTCACCAACCCTCTCCAAATCCACCAAACTCTCCAGCAGAGGAAAAGGAGCCGAGGTAGCGTGATTCGAGAACAAAGTCCCAGAGAGAGCAAACCACAAGAAGGAGCGCGCCAGCTGCTCCGCCGTCACCAAACCGGTACCCCGACGATAGGCCCCGATGTTAGTCGTGATCTGTGCCTCAACATCGCCGTACAACATGCCCAGGTCCCTGCGAGGAAAAGGCGCGAAGCCCAACAAATCGGCCAAGACCCCATCGACATCCCGTCCCTCCATCTCACTGGCCCTCCTTTGAAGGAAAGCCCGGTGATAGCAGCAAAGTCGGTAGGAGTCACCGTCATCTCGCCCCAGCTCAAATGGAAGGTGTGTGTGGTATCCCACCAATACTCGAACAAGCCCAGGAAGATACTCTTGTTCTTCCTAGTATCTGAAATTCCGGCCAAGTTCTCCACGAACGCACCCAAACCGGAAGTGAAAACTAGCCTCTTAGGGCTCGGCCTGCCCTCCATAGAGATGTCCGGCAAGTGCTGCCACAACTCATCCACTGCCTCAAGCGACCCCCGAGACTTCATCTTCTTGGCTTTCCCAGACAAAAGCCCCTCATCCTACAGGTAAACACAGCAAAGGTACGTCAATCACAGTACTTAATGCAAAATACCAAAAGGAAACGAGAGCATAAAAGTCCGTCCAACACGGCAAAGCATAAAAAAAAAGTCCGTCCCAACACGGCAAAACAAAAAACCCGTCACAAAACACGGCGCACATTGCACATAATTTTCACATGTAACCCGTCACAAAACACGGCACACATGGCACGTAATTTTTCCCATGCAGTCTGTCACAAAACACGGCACGCACTATACACATTTTCTCAAAAGAGGGATTAAGCCCTACACGACACATTTTCAAAAAACCCGTCACAAAATACGGCACACATTGCACATAAACTCCCCACAAAGTCCGTCCCAAAAAACACGGCACACACTACATGACACATTTTCAAAAAAGTCCGTCCCCACACGGCACGCTTTTTTAAGACAAAACCCGTCACAATACACGGCACATGTCACACTTTTTTTTACAAAGTCCGTCCCTACACGGAAATTTTTCACAATGTACATACATAGAAATAGCATAGGGTACAAAACACCAAAGTATGCATTTCAAGGAGGGGCACTTTATTTTTACAAATAAGAGCTAATCTCCACATTTTTGCACAAAAATCACATATCCACAATTCTCACATGCTCAAGTTCAACAATTCACCACGAATTTCACAAAAAGCATGGCAATAACAAGAAGCCTCAAATATGCGAAGAATTAAAACCTAGTTCTAGCATACAATAATTCAAGCAAAGAATCAAGACGAAATTGATTTCTTACCTCTCCGACGGATCTACCTCGCATATTGTGCACCTCCGGATCCGGATACAACACATCCGGATTCCTCGACGAGGGCACGAAGGAAGTGCAATTCCTTTGAAGGTCCGCCCTTTGCTCAATGGCTTCTTGACCCCGTTGACGACGACCTCTCCTTGCCCTTTCCGCCATTGACAAGCGATTCAAGCGAAATACGGAAGATTTACTAAGGAATTTGGATCAAAAATGGAGGTTTTCTCCTTCTTTCTCTCGTCTGTTCACGAAACTGGAAGAGGAAAATGGGGGTGATGCCTCGTTTTTGGAACTGGTCAATTTCTGGGAACTCCAAATTGCACAAAGGTCCGTACGGACCTCTTTGCACACATAAAAGGTTCGTACGGACCTCTTTACATTTTAAGGCCAAATTACCTCTTTGCCCTTATAATCTTTTCCCCTGACTGTCCAAAGGCCTATTTCAGCAGATTCAATGCAGTTTGGTCCTTAACCCAACAAAAACAACGCCGGCCGTCATCATAAGCCCGGATTTCGCCCACTAAACGGCAACGCAAACACCGGCCGTCATCGTAAGCCCGGACCTTGCCCACTAAATGGTAAAACAAACATAAAAGGCACAAACGCCTCCAAACACGAGTCCCAAGGCACAAAACGCCTCCGGAACACATAATGGTGAAACAAACACCGGCCATCAAAGCAAGCCCGAAATCACCTTCCCAGCGGACAAAGCCCATACGAGACTATGCGTCCCCAACAGACAAACACCGACAGTCATCGTAAGCCCAACCATTCCCCAGCGGACAAAGCTCAAGGAAATAACACCTCTCACAGTCAGAGGACACAACACATCCTCACGCACGACACAAACACAGTCAGAGGACACAACACATCCTCACGCACGACGCAACCACAAGTCACAAGGCATAACATGCCCTCATCTACATCTGCAGCCCGGAAGGCTTTAAATCACTCAGTCCGAGAGACTACATAAATCAGCCACATCACTATTTTCAGCTCGGAAGGCTCTAAACCACTCGATCCGAAAGACCGTATAAACCTCCCAAACCATTATCCGCAGCCCGGAAGGCTTTAAATCACTCAGTCCGGGAGACTGCATAAATAAGCGACATCACTATTTCCAGCCCGGAAGGCTCTAAACCACTCGGTCCGGAAGACCGTATAAACCTCCCAAACCAATATCCGCAGCCCGGAAGGCTTTAAATCACTCGATCTGGGAGACCGCATAAATCAGCTGCATCACTATCCGTAGCCTAGAAGGCTCTAAACCACTCGGTCCGGAAGACCGTATAAACCTCCCAAATCATTACCCCAGCCCGGAAGGCTTTAAATTACCCGATTCGGAAAACCGTAAAATTTCCATTTCAGGACGCCACCACGTCCTTACCACCGACCTATACGGTCACCCAGGATGCCACCACGTCCTTACCACCGACCTATACGGTCACCTAGGATGCCATCACGTCCTTACCTTCGACCTATACGGTCATCCAGGACGCCACCACGTCCTTACTACCGACCTATACGATCACCTAGGACGCCACCACGTCCTCACTACCGACCTATACGGTCACCTAGGACGCCACCACGTCCTTACCACTGACCTATACGGTCACCCAGGATGCCACCACGTCCTCACCACCGACCTATACGGTCACCCAGGACGCCAACACATTCTTACCACTGACCTATACTGTCACCTAGGACGCCACCACGTCCTCACCACCGACCTATACAGTCACCCAGGATGCCACCACGTCCTTACCATCGACCTATACGGTCACCTAGGACGCCACCACGTCCTTACCACCAACCTATATGGTCACCCAGGATGCCACCACGTCCTTACTACCTACCTATACGGTCATCCAGGGTGCCACCCCGTCCTCACAACCGACCTAAACGGTCACCCACAGGACACTGACACGTCCACTTCCCCACACACCCGAACTACGATCAGGCTTGATTCCCGCCAGGGATACGTAGGAATCCTATCATAGGGTCCTGCCAACTGACCTAAACGGTCGCACATACCTCAGGACACCGCCACGTCCTCACGCGATCCAGATCAGGACCCTTATCATATCGATGACCCCACTTCCTCCGTAAGTGACGTCGTCGAGGGGCTTCTGTAAGTACCCCAATCTGGATCACCCTCTTCCGAGCTCCCGGGAAACACCGCAGACTCACCCAAATGCAGTCTCGAACACCCGAAACCCTAAAAAAACCCTCCAAACCCTTCAAAAACTATCAAAGGCCCAAAAAACCACCAACCAAACCAAGGGGGGCCTTTCTTGGACAAACAAACACAGAAGGACCTTGTGGGAATTATGCAGAAATTGGGAAAAGCATGGAGGTCCGTACGGACCTCTTTGCATGCCATAAAGGTCCGTACGGACCTTATTGCTACCAAATCTCATGTTTACAGAATCCCTCTAAAGTCCACGAGATTCCCCTAAATTGGGGAAAACCAAAATTTTAGTTTAGCATGGAGGTCCGTACGGACCTCTTTGCACGAAAATTTTTAATATAAATAGAGGGCTCCCCCTCCCTCATTTGACACACCGCCCTCTTCTACTCTCTCCCTAGGCCTTCTGGCTTCCCCTTTAAGTCCTTTCGAGGCACTCCCGGCCCCTTTCGGTTCCTCCCGAGGCCTTCTGAGCCCCCTTGTGGTGCTTCGAAGCCTTTTTTAGCGCTCCCGAGACACTCCCGCGCTGCCCCGAGGCACTCTCGAGGTACTCTGAGGCCCCTCGTGGTACTCTGAGGTCTTGCCTGGTCTTTCTCGAGGCGTCCCGGCTCTTTCCGAGTCAAACCGGCAACTCGGACGCACGCCGGAACTCTGCCCGAACGCAACCGACGATCCCAACGCATGCGAACCTCTGCCCGCATCCCACCGACGATCCCTGTGATCTCGACGCACGCCGAAACTCTGCTCGAGTGCACACCCGACAATCCCGAGGCACGCCGAAGCTCTGTCCGCAGATAACCGGCACATCCCGAAGTAATCCCGGTCCGTTCCGGAACACTATTCCATCCTCAAACACTATTCCCCCGCGGAAGACATACACGAACCAACATTGGTAAGGCTTTCTTCCTACACTATTTCAATATATTTCAATAAGCAGTGTACAATGTAGACATCCGACACAACATGCATTTTTAAAAAGCACACACACACACACAACATTTAAAGAAAGAAGGGGTATCGAAAGACTCATTTTTACGAGGCTACTCGGGTGAGCTCTAATATTCTAATATTCTCTTCCCGATGAGTAACCTGACCTCCGAACTCAAGAATCTCATCACACAAAAAACAGTTTATTTTTATTTTAAACTGATGCATTTTCTCAATGTTTTGGGCTTAATCAAAATGGCGTGGCGACTCTACAAGCAAAACACAGCGAGGCAACTCCCAATGCACAAAAAAAAAATGAAAGATGCCAGATGTCGGGGCGCGACCGCGCTGCCTCTCGGATCCGGGCTATTTCAATTGGTAAAGCGGTAAACACCTTACGTTACCTTGGTTTACCTTTCCCGTCTGAATAATAAGTCGTACAACGTTGGGAGTAAAACTCCGCTCATTTTGTGAACTGCTTAGGCATATTCACATCTTATAAGACCCATTTTTTCAGGAACCATATAAGATACTAGCAATCTGTAAGGATTTTGGCTCAATACAGAAGCTATAACCCGGTCTGCCCAGCCACGAGATGGGGACGATCCACCAGTATAATGTAATCCGATCACATTATAGAACAATTTCCATAATTGATCGTATTCCATTATACCCCTAAACATCAGCTGATTGAAACACATTCAAGCACATAATAGTTACTTGAAAACAAATCCACCAAAGGGATAATAAAATAACAACATGGTATTCATACTCATGTTTAAACCAATACAATAGTGCAACATACATTTCATACACTATTTGAATCACAAACCATGGGTATGTAATCAAGTAAGGGCACAATGTATAACCAACAAGCCCTACATGTTCAATATACAACAATTAATAACCTCTATAAAGGTTCAAGATCAAATTACCAAGTTTGAATAACTTTGGTTAAGTTGCAAATCAAGCCTTTCAACCATATTCCGAACAATATTTAAACCCCTTCCTCAAATCCATTTTGACCAAGTAAGACACCTTTGGATAGCTAAAGTGTTGTACTTTAATTATAGTCAAAGAGGGTTTAATTATATACTAGTTTGATTAGGTTTCTATTGCTTGAAAAATGGTTAAGAGGTGACAGGGCAGGGCACGACTCGTGCCACCTTGACATTCCCTCTGATACACTCGTCCCCAAGGGCAAGACTCTTCCACCTTCAAGGGACGACTCGTGCCACAGGGAATGACTCGTGCCCTTTTACCAGAAATCAGAACAGAGCTGAAAAACATCAGCAACCAACTTCCAATTGTTATATACCAATTTCCTCTGTTTTTGAAGTCATAAAATGGGTACTAAACCTCACCATAACTCATACCAAACCATCCATACTCATTTCAACCCAAGTATAACATACCAACATCATTTTACAACCTTCCAAATCAAGAAAAATGGCCAAACTAACCATGCACATCTATCTAACAAATAATTCTACAATTATCTTTACTTTACATCACCATTTTAACCTAGACAACACTACCATCACCAAGTCTCACTTCAAATCCTTCCATGGCCATTCCAACTTAACTAAAATGGTTCCAAAAATTATCAAAAACCATTTAAACAACAACAAGATTCAATTTAATCATGGAATGAGCAAGAAAATGAAGGGAGTCATAATAACTTACCGGAATAATGCGAAAATAAAGAATTCTTTTTCTGGCTAGATGCGATCTCCTCAACTCCACGAACGATAATACGCGAACGAATCAAGAAACGAAAATGAATTGATTTTGTTATGATTTTCAGAAGACAAAGCTAGGGTTTGGTCTCCGTGGGATTTTTAAGAAGAAGAATGAAGCTGAGGAATATAAAATGAAGTTTCTTTTATTAAATTCCATGGATAATTATCAAAATTCTCACTAAAGCTCCTCCAAGGTTACACTAGTACAACTATCACCCTTTACTTCCCACTATTACACTAAAGCACCTCAACAACTTTTCCAACTTTTTATTTAAATTTTAAATTTTATAATTTCACCCCAACATTTCCTATTTATTTCATTTAGTCATTATATAATTAAAATTAATTCATTAATATCCTAAAATCACATAAGTTGTCAAAAATATAAAATGAGCACATAACTTAACCAAGTAGCATAAAGTGCATAAAATGAGATGCTAACCCCCAAACCCATGTGCTCAACATGTGCTAAAATGGTGCCTAAGATTAGGGTCGTGATTCTCACTCCCCCTTAAAGAAAATTCGCCCCGAATTTTGAATATACTTACTTGCACGCTCAAACAACCATGTATATTTTTCTCTCATTTCCGACTCTAGCTCCCACGTAGCTTCTTCAATTGATGATTCTTCCATAAGATCTTCACTGTCGGAATACTCTTAGTGCGCAACTCTCGAACTTGAAACTCCAAGACTCTCAACGGTTCCTCTGCATATGACATATCCGCTTGAATATCTTCGGGAGGAGAACTCAAAACATGGGAGGGATCATAGCAATACTTCCTCAACATCGAAACATGAAACATGTCATGAAGAGATGAAAGGGATAGAGGTAACGCCAACCTATAAGCCAACTCACCAATCTTTTCTAAAATCTCAAACGGACCAACAAATCTTGGAGCCAATTTACCCTTATTACCAAACCTTTTAATCCCAGTCCTCGGAGAGATCTTCAAAAACACAAATTCACCAACCTGAAATGATAAGTCTCTTCTTCTATTGTAGGCATAGCTTTTCTGCCTACTCTGAGCCGTCTTCAATCTATCTCGGATCACTTTGATTTTCTCCGTTGAATCTCTAACCAAATCCGGACCCCAAAGCCTCGCTTCACCAACCTCGTCCCAACACATTGGAGATCTACACTTTCTCCCATACAATGCCTCATACGGAGCCATCTCGATACTAGACTGACAGCTGTTGGTGTAAGCAAACTCAACCAACGGTAAGTGATCTTCCCAAGATAAATGAAAATCCATCACTCAAGCCCGTAACATATCCTCAAGTATCTGGTTCTCTCAGTTTGCCCATCGATTTGAGGATGAAACTTTGTGCTAAAACTCAACTTAGACCCCAAAGCTTCATGCAACGCCTTCCAAAATCTCGAGGTGAATCTCGGATCTCTATCAGAAACAATACTAACCGAAACTCCGTGAAGTCTAACAATCTCTCGCATATACAGTTGAGCCAACCTCTCCATCGAATACTTTGTTGATACCGATAGAATATGAGCCATTTTTGTCAATCTATCAACGATCACCCAAATGGCATCCATCTTCTTCTCGGTAGGAGGCAAACCAGTCACAAAATCCATCGAGATTTGTTCCCATTTCCTCTTCTAGTACTTCACGAATATAGCTCATTCTAGAGCTAGTGTGGGTAGTTTTCAGAAGTTTTCAGAGACTTAGAGATTTTGATGTTGTCCTCTGGAGTATCTATTTCCACGCTTTTAGATGCTTTCCGGCTCTTCATGACATGCTCCAAGAAGTCCTTGGCGGTTGCCCTCACGCATCCAATTCCATCACGAGTAGGAAATTTAACTCGTTGGTGAGGAAGGGAGGTGACCAACCCAAATTTTGCTTGACTTGGAATGCCTAAGATTGCGTGATAGTCACTTGTCAGATCCATGACTACGAAAGTGACTATAGCCACGGTTCGGAAGGGATGTTCACCAACTTTCAGTTGTAGATCGACAGTTCCCTTGGCACCGACTTTATGGTCGGTGAAACCTTCTAGCCTTCCATGATAAGGTTCCAGGATGGTATCTTTCAAGCCCATCATCTGGAAGGCGGAATAGTACAAAATATCACGAGAGGCCCCCGTGTCGATGAGAAGTCTGTCAGATTCTCAGTTGTCAATTCGACCCTTTATCACCAAGGGTTGCTCACGGGTTGCACGGCTTCCAGCCAATTCATTAGGAGAGAAACTTATGACCTCTTTTGCCTTATGATCCCAAGCAGGAACATGGTATACCTTGCTCAGTTCATGGATTTGGTCCCTAAGCTTTCTGGTAGAGACTACCTGTGGAGACCCCAACCCGGAACCTTAGCTCGTGCCCCGAGCGGGAGCATCCCCTAACTATTAAAACCACCTAAATTTTTAAAAACTTTATCTTAACTTGAAAAGAAACCAAACTTTAACATTTCCATTATAAACCAATGTAAAACATCTCCACTTGGAGGAAAGTTATAAAAACTTTGAAATAGACAACCTGTTTTAGTTACAAAAGATCACAAATATAAAGTTGACCCAAAGTTGTTTATATACAAACTCCAGAAAAGGAGCTACACCAAAATACATTTACAAATCCCAACCAAGACATACACATACCCAGACAACCCAAAACACACGTCCAAACTCCTTTCCGTCCTTACTGGCCTGGTTCGGAAGGGATGTTCACCAACTTCCAGTTGTAGATCGACAGTTCCCTTGGCACCGACTTTATGGTCGGTGAAACCTTCTAGCCTTCCATGATAAGGTTCCAGGATGGTATCTTTCAAGCCCATCATCTGGAAGGCGGAATAGTACAAAATATCATGAGAGGCCCCCGTGTCGATGAGAAGTCTCTCAGATTCTCAGTTGTCAATTCGACCCTTTATCACCAAGGGTTGCTCACGGGTTGCGTGGCTTCCAGCCAATTCATTAGGAGAGAAACTTATGACCTCTTTCGCCTTATGATCCCAAGCAGGAACATGGTATACCTTGCTCAGTTCATGGATTTGGTCCCTAAGCTTTCTGGTAGAGACTACCTGTGGAGACCCCGACCCGGAACCTTAGCTCGTGCCCCGAGCGGGAGCATCCCCTTACTATTAAAACCACCTAAATTTTTAAAAACTTTAACTTAACTTTAAAAGAAACCTAACTTTAACATTTCCATTATAAACCAATGTAAAACATCTCCACTTGGAGGAAAGTTATAAAAACTTTGAAATAGACAACCTGTTTTAGTTACCAAAGATCACAAATATAAAGTTGACCCAAAGTTGTTTATATAAAAACTCCACAAAGGAGATACACCAAAATACATTTACAAATCCCAACCAAGACATACACATACCCAGACAACCCAAAAGACACGTCCAAACTCCTTTCTGTCCTTACTGGCCTGGACCTCCTGTCTCAGTGCGATCTAAAACATTAATGGGAGAAGGGTGAGAATAAACTCAATAAGCTATTATGAATGCAACAATATGCCAAGTAAGATGCAACACATAACAAGGTGCATATAACACATTGGTAAAGCGGTAAACACCTTACGTTACCTTGGTTTACCTTTCCCGTCTGAACAATAAGTCGTACAACGTTGGGAGTAAAACTCCACTCATTTGTGAACTGCTTAGGCATATTCACATCTTATAAGACCCATTTTTCAGGAAACCATATAAGATACTAGCAATCTATAAGGATTTTGGCTCAATACAGAAGCTATAACCCCATTCTGTAGCCACAGAAGGGGACAGACACAGGTATAATGTAATTCGATCACATTATAGAACAATTTCCATAATTGATCATATTCCATTATACCCCTAAACATCAGCTGATTGAAACACATTCAAGCACATAATAGTTACTTGAAAAGAAATCCACCAAAGGGATAACAAAATAACAACATGGTATTCATACTCATGTTTAAACCAATACAATAGTGCAACATACATTTCATACACTATTTGAATCACAAACCATGGATATGTAATCAAGTAAGGGCACAATATATAACCAACAAGCCCTACATGTTCAATATACAACAATTAATAATCTCTATAAAGGTTCAAGATCAAATTACCAAGTTTGTATAACTTTGGTTAAGTTGCAAATCAAGCCTTTCAACCATATTCCGAACAATATTTAAACCCCTTCCTCAAATTCATTTTGACCAAGTAAGACACCTTTGGATAGCTAAATTGTTGTACTTTAATTATAGTCAAAGAGGGTTTAATTATATACTAGGTTGATTAGGTTTCTATTGCTTGAAAATGGTTAAGAGGTGACAGGGCAGGGCACGACTCGTGCCCCAGGGCACGACTCGTACCACCTTGACATTCCCTCTGATACACTCGTCCCCAAGGGCAAGACTCTTCCACCTTCAAAGGACGACTCATGCCACAGGGAACGACTCGTGCCCTTTTACCAGAAATCAGAACAGAGCTGAAAAACATCAGCAACCAACTTCCAATTGTCATATACCAATTTCCTCTATTTTCGAAGTCATAAAATGGGTACTAAACCTCACCATAACTCATACTAAACCATCCCATACTCATTTCAACCCAAGTATAACATACCAACATGATTTTACAACCTTCCAAATCAAGAAAAATGGCCAAACTAACCATGCACATCTATCTAACAAATAATTCAACAATTATCTTTACTTTACATCACCATTTCAACCAAGACAACACTACCATCACCAAGTCTCACTTCAAATCCTTCAATGGCCATTCTAACTTAACTAAAATGGTTCCAAAAATTACCAAAAACCATTTAAACAACAACAAGATTCAATTTAATCATGGAATGAGCAAGAAAATGAAGGGAGTCATAATAACTTACCGGAATAATGCAAAAATAAAGAATTCTTTTTCCGGCTAGATGTGATCTCCTCACCTCCACGAACGATAATATGTGAACGAATCAAGAAACGAAAATGAATTGATTTTGTTATGATTTTTAGAAGACAAAGCTAGGGTTTGGTCTCCATGGGATTTTTAAGAAGAAGAATGAAGCTGAGGAATATAAAATGAAGTTTCTTTTATTAAATTCCATGGATAATTATCAAAATTCTCACTAAAGCTCCTCCAAGGTTACACTAGTACAACTAACACTCTTTACTTCCCACTATTACACTAAAGCACCTCAACAACTTTTCCAACTTTTTATTTAAATTTCAAATATTATAATTTCACCCCAACATTTTCTATTTATTTCATTTAGTCATTATATAATTAAAATTAATTCATTAATATCCTAAAATCACATAAGCTGTCAAAAATATAAAATGAGCACATAACTTAACCAAGTAGCATAAAGTGCATAAAATGAGATTCTAACCCCCAACCCTACGTGCTCAACATGTGCTAAAATGGTGCCTAAGATTAGGGTCGTGACACTACCTCTTCTCGAATCACATGCAATTTATCCCTAGGAGGCCTTTGCTCCGTGTTCTTGCTCTTGTCATCATCTTCACTTTCTTCCTTCCGTTTCCGCTTGCCACCTTTCTTCATGACATAGCGGTCGAGTTTGCCTTTGTCAACCCACCTTTGGATCATCCGTTTGAGGGAAATGCACCTTTTGGTGGTGTGACCATGGTCCTTGTGGATATCACAGAATTTGGAAGGGTCACGAGGGAACTTTGTTTTGTCGTTCAGCGGACGAGGAGGTGGTAGGTTTACTAATTGCATGATTTCAGTGATAGGTTTGGTAAGAGGGGTAAAAATTTCAGCTTTCTTAGAACCCCTTGTTCTATTCTTTCCCTTGAATCCATTTTCGTTCCCATTTCCATTGGAAGCATGGCGAGTCCCAGCTGCTTCCGGTTCCGTCTTGTCAGACCTCTTCTTACTTTTTTCTTTCGCCATGGCGATGTCATAAGCCACATTGTACAAGCCAGCTTTGGACTTGGGCTCTCTGGAGGAGATTTCATAAATGAGTGGTCCGGATTTCAATCCGGAGTTGAAACAAAAGATCACCTCCCTGTCTGTGAGGCTTTCTTCCACTTGGTCTGCCATGGCTCGAAACCTGTTATAGTTGTTCAAAGTGGTCTCATTTTTCCCTTGCTCAATTTTGGCAAGGTCGGTTAACCTTTTCTTCCTCCTTCCTGTCGTGGAAAAGTGATCTAGGAACATCTTCCTCATGCCCCTCTAGCTATCGATTCATCCTTTTTTAAGCTCACGGAACCAGGTCAGGGCTGTTTCGGAGAAGGTGCTCGCGAAGGCTTTACATAGAATGTCATAGGCCTTAGTGAGGAGGGCCATAGTAGACTCAAATCTTTGCACATGGTCCCTTGCGTCAGTGGTTCCAGCATACTTTTCTAAACTTGGGACCTTGAAGGCAGGATTAGGTGGTACATCATTTATTCTTGAAGAGAAGGGACGAGTTGCACTAGTGTCATTGTCATCCTCCTCTTTCTTCCCCATCTCCATATCGTCAATTCTCTTTTTTAAGAGTTGCAATTATTGAGCATCAATCCCCCTTTCAGTGTTTGAATGAGTGCTTCGGTGGGAACTCCGATGGGAACTACGATGGGAACTTTCTCTTGGGTGACCATTCACCCTACTATGCTCCTCGTCATCTCGGTGTTTCTCCCCTCATCTAGAGGATGTTTTATCTTTCCTCACCTCACCCTCATAGCCGCCGAGGACCATTCTATATGGTTGAGGACTCCTCGGCCTTGCAAAGTGTCGTGGACGAGGTGAATCACGTCGAGGACGATGGCTAGGACGAGGTGATACATGCCGAGGGTGATGGTTATAACGAGGGGTCATGCTGAGACGAGGAGGGGATAAACACCTAGCCATACTAAGCCTTGCTCGCAAGTCTTTTGATTTTACCTCCTGCTCCTTCGAATTTAAGTGGCTTCTTAGGTCCACTACCTCCTTCTCGTTTTCATGATTGTTAGGCCGAGGACGAGGGGCATCTCGGAGGTTCTGCTTAGGTGGTACATCAGGCTCAATGGAGGGGGATCTTGGCCATGAGGAGGGCTCCTCTGGCTACATCATATCTCACACTGAGTTTCCCTTCCATGAGAGTTACCTGACCTCGAAGGCCTGATGAACTCAGCCATTGAGTTCTCTGGGTCCAATTGCAACAAGGCATTATGAGTCTCATAGATACGTTGCAATGTTTCCATCTGTTGGTGCAACAGGTACGTTGGTCAACGGGCTGGGCATTCTCAGCTCGTCCGACGTCGGCGTTCCTCGTCGTCTTCTTGCTCAGAGATCTCTTTCATCATGGACGATTTTGATGAGGAAGGTTGGTACCTTCTCCCTCAGCAGCTGGCTGATTCTGAGAAGATCGGAGAGTCATGTTGAGGGGAGGTATCCCGTCATTCAGAGGAGGAGGAGGTGGAAGCATCTTGTTGGTAGGAGGGATCTCGTCTCCCTGACCTCGGTTCTCCTCATTAGTAACACTGATGAGCAATTTCCGACCAAAACAAGAAATTTTCGGCCAAAAACAAAACAGATCAAAACGGAACAGTGCGATTTCCGACCAAAACAAGAAATTTTCGGCCGAAAATAGAGCTTCAGGTGAGCAATTTTCAGGCTAAACAATGGGTCTTTGACTCAATTCCCGGCAATGGAACCAAACTGATGCTGCCAAAAAGATCGAATCAGCCCAAATACAGCGGTCGATTGTACTCCGGGTATTGAATAGCATGAAAATAAGACAGAAAACGTAAACTAAGCCGGGGCTTCACCGGCGATGGCCCTCCGGCGTGAGAATAAGTTCACATTTTTGTATATAGAGAAATCAAATTGATAAAGCTTCGATTCAAAGAGATAACATACCAAAATATGGAAATAATGGCTTGTATTTATAGGGATGGATATGTAGAATCCATGTTGAACTTGGACTGTTAAGCGATAAGATATAATCCTAAGAGGATTATATCTGTTGACGAGTTCTTATTTGACTTGAATTGATATAGGAGGTGGTTACAAGAGAAATGTACCTTATAAGAGAAATGTACCTTATAAGCAATTACGCTATATGACACTAATTCCTAGGTTGCAACGCCTTTATTCTTCAAAAGATAGTTCTGAAGCTATGCGTTGGCACAAGGAGAGTCCGCGTGAAGAGGGTGTTATGACTAATCCATCAGATGGGGAAGCATGGAAAAAATTTGACGCCACGTATCCTGACTTTGCAGCGGATGCTAGAAATATAAGATTGGGGATATGTTCAGATGGTTTTACTCCTTTTGGGCCGGCGTCTAAATATTATTCATGTTGGCCAGTTATTGTGACCGTTTACAATCTGCCCCCTTGGTTGTGTATGACTGATCCTTATATGTATTTGAGTTTATTCATTCCTGGTCCATTTAGCCCACGTAAAAATATTGATGTTTATCTTAGACCATTGATTGATGAGCTAAAGTTGCTATGGAATTTTGGTGTGGAGACGTGGGATGCAAATAAGTCACAAAACTTTAATATGAGGGCTGCAGTTATGTGGACAATTAACGACTTTCCAGCATACGGTGTGATGTCTGGTTGGAGCACTCATGGAAGATTGGCTTGTCCATATTGTATGGAGGATACAGGTGCCTTCACACTTGATAATTTTAAGAAGCAATGTTGGTTTGATTGTCATAGACGCTTTCTTCCAGTTGACCATCCGTTCCGGAAACAAAAGAATGCCTTCACAAAAAATAAGGTGGAAAATAGGCAGGCCACTCCCCGTCTTAATGGTGAAGAAGTTTTTCAGCAGATTTCAAAGTTGCATGATATCAAGTGGGGTAGGAAATTCTCGAAAGAAAGAATAGAAGGTTTTGGTGACACTCACAATTGGACAAAAAAGAGTATATTTTGGGAATTGCCTTATTGGAAGACAAACTTGCTATGACATAATCTTGATGTCATGCACATTGAAAAGAATGTGTTTGATAATATATTTAACACGATTATGGATTTCAAGACAACAAAGGACACTCCTAATGGTCGCCTTGATCTTGAGGTTATATGTAAGCGTGATAATCTTAATTTGAAATATGTTAATGGGAAACCTCTAAAGCCTGTTGCACCGTTTATGATTTCAAAAGATAACAAAATCCGTGTCCTTCAGTGGTTGAAAGATTTAAAGCTTCCCGATGGTTATGCATCAAATATTGGTAACTGTGTGAATGTAGAAGAAGGGACAGTGTTTGGGTAGAAGAGTCACGATTGCCACGTGTTGTTGGATAGGTTACTTCCAATTGCCTTAAGGGACTTGTTGCCTAATGATATATGGGTTGCTTTGACTGAGTTGAGTGAATTCTTTAGAGCCTTGACTTCGAGCACTTTACGAGTTGAAGATATGAAAAAGCTTGAAAATAGCATTGTGATTACATTGTGCAAGCTCAAAAAGATTTTTCCGCCGTCTTTTTTTGATTCAATGGAACATTTACCAATTCATTTAGCATATGAGGCTAGAGTTGGTGGACCTGTTCAATATAGATGGATGTACCCATTTGAATGGTTTTTGGGTAGACTGAAGAAGAAGATGAGCAATAGAGCAAGGGTTGAGGCTTCTATATCTGAAGCAGTTATCATTGATGAAATAGTGTCATTTGTCTCGACTTCGTCATCCAGATATTGAAACAAGGTTTACAAGAGTTGGTCGTAACTTTGATGGTGGACACACTAACCCGCACGGAAAAATATCTCGTGTTTTCTTTGCCAGGTCGATTTCTTGGGAACCGTGTTCGCAAACGCATGCTTACTAGAGAAGAGTGGGATGCGGCCAAGCTCTATATGCTCCTTAACTGCCCTGAGGTTGAGGAATATTTGGAGTAAGTTATTCTCTTGTATTTGTTGCTAAATTACTCCCTTCGTCCCATTCAAAAAGACATAAATTTCCATTTTGGGTGTCCCATTTGAAAAGGCACACTATCAAAATGGAAATATGTTAATACTTCTTTATCTATGGGACGAAGGGAGTATTTCTCTCTTGATACTTTTAATAACTGAATTTTAATATGTATCATAATACAAAGATAAGCTGAAGAACAAGCTAGAGATATGCCGCCCGAATTGATTGCAATTAGAACAGACAAGGAATTTCCATTATGGCTAAAAAACTATGTAAATATCATTATTTCTAATTTAGTTTCCTTATACTGATTCACAATTCAGTTATTTAATATACTCAATGTATTTTTATCTAGATTTTGGAACACCCTGAAGATACGAAAGCTGCATCATTAAAGTTTTTAGCCATGGGTCCAAATTTTGAGGTTAATGTATACAAGGGTTATTTTGTGAATGGTTATGTCTTTCACACCGATGAGTATGGCCAAACCAAATCAACATGGAATAGTGGTATCAATTTGAAAGGGAATATGGAGTATTATGGCATTTTAAAAGAAGTTTTAGAGTTGACATATTCACGAGGAAACTCTGTTGTCCTCTTCAATTGTGAATGGCGTGATTCTCGGTGAGGCATAGTCAAGCATGATACTTTTGACCTTGTCGATATTAAGCACTCTTCAAGGCATGATGGTGATGATGTTTTCATTCTAGCGTCACAATCTCAACAAGTTTATATGACATCCTACCCTCATCGACGAAGAGGGAGTAACGGATGGTGGGCTGTTTGGAAAACTAAGGCGAGAAGCACGTTTAATATACCATATAAGGTAACAATTGATTCGTCCTTGGATGATTGTTATCAAGAGGAAGAAATGCCTGCTACTCAGAATGTGTCATTAGATGAACATGCACACGATGATTCATTTTGGGTTGAAAACCCTCCTCAAGAAGCAGAGGAAGTATTGCAATTTGATGAACAAAATGAGGAGCAAGAAGATGGTGAAGATGACTTTGAATTGGGGTCTGATGATGAAGAAGAATGTGAAGAAGAGGAGCTTGAGTTTTGCGTTGAAGATGAAAATGATAGTTAAAGGGATGTAAATTCACCCCTCTATAGTTTATCCTGTCATTAATTAATCTGCATTTATGTATTTCACTTAATATTGCTTATTTCATCTTATCAAAACTATTGCTTATTTTATTTTGTAATATATATTTGCATGTATGTCATTTAGATATGCCATTTATTAATTTGCATTTTTTGAACTTCACTTAACAATGCTTATTTCGTTTTATATATATTTGGCATGTATGTCATCTAGAAATGTCTAGCGGCTCTGAAGGTAGACGTGCAGATTCAGGGCAGAGTACACAAGGAGGTAATGGTAGGGGTTCAGATTCTCACTATAGTGCAGATGGAGATGCTGGTGGAGGAGAAGATTCAGTTTATAGTGGTGGCAGAGGTTCTGGTAGAGGTGGTAGTAGAGGTGGGGGTAGAGGGGCTGGTAGAGGTACAGGAAGACAACGGAATGGGAAACTTTGGAGAGTGAAAGATTGTCAAACTGCTATCACAAGTACACCATCGCAGCTCCTTGAGGAGGATGTTACTGGGAATAGATGTCAGGAAGAGAATAGCTCCCTTCCTCCTGTGCCACCCACTGCCTCTGATGCCTCTGAATTGGTATACTTGGAACCTGAGATTCATTCAGATGGGAGGTATATTCTTAAAATGTGTAATAACTACGGGTAAGTCTATTAGTTTCTTGTTGCATTCATTTTATGGGAGGTATAAATATATGTTTGTGTATTTATTTACATGACAATATTCATTTTATTGATAGACTTATATATGGTGGTGCTCCTGATCCTGCTCGGTGGTTAAAAAAAAAATTTATCAATACTGATTTCGAAGCTTGCCACAAGGTTTGGTCGGAGTTGCCTAATGGTGTGATTCAGGGATGGTTTGATCAGTTTGAGGTATTTTATTGCTCATTTCATGCTCATTTATTCCATTCAGATTGCTTTTAACTAGCTTTTGTATTAGCAAAATGCAACGCATGTTTATATATTCCGCTATTATTTCAGATGGAGTATTGTTGTCCCGATCAGTCTTATGATGACTTCTTCAAAGCATTCAAGTACATGGTATCTATGCGTTACAAAGATATCATAAATAGGATGAGGAGGAAATGGATCGAAAAAAAAGAACGCCCTGTTTGTATGATTCGTGGAGCTTGGGACCAATGGCTTGCATGGTGGGATAGTGAAGAGTTTAAGAAATTATCAAACAAGAATAAGAGGAACAGAGAGAGTGAAAATGGGGAGGCTTGTGTGCATACGGGTGGATCTCTTAGTCTCATTAATCTATTGTATCACATGGTTGGCACTTTATCATTTTTATTTCTATTTTTTAATTAATTTTCTATATAGTTTATATTTTTTGTGGTTGTAATTTGCTACTTATTATGTTTGTAGAAAAAAATTCATGGAGATCATGTTGATGAACTGGATGCATTAATTGCTATGCATACTCGCAAGGGGCCAAATGGAGAGTTGATTTGGGCAACTAAAAAGAACCAAAAAGTATTTGTAAGTACAAAAAATCCTTTTATACCTTAACGTTTCATGATTATGTATACTTATATCAATAATATTGAACAGCTTGATCTAAACTCGCTTGTAACTCAATTTTCTGAAAAAGAAGTGAACTATAAGGAATCAGGTTCCAGTTAGAAGTTCAAATGGGAGGATATCATAATCACTGAAACTTGATTCCCAAAACAAGCTGTCAAGACTGTTCAGTATTGAAGGAGGGAGGATGTATGATATATTATCAGCATTATAATTAAAATTGATCTTATCAAAAAAAAAAAATATATATATATATATATATATATATATATATATATATATATATATATATATATAATTAATTTGGCCTCTCTCTCTCTTCCGTGTGTGTGTCCATCTGTCTTAAATCCTTATAATGTGTGCATCGTACAAAATCTCTAACACTTAAAATGAAGGATTTTTTTAGTGTTCTAAACTTTTGATGTATATATACTGAGACTCCTTGAAATAGTTAATGTCAGTTCTTAAAATAGAAAGGAGGGAGGGTTGAGTTTCTCTCGAACTTGATGTTTTGTTCAAGAGGCAGTATGTTTCATTCTACAAAGATACCCTTGTCGCCTAATATACCATTACACTGCAGAGCCGCTTACATTGTATGGCCGGTTGCTTGTTTTGAACAATATCTTTGTTTGCGTAGATTTCTATTTCGACTCAATGGCAATAGAGTCAGAAAACTAGTGAAGGCATCGGTACAATGCTGTTCAGAAATGAGGGTGGCATATATCTTTCTGTTAGTATAGCTCAACAATTGAACTCATCTCTGCTACCATTCCCATGGATATAGACAGTTTCACTTTCTGATATATCATTTTCGTAGCTCAAGGAAACAAGGCTGCAAAATTGTGAAGTGTAGAACCACAAGTGTCATATACATCGTGTTGCATTAGTTGTAACAGAGCAAACAAAGGAATGATATTGTAACATACTTGACATTGATTACTACCATCTCATGGGACATCTGAAGATTGATTCTAATTAAGTATATGAGACCAATTAGAAGTCTAGGTTTGTTGTTCGTATATGGTTATCTTGGGAACCTGTTTGCATAAATATAATGATAATTCCGTTTTATTTATGATTGATATTTGCCTTTTATTATTGACAGACGCAATATAAAGATATTGTCCGAGAAAGAGCAATTTCTGAGAGTCTCATTGACCCAAATGAAGCTTCCAACACTCGTGTTCCATTTGAGGGCAAAGATTGGGAAGATGCTATTATCATCTCTCAAGGAAAACAAGTCGGAAGGGGGAATACAATATTTGGCTTTGGGAAGGGTGGAAGACCCCTGCTTAATCTACCAACCAGCGGCACCCATGCATCCTCACTTTGCAATTCGACTTCAATACTTTCAATTAGTTCCAAGTCCATAAAGGAACAACAATTAGAGACACAGGTTAATGGTCTAAAGGAAATGATGAAGCAAATGATGGAGCAGTAACAGAAGGATAGAGAGAAACATGAGCAAAACCAATGTCTCATGCAACAATTGATTAACCAGCTGCTGCAAAGGGCCCCTTGGAGCTCGCAACAGCAGCAACAAAATCAATGGCCTCCTGGTATTTTTCTTGTCTACTTTAATTGGATCATTGTGTTTGGTATTATTGATACTTAGTTTTGAAAACATTCGTTGGCGTTACCTGTTATGTTTTCAAAACTTTAAATAATGTCTTCCTTGGCCCTACTCCCGTTGTACTTAGAAATTTTCCCCCCTGCTGACTTGAAGTACATTGTTGGATAACCTTTCACTTCAAAAGTGTCTTGTGGGATATCATTTTCAGTAGTGGTGATTCTTCCATTCTTTTAAGAGCTTTGTTTAGACAAGGTCATGGTTTTGAATAGTCCCGCTTTAACTTTTGCATCAGTGCTAAGAGCACTGTTTAGACAAGGTCATGGTTTTGAATAGTTACCCCAATTATATTGCTGTTGTTGAGTTAGTTTTTGACGTAGCGGAAGACTTGGATAGAGACTAATTGATGAATTCCGCTCGAGGAACTCAACAATCAATCAACAATTTTCGCTCGAGAAAATTGAAAGAGAATGAATTCAATTCATAAAATGTCAAAAACCGAGTTTCAAACCCTAAAACAAGGTATAAATAAGACGGCTGCAACCCTAATTTGAAAAAACCCTAAAACAGTTCAAAAGACGAAAATATCCAACAACTAGGAAAAACGGATAGAAAGCTTCGTCGGGCCTTTTGAGGCCTTTAGAAGCATTTTTCGGCCTTTTTTTGGCCTGCTCATGGGGCTTCTCCCCATGAATCTTGTTCCTCTCGTCGAGACGGTCGTTTTGATATGCTGTGCGTCCCGTAACTCCTCCGGAATCAAAAGTTACGCCCGTTTCCGCGTTGACGCTCAAACGACTCCAAAAATGACTCCGCAATTGTGTCCGCATCAGTTTTTGTCTTTAAAAATATGCCTATCAACTTGAATGCGTTAATGTGGTTCAAAATGCGTTTGTATCATTATTTGTACCAATGATCCTTGGTATTTTTGTGAATAACAATGGGCAATTAACCCAAGTACTAATCCAGATTTGTAATGGAATGGGATGTTTGTTGGAATGATTAGGTTCACGCTGGACCACTTCTCTTTAATCTTTATTCTCAGCTGAACCTGAACCTGAACTTCTTTATGCTTCTTGTTGCAGAATATATTCGATTAGAATTGAAACACATTTTTGAAAAATAGCGCGTGAGGGTTTAAAGATTGTACTTATAGACCTTGCTGCTGAATGTTTCTGTTGATACTATCATATCTGGTATAATTCTCCAATGGTTAAACGCATATCTATTGTTTGATTGCACTCTAGTGATATAAAGTAGGTTTCGTGTATCAAGGATTAGCGTTTCATTGGTTGACCAGTTTTCGGACGTTAGTCCAATCTCTTGTTCGGAAAATACAAGCTGGTTATTGAGATCCTTAGGCTTTGACAGCTGATAGACAATGCCATTAGGCGTTACAAAAACCTGGTTTGCTTTTTGTTGACTTATGGAGGTATGAAATGAGTTTATAAATGGTATTTAAAATTATTATTATTAGGGTGTGCGAGAAATTGTTAACAAGGACAAAAAGATATTACTCTGATTTCATTCTTTTTGGATACAATAAAGACATTGGAATTGGGTGCAATAGAATCTTGGACGTTTTTTGATTTTTTTTTATTTACAATACCTTTTTATAGCTGATTACTTCTTAAATTTAGCCTCTTAGTTAGCTTCCACTGCCGTTGAAGGTAGGCTAGCAGGTTGATCTCCTTCCAGTCTTTTGCTATTACAGGGTTTTAGGTTCACATAGAAAAGGATGAGTTGCTCTCTTAAATTTGGTAGTATCTTTGTGTTACTCTTCCATTGATAGATAACAACACTTCTCTTTAATCTTTATTCTCAGTGCCAACTCTGTGTGTGGTGGTGCTTCTTCCCTTCTTTTAACTTTATTGTGTTTGCAGGTTTAATGATGGGTGGTGCTAGTGGCTCCTTCCAGCCTCAACAACAGCAAAATCAGTGGCCTTTTGGTATGTTTCCGCCCCAAATGCAACTATTGCAACTACAACAATTACAACAACCACTACAACAACAAAATAGCGGTCATAGCTCACTAGGTAGCGGTGGTGGAAATGGTGGTAGCAGTAGTGGTGGAAATGGAGGTAGCAGTAGTGGTGGAAATAGAGGTAGCAGTAATATTCCTGGTGGAAATGGAGGTGGCAGTGCTGGTGGAAATGGAGGTGGCAGTGGTGGTGGAAATGGTTCCTTTGTTGCCGATGTCGTTGGAAATAGTTCGCTTCTTGAAATGCTTATGGATCCAAATTATGGAAGAGTTGGTGGCAGTGGAAGTGCATGACTTTAGAAACATAGTTTATTTTGTAATGATCAAATTTAGTGCTTTAAGCATTTTGAGTCCTCGTGGTTGATCAAATTTTATCTTTATAAATGCGATGAAACCTTGCATAGTATGTTTTGTTGGAATGGTTTAATGATGAAGTTATAAAATTTAGCAAAATTTTTGCTTAATTATAAGATTATTTGTTTATTTGAATATTTAATATTATTTTGTTAAAAATTCGGATATGTTAAAATATATTTATATCTAAATGCATTTAAAAATAAAAATTAGACTTTAGAGATCACCAAGTGGTTGCTGCCTTAGTAAATTTGGCAACCAAGTGAGTTCGCCAAGTAACTCGCAACCATGATGTGGTATCCATTTTGCAACCAAGTGGCAGGACGCCAATTATTTCGCAACCACGATGTGGTCTCCATTTCGAGACCAACAATATTTGGCAACCACATATTTTGGAGACCATCAACAGTTTTGGAGACCATTAAGTGGTCGCGAAGTGGCGACCACCGTTGTTTGGTTGCCTTTAGTGACCAGATTTTTGCAACCACAAAACTCGTCTCCATTTTCTTATTTGGCAACCATTTTAGCATGTTAGAGACGAATTTTGTCATCTCCAAATTTGTTTATTCTAGTAGTGAAAAGGTGAAGAAGGTAATATGATTGCTACTACTTCAAGTATCTATATGATAGATATTTTTCTTTCGACTTCTTGTTCTTGGGTATATGATACCGGACATGGATCCCACATTTGTTTAAATGTGCAAGGAATAAAGAATAGAAAGCTACTCAAAGAAGGTAAATTAAACCTATGCGTGGGAATAAAGCAAGAGTTGCTGCATTAGCCATAGGGACTTATGAAGTCAATTTACCTAGTGAACTAGTACATGTTTCGAACAAATGTTACTATGTTCCGGATTTGGGTAGGAGTATTATTTAGTTTCTTATATGGATGATGAAGGATATAATTTTCTTATTGAGAATAAGAAGCTTTATATTTATTTAATGATATTCCTTATTGTATTGCATATGTCATTGAATGGTCTTCATATCCTAGATGATGAGAAACAAAATAATATTGAGGATATCTATAATATAAATGGGAAATCTAAACCGAATAATATGAACAACGCGTTCATATGGCATTGCCGGCTTGGTCAGATAAATAAGAAACATATAACTAAACTCCATTAACATGGACTTTTAGACTCATATGACTCTGAATCATTTGAGGAATGTGGATCTTGTTTATTGGGATTATTGACCAAACCACCCTATACTAAGAGTAGTGGGAGGGCTAGTGACTTATTGGTCATTATACATGAGATGTATGTGGACTATTAAGCAGCATTGCTAGGGGAGGATTTTGGTGTTTCATCACATTCACCGATGACTTATCTAGATATGACTATGTCTATCTGATAAAGTCCAAAGGTGAATCGCTTGAGATATTTCGAACATTTCAAGATGAAGTACAAAACCACTTGGTAAAACTATTAAGTACTTCGATTAGATCGAGGTGATGGATATTTGAGCCAAGAGTTTGACAATCATCTCAAAACTGTGAAATCGTTTCAGAGTTGACTCCACCCGGAACACCACATTGTATGGTGTGTCTGATAGGAGGAATTGAACCTTGTAGGACATAGTTCATTCGATGATGTGTCAATTTGACTTTCCTATTTCCTTTTGAGGATATGCATTAGAAATAATGCGGTTACACTGAATTGAGTCCTTACTAAATCGGTTCCTAAGGCCCCACATGAGATGTGGCATGAAAAAAAAAAAAACTTAGTTTGTCTTTCATGAAGAATTGGGTTTGCAAAACTTATATGAAAGACTTGTCTCCGATAAGTTAGCACCTAAATCTGACAAAGGTTATTTTCGGAAATTAATCTTACAACCGCAAAGAGAACAAAATGTTTGTTGCTCTATACGATTTGTTTCTTGAGAAATAGTTTCTCAATAAAGAATCTAGTGGGAGTAAAATTAATCTTGAAGAAGTTCAAGAACCCGAAAATAATATGGAACCAAGAGTAGAGATGGAACCAAGTTCACAAGGAGTTGTGGAACCGGTTCAAGATGCACAAGTCCATCGTAGAACGGATAGGTTATGATCCGAACTCGAGAAATATTGACTTCTCGTATCAGAAAGTAATAAAGTGGAAGTCATTAAGAATGACGATCCTACTCCTATCTTGAGGCGATGTCTACTCCTAATTCGGATAAATAGTTAGGAACCATGAAATCCGAATTACAATTCATGTTTGATGATCAAGTTTGGAACTTGATTGAGCTACCTAAAGGTGTAAAAACTAAAGGGTGCAAATAGATCTTCAAGACCGACATGGATGGGAAGGTGTATGCTTTCATGACTGAGGATTGTAACAAAGGGATTTGGGCAAATTCATAGTATTGACTATGTTGAAACCTTTTGCCAGTTACAATGTCAAAGTCTATTAGAATTTCAATTGCCATAATCGCACATTGTGACTGTGTGATATGACAAATGGGTGTCAAACGGCTTTCTTTAAATGGAAAGATTATTAAGGATGTGTATAGTACATAACCCGAAGTTTTGTCAATCCGATAAATTCTAATAAAGTATGCATGTTGCAAAGATCCATGAGATGGGTTGAAGCAAACTTCAAGGAATTAGAATCTTCATTTTGATGAATCAGTCAAAGAGTTTGACTTCATCAAGTACGAAGATGAATCTTGTGTATGCATGAAATTCAGTGGGAGCGTAGTATTATTTCTATTGGTCTTATAACAATGATATCTTACTCATTGGAAAAACGAAGTTTCGACACTTAAGACTGTCAAGTCTTGGTCAAGGAAAGGTTTCTTAATGAAAGATATGGGTGAAGCCGCTTGCATCCTTGGCATCAAGATCTATAGAGATAGATCTAAAAGGATAAATTGGTTTGAGTCAAAATACTCACATTGACAAGGTTCTTAGAAGAGTCTAAGAAAAGTAACTTGTCAATGGGTCATGGTGTTACTCTTAGCAATACTCATTGTCTTATGACAACTGGTGAGCAAAAGGGAAGAATGAAGTTCCATATGCTTCGGCATTTGGATCTTTCATGTATGCCATGATTTGTACTAGACCCGACGTCTCGTATGCTCTAAGCATGACGAGTCGATACCAATCTGATCCTGTCGAGAACCATTGGATGGCAGTCAAGATGATCCTTAAGTACTTGAGAAGAATTAAGGATACGTTCTTGATATTTGAAAGGTTGGAAGATAATCTTTTTGTAAGGGTTACATAGATGCTAGCTTCCAAACTGACAAAGTTAATTTAAAATCGCAATTAGGATTTGTGTTTATGCTTATTAAAGGTGCGGTTTTGTTGGAAGAGTTCCAAGTAGAAAATCGTAGCCGATTCTACTACTAAGGCCGAATTTTAGCAACATATGATGTGGCTAAAAGAGGCAGTTTGGATAAAAAGTTCATTTAGTGTTTTGGAAATGTTCCAAGTATCACTAATCGGTGAAACTTTTGTTGTGACAATTGTGGTGCCATTTGTGCAAACAATGGAACCAAGGTCACAATAGCGATCCAAACACATACTTAGACGTTTTTTCGAGAATTCATAAAGAATGAGAAGACGTTAAAATATGCAAAGTATCAACCGATGATGACATTAGGGATTCACTTACAAAGACCCTCACACGGGCAGAAGCATGATGGTCATGTGAGGTCCATGAGTATTTGATACATAGATGGAGCCTAGTGCAAGTGGGAGATTGTTGGTGTAATGCCCTAGGCTTTAGTTATGTTTAACTTAAAACCATTAGTTATTTGATTATTATATATTTTGCATATTTATTGTAATAATCTCCGTCCCTAATTATTAAGTGAATAATTAGTATAAATGTTAATGGATAATCATATGATGATTATATGCATAGAGATGCACATTAAATTTATGGGTACTTCTTAGTGAACAAGTGACTGGACTTGACCCGTATGAGATTTATGTCATGGTCAAATGTCATAATTAAATCTCATATGATCACTTCATTTAGTCCCTAGACCTGAGATTATCATGACCTTACATATGATGAAAGTCATGTTTGATTTTAGTCAAACAATATCTTAACACGATATTTATAAAGGCTATCTTTGGCATGATCGGATTCATGATGGGAAGGATGATAAGTCAAAATGGAATTCGTCCCTCGAAAGAGAGATGTTTTGCTTGGGCCCCTCGATGAGTGATAATGATGAAAGTGTATGGCCATACCCCAATACGATTGGATTATCATTATACTCAAGATCGAGAAAGCATTGAACAATTACAAGTTGACGTGGACCATGACTTGTGTTCAATATAACATCGTGTGACAAAGGGAGAAATGGAAGTGTACCATTGGAAACGTGAACTCTTACGTTATATTAATTGGGTAGACATAATGGCTTGCTAGAGTCCGCTTATGTTTTATGAGGGTCGATATGATCGAGCTCATTGCCAACATAATATAATCCTATTAGGTCACACACAACTAGAATGAATTGGTTAAATCAAAGGAAGAAATGATTGAGAGTTCCTGATCTGGCTTAAGTTGTCACGCGACAAAGTTGGACTCTGTCACGCGACAAAGTTGGCTTCTGTCATGCGACAACTTTAGCCACAGAGGCGGTTTACGGAGTTTCCTAATTCGATTAGGAAACAAATACTAATACTAACGTAGTATAAATATGAGGTCTGTAAACCCTATTTAGAGCCGAATTTTCTAAGGAAAATCACAACAAAGGTTTCTCAATATTTCTTCCATAGGTTTAAGAATCTAGCAATTCTCAAAAACTGTTCTTGGTTCATTCTAAAGTGTGGATACTACTAGAGGGTCTTCGCTCGTACGACGATCAATTTTTTAGAAGATCGAAGCAATCTGAAGATACAAGTCTTGAAGATCGAAGTTTGTGATTCAAAATCACATTGATAAATTGTTCGATAGCTCAAGAACGGAAAGCAATTAAGGTTGGTAAATTCTATCTCATAGGAATTCAATTTAATCGTATAGAATGAATCTTAGGGCTCTTGGGTTTTGTGTTATTAGATGCTTAATTTCGCTGCGCATGGACCCATAAAACCCAACAGGTCATACCTAACGGTGGCAGTTCATCGTTCAGGGGTGGAGGAGGTGACAGTCCCCCATTGGTAAGATGAATAGTATTCCCAGCGTTTCTATGAGTCTCCTTCACAAGATGGTTATCCTGATCAGGTGTTATACTAGCAGTATGTCAGTCTTCCATTATGATTATGAGAGCGGAACATAATTTTTCGTCTATTCAAAGGATAATTCGATCGTTTCCTGGCAATGAAACCAAATTGATGATACCAAAAATGTCGAATCAGCCCAAATCCAGCGGTAAGGTTGTTTCCTAGATGTTTGAATAGCCTGAAAAAGATAAACAAACACGTAAACTAAGCCAGGGCTTCACCGACGAAGGCCCTCTGGCGTGAGAGTAAGTATTTGTGTTGTAGAGAGCAAATCAATTGACAATAGTTTAGAGTTAAAAGATGCACGTACCCGAATTATGTAAATAATGGCTTGTATTTCTAGGTGTAGGATATAGAGTCCTACCTTGGATAGAAAGTTAGGTGAGATAAGGAATGTAATTCTGCTCGGATCCTAATTCCCCACATTCCTTATTGTAGTAGGATTAGAAGTGCCTTCTATATGTATGCCTAGAAGGCTTGCTACTCGGCATAAAATGTTGGTCTACATATGTGTATGCCAGGCAAAGAGGTGACCAATGGTAGGAAATCCCATTCCCCTTGTCATAATGGTGGTCGAGTAGGCTCTGATCGGCATCTGGGGATGCCTTCGTCGACATCTTCGTATGCCTTGGTCGGCATATATCAATATTCCTGCATTAGTAATAAAATCTATCTACTATGTCAAGGTCGACATAGTGCAAAAAGACGAGGAGAAATGACTAACATAGGTAGGGAAGCCAATTTCCTATGTCATGTCTCGGACTTGTGTAAATATTATTATGGGCCCAATTTGTTGGGCCTTTCCCGTTTTATTACCCATGATCATACTCGATTTATAATGTTCAAATTAATATTCAGATTCTTTGGTTTACGCCACCTTATTTGTATCGAATACGCGTGTTCAAACAGCGTTAACAATGATCTGTCGAATTAAATCAAAGAATTCGAAAATCTACTATATATAATAGCAAAAGTTTTTCAAGCTCCTAAAAAACTCCAAGTGGCACAATATCATTGGCCAATCGTTCCCTCATCCACCAATCACAATCATCCATTTGAAATTCAATATGTAAATGATTCTAATTTCAATTTTAATACATCATATCAAATAGTTTTATTTATTCAAAAATAAATTAAGAAAGTAAATGTTATTATCCGTCCCTCTTTTTTTCTATTTTATACTTTCATTTTTTTTAAATATTAACTTTTTATAAAAAAAAAATCCCTACTAAATAACATCTCAAATCTACTATATAATAGCAAATGTTTTTCAAGCTCCTAGAAAACTCCAAGTGGCACAATATCATTAACCAATTTTTCCCTCATTCACCAATCACAATCATCCATTTAAAATTCAATATGTAAATGATTCTAATTCAAATTTAAAATATCATATCAAATAGTTTTATTTATTCAAAAATAAATTTAAAAAAATTAAAAAAATAAATACTATTGTCCGTCCCTCTTTTTTTCTATTATATATTTTCATTTCTTTAAAAAATATTAACTTTTTTGATATAACTTTTTATAAAAAATATCCCTACTAAATAACATCTCAAATCTACTATATATAATAGCAAAAAAATTTCAATCTCCCAAAAAAACTCCAAGTGACACAATATCATTGGCCAATCTTTCCCTCATCCACCAATCACAATCATCCATTTGAAATTAAATATGTAAATGATTCTAATTTCAATTTTAATACATCATATCAAATAGTTTTATTTATTCAATAATAAATTAAAAAAGTAAATGTTATTATCCGTCCCTCTTTTTTTCTATTTTATACTTTCATTTTTTTTTAAATATTAACTTTTTATATAAAAAAAATCCCTACTAAATAACATCTCAAATCTACTATATATAATAGCAAATGTTTTTCAAGCTCCTAGAAAACTTCAAAAAGCACAATATCATTGACCAATTTTTCCCTCATCCACCAATCACAATCATTCATTTGAAATTCAATATGTAAATGATTCTAATTTCAAATTTGAAATATCATATTAAATAGTTTTATTTATTCAAAAATGAATTAAAAAAATCAAAAAAAAAATGCTATTGTCCGTCCCTCTTTTTTTCTATTATATATTTTCATTTCTTTAAAAATATTAACTTATTTGATATAACTTTTTATAAAAAATATCCCTACTAAATAAAATCTCAAATCTACTATATATAATAGCAAAAGTTTTTCAAGCTCCTAAAAAACTCCAAGTGGCACAATATCATTGGCCAATCTTTCCCTCATCCGCCAATCACAATCATCCATTTGAAATTCAATATGTAAATGATTCTAATTTCAATTTTAATACATCATATCAAATAGTTTTATTTATTCAAAAATAAATTAAAAAAGTAAATGTTATTATCAGTCCCTCTTTTTTTCTATTTTATACTTTCATTTTTTTTTAAAATATTAACTTTTTATAAAAAAAAAAAATCCCTACTAAATAACATCTCAAATCTACTATATATAATAGCAAATGTTTTTCAAGCTCCTAGAAAACTCCAAAAGGCACAATATTATTGGCCAATTTTTCCCTAATCCACCAATCACAATCATTCATTTGAAATTCAATATGTAAATGATTCTAATTTCAAATTTGAAATATCATATTAAATAGTTTTATTTATTCAAAAATAAATTTAAAAAAATTAAAAAATAAATGCTATTGTCCATCCCTCTTTTTCCCTATTATATATTTTCATTTCTTTAAAAAATATTAACTTATTTGATATAACTTTTTATAAAAAATTTCCCTACCAAATAACATCTCAAATCTACTATATATAATAGCAAAAGTTTTTCAAGCTCCTAGAAAACTCCAAGTGGCACAATATCATTGGCCAATCTTTCCCTCCTCCACCAATCACAATCATCCATTTGAAATTCAATATGTAAATGATTTTAATTTCAAATTTAAAATATCATATCAAATAGTTTTATTTATTCAAAAAAAAAATTTTTAAAAATTATAAAAGTAAATGATATTGTCCGTCCCTCTTTTTTTCTATTATATACTTTTATTTCTTTAAAAAATATTAACTTTTTTGACATAACTTTTTATAAAAAATTTCCCTACTAAATAACATCTCAAATCTACTATATATAAATTCAAAAGTTTTTCAAGCTTCTAGAAAACTCCAAGTGGCACAATATCATTGTCAATCTTTCCCTCATCCACCAATCACAATCATTCAATTGAAATTCAATATGTAAATGATTCTAATTTCAAATTTAAAATTATAGGTCCACTCCGTCAAGATAATACTCCCTCCGTCAATGAAATTTAGTGGCCAATTTTTTCTGTATTCCTGAGTTTATCGTATAAAAAATATTTGTTTGTTTTTTTTTTTTAATTGGCTAAAGCAAGTTAGAGAAAGCTTAGGGCAGGATTGTAAAATTATTGTTTGACATTTGAAATTAAAATTTAATCAAATATCTAAAATGAATCGAAATCCACATATTGAAAGGAAAGTGCATAATTTAAGGAAATTATGTTAGACTAAATAATTAAGTACCAATTCAAAAATTAGGTTGAAAGAAAAGTGTATCATTGAAAGAAATAGTTTGAATTCCTAAACACCGTCAAGTGCTCTAGAATACCTAATCACATACTGAAGTTAAAGATTGGATGTATCGTCATGTTGTTACGAAATATAGATCAAGCTTCAATTCAGAATTGTGTAACGGTACAATATTGATCGTTACAAATTTAGGTACGCAGATCTATTTTGTTTGTATATAATTATACATTTATACAATTAATTATTTGATTATTTGACATAAAACATACTGTTATTTTAATATATATATATATATAGGCAAGCACGTTGTCGAGGCAGTAATGTTGCCCGGAAAAAATGTTGGTAAGAAGGTGTTGATACCGAGGATGATTATTTCACCTTCTGATACAACAAAATTCCCGGTTAGGTTTCAACATAGACAATTCCCACTCACCGTTTCTTTTGCAATGACGATAGATAAAAGTCAGGTCAGTCACTCGCTCATGTTGGTCTTTTTCTTTCAAGATAAGTATTTAGTCATGGACAATTAAATGTTGCTTTTTCTAGAGTAACTACAAGGAAAGGATTTAAAATGCTTATATGTAATAGTCATGAACAATCAGATGACACGACTGCAAATATTGTGTACAAAGAAGTTTTTGACAAGTTGTAATATATTAAATAAAATGATCTTATTAATTTTTTGAATTGTATTTACATTTAACTTTTATCTCAGTGTTTTATTTCCCGTCGGGAACCGACGGGTTAATAGTAAAAATAGACCGGAACTAACAAAAGTTGACTTGCGGTCTCATCCATTTCACGACCCCACGAAATCTGAGCATTGTCTATCTTCTTGTTCTTCACACCAAAGGTAGCTTTGTGATTGTGTTTTATTAATATACTAATAAGCTTTTGTTCTCAGAAAAAAAAATTAAAAACTTAATTGCTCCTTTTGTATTTTCTTGCCACCAAGTTTATATTTCTCTTTCTTCTTCACTTCAATCAATTACAAGTCATGTGGCAGGTTAAAAGATCAAAAAAAAAAAAAAAAAAAAAAAGAGAAAGTGTTGGATGGTACATGCCAAATTTTCACAGAATATCTAACGAAATTTTTATCTAGGCCTCAAATTAATCAAAAATAAAAGTTCAGACCCTTAAGTGAGAAAAATAAAACTACAAACCCCCAAGCAATATTTCCACTGTCTCATAATAAATGTCGCACTTCAAATTTATTAGTCAAATTAGTTGAGCTTTGACCAAAAAATTATTAAAAAAATTGATTATCTCTATACTATTCTAAAAATTGTTAGTGATACACGAATATAAACATTATCCATAACCATTTTAAAATTTTCATAAAGATAATTAAGTTATACGTTGATCAAAATTCAACTTAATTGATCAAAAAATCAAAGTACAACATTTATTTTGGGACAACGAAAATATAACATCTAATCCTTAGGATAGTGAAACGAGTTTAACCCTAAAAATACTACCAGTGATTTTTTTCATAGAATTTTCTATTTTTTTTTTTTATCAAAGTTGAATGAAACTGACAACTAGAAAAGAAAACTAATTTTACAATGATAGAAAAAAAAACACAATTCATGGGGTTACTAATAACAATAAAGATCTTACGTGATCTTCATTCCTAATAACAATAGAGATTTTACGTGATCTTCTTTCCTAATATCAATAGAAATCCTACGTGATCTTCTTTCTTACTTGGTTTAGATATATAGTCATATTTAATTACTATTTCCTTTTCCTAGTTTATGTAGGAGTCTTAGTTTACTCATGTATAAATACTATCTAAAAGATCAATACAATTGAGTTATCCTTTTATCAAAACTTATATGATATCAGAGCATGATCCAATTTTTTTTTCTCTCCTATAAGACGGCGCTGCAAACCCTAAACTATGGTCGCCGCTGCTGACAATCACCTGCCAAATTCTGCAGAACCAGACAAACCCCTTGTTGTTGTCAACCTTGCCCAAACCTTCCCAGCCTCTGTCCAATATGCAAACAGAACAGCCACCAACCGAAACAACAAATCCACCACCACCAGCACCTCGGCAAATATAGGTTACACCGTAAACCCTAGCCACCCCTTCCATCCCTAATCCTAGTAATTACAGAGGTCGTTGCCAGTGGTGTCGAAATTTCGAACACTTCCTAAACCAATGCCCTCGCTTTCGCCAAGTCTACCCTAATGCCACCTTCCCAACACCACCCACCTCCAAGATATTTGTGTCCCGGTATGTCAAATTTTTGGAAACACAATTTCCGTTCTCTACTCCTACCATCAGTCCCCTCTCTAATCCTACTTCCACTGTTGATATGTGGTGCACTTTCTATGTTCCTACCTTAGTCCACCACCCGAATCCCCACAACACGGCAGCAACCCACACTATCCTGGCCACACCTAAACCAGTCGCACCAACTGATAATCCTACTGAATCTCCAACCTCCTAGACCGAATCCCTCACCATCCCACCCGAATCAGCCTCCCTGAGTTCCTCTTCATCCTCCAGCCCAACATTGCACACTATCGATTCTCCACCAGCCCCATCCCCATCCCCACCTGCTTCACACCCTGCCGTAAGCAGAGGTCCTCAGACCAGACTTCAGAATAATATCACAAAGCCTATCCAAAAATTAAATCTCCAAGCCACCCTTTCTTCCTCTTCAGATGAACCGAACACTGTGACTTAGTCACTAAAAATACCTGAATGGCGAGCAGCCATGCAGTCCGAATATGAGGTACTTCTTCGCAACAACACCTGAGATCTTGTTACATCTACTTCGTCTCAGAACTTGATTTGGTGCAAATGGATTTTCTGGACTAAATATCACCCAGATGGGTCTATTGATTGTCACAAGGCTCATTTGGTTGCTAAAGGATTCCATCAACGTCCCGAGTTAGATTATTTTGAGACATTTAGTCTCGTTGTTAAATCGGCCACCATTCGCACCATCTTGTCTCTTGCAACAGTACATGGCTTGTCACTACGTCAAGTGGATATAAAAAATGCATTCTTACATGGAACCCTTCATGTGGATGTTTTCATGGCCCAACAACCAGGTTTTGTCAGTACTACTCAACCTACTCATATGTCTAAACTCCGTCAGGCAATCTACGGTCTCAAACAAGCACCACGGGCTTGGTATATTGAACTCAAAACATATCTCATGACACACTACCAGAAACTGTGTCTTTAGCAACGGAAAGAACAGCGGCGAAATCATTCCGTCGCGATATAGCGACGTAAAGTATACTATAGCGACGGAATAATTTTGGCGTCAATTTTACCGACGAAATTGAATTCCGTTGCTGATATCCGTCGCTAAAAATGAATATTCGTTTCTTTACTGCCACTAGATTTGCGCCTAGATTACCGACGGAATATTTCGTCGCTAAGACTTTCTCGGAGACGGAATATTTCCGTCAGTGAAAATTTAATATTTTTTATTTTTTTTAAATAAACCAGCGACATAATATTTCCGTCGGTGATAGATTAATTTTGTTTTTTATTTTTTTTATTTATCAGCGACAGAAATATTCCGTCGGTAATTATAACATTTAATTTTTAATTATTTTTAATTAAACAGCGACGGAATTATTCCGTCAGTGGAAATTAAATACTCCCTCCATCCATTTTGTTAGTTCACAGTTACTGTACTCACGTAAATTAAGAAGGGAGTATTATATTGAAAGTGTTGTGAGTGTGAAAGTAAATAGGAGAGAGAATGAATGGAGGGAATAGTAAATTATAATGGTGTTGTGAGTATTAAAATAATATAGGAGAGAGAATGAGTGGAGGGAATAGTAAATTATAGTGGGGTAGGGTTAATATTTTAATAATATAAAGTTTCCATTTTAGGAAAGAAACAAAGTGTGAAGTAAGTAAGTGGACGCCCAAAATAGAAAGTGTGAAGTATGTAAATGGACGGAGGGAGTATTTTTTAATCTTTTTTAAATAAACCAGCGACGGAATATTTTCGTCGGTGATAAATTAATTTTTTTTAATTTTTTTTAATTTATCAGCGACAGATTTATTCCGTCGGTGATTATAACATTTCGTTTTTAATTATTTTTAATTAATCAGCGACGGAATTATTCCGTCGATGATTATAGCATTTAATCTTTTATTATTTTTAATTAAATAGCAACGGAATTATTCCGTCGGTGATAAATTATTTTTGTTTTTTTTATTTTTTTTAATTTATCAGCGACGGAATTATTCCGTCGGTGATTATAACATTTAATTTTTAATTATTTTTAGAACTAATTAACAAAATAACAAACTGAAAACATTAAAAAATTAACTGGAAACATTAGAAAATTGACTGGAATTTCAAAAAAATAACAGAAATTTTGAAAAACTAACTGAAAACGTTAAAAAACTAACTAAAAACGTTAAAAAGCTGACTGAAATTCTAAAAACTAACTGGAAACATTAAAAAATTGATTGAAATTCTAAAAAACTAACTGAAAACGTTAAAAAACTCACTGAAATTCTAAAAAACTAACTGAAAACGTTAAAAAACTGACTGAAATTCTAAAAAACTAACTGGAAATGTTAAAAAACTGACTGGAATTTCAAACGGTTATAACCGATTAAATAATCGACTGTTAGGGGTATAAAGTATATGATTTAGGGTTAGGGATTGGGGTATAAGTATATGATATTTGAAATTTAGGGTTTAGGGTTTAGGGGTTAGAGTTTAGGGTTTAGGGGTATAAGTATATGATTTAGGGTTTAGGGATTAGGGTATAAGTATATGAGATTTGAGATTTAGGGTTTAGGGTTTTTGCTTAGGGTTAGAGTTTAGGATTTAGGGGTATAAGTATATGATTAAGGGTTTAGGGTTTAGGCTTAGGGTTAGAGTTTAGGGTTTAGGGGTATAAGTATATGATTTAGGGTTTAGGGCTTAGGGTTTAGGGTTTAGGGGTTAGGGTTTATGGTTTAGGGTTTAGGGGTTATAGTTTAGGGTTTAGGGATATGATTTAGGGGTTGGGGTATAAGTATATGAGATTTGAGATTTAGGGTTTAGGGTTTATGCTTAGGGTTAGAGTTTAAGGTTTAGGGGTATAAGTATATGATTTAGGGTTTAGGGGTTGGGGTAGTAGCGGTAGTAGTGGTGGTAGTGGTAGTAGTAGTAGTGGTGGTAGTGTGGTAGTAGTGGTAGTAGTGGTAGTAGTGGTAGTAGTGGTGGTAGTTGTAGTAGTAGTGGTGGTGGTAGTAGTAGTAGTAGTAATAGTAGTGGTAGTAGTGATGGTAGTAGTGGTGGTGGTAGTGATAGTGGTGGTGGTAGTAGTGGTAGTGATATATAGTAGTGGTGGTAGTGGTATTAGTGATGGTAGTAGTAGTGGTGGTAGTGGTGGTGGGGGTAGTGGTGGTGGTAGTAGTGGTAGTGGTAATAGTGATGGTAGTGGTGATAGTGGTGGTGGTGGTGCGTGGTGGTGGTGGTAGTAGTGGTGGTAGTAGTAGTATTTATGGTGGTATAGTAATGGTGGTAGTGGTAGTGATAGTAGTGGTGGAGTGGTGGTGGTGGTAGTGCTGGTAGTAGTGGTTGTACGTGGTGGTAGTAGAGGCGGAATAATTATGTCGGTGTTAATTAGATTTTTTAAAATTTGTTTAGCTCTATTTTTATTTAATTTTAATTTATGATTTATTTATTTTTCAAAAATAATATTTATTGACTTATATTTATTTTTATGAGAGTAATTTGTTATATTTTATTTAAAATAATTTTCATGTTTTATATAAATAAAAATAATGATATTTATTAAATTAAAATTAATTAACATCAGCGACGGAATTATTCCGCCGTTAAATATTAATTCTAGCGGCGGAATTCTAATTCAGTCGGTAGAATTAATTTTTAGCGGCGCAATTATTCCGTCGCTGATGTTAAATATAAATATATACCTTCCCTCCCCAAAATCGTTTACGCCCTAATTTCTCTCTCTCTCTCTCTCTTCACTCCGCAGTGATCTCTCATCTCTCTCTCTCTTCCCTAGTTCACGGTCACGTACACCGCCGCCTCCACCCTCTCCGGTGACGATGCTTCGCCGTCCACCCTCTCCACCATCTCCGTCTCGAGCTGCTGCAGCCGACGCCGTCCTCTCCACCGTCTCCGTCTCTCTCTCCCTCTCTACACCGGTAAAATCAACTCCTGAGGTTCTTTTCTTCTTTTTCTGATGTATTAATTGTTATGAATTCAATTGATAATTGGGTAAATGGGAAGGAATTAGAACTGAATTTGAGCTGAGAAAACGAAAGAGGACAGAGCTGCTAACTGAAAGTTCGGATTTAGAACTGTAATCGTTATTTCTCACTCTCTGTGTCTCTGTCTGTCTCTGTGTGTGTGAATTGAAACCTTGTGATTGAGTTGAAGTACTGATCAGATTGGGAGGGTTCTACAATTATTTTTCCAGATTACTTTAATAATTTTTTTTAAAATTAATTTCAAAGATAAAATTGTGGATTCTCTTGTTATCCTGTGTTGAAATTGGTTTAGGGTTTTCATAACTAAGTTGAGCCATAAAAAATCAACCCCAATATGAGAAGCCTATTCCTCAGCACATGAGCAAAATTGATGATTTATTAGTGCATTTTTTGCCTGCAATTTGAAATATTCTATCTTAACTCAGTATAGATTGCACTCTCCGTTTGATAGAATAGATGGAATGAATCTGGTTTATATCTACTTACTACTACTCCCCTCTGTCCTAAAAACATTGTTCCTTTTGACAAGTCAAAAGTTTCTCGTAGATGTTTTACGTGTGTTTACCTTGTTCAAATTGCAATATAATTATTTTGTATTTTAAAAATGGGACAATCTTTATGGGATCTTTATGGGGCAGGCCAAAAAGGTTGGACAATCTTTTTGGAACGGAGGGAGTATAAGAGAAGATGATATTTTATTTTCATACGGTGATACTGAAAATGCATAAAGTAGTATACCAAATTGATATAATGTACAATATCTTAAAGCATAATATTTTTAATGGATAACACCCATTGGGTAACCATTGCCGCTTCTAACAATGAGCAATAATCTATCACCAATTCTCAAATTTTAACTGGATAACACCCATTGGGTAACCATTTCCCGACAGTTTGCGTCTACTCTTAAATCATGACTATGAATTTATTTGTAACTTTTGGATATTAACAATGTGGCAATGACAAAGATTTAAAAGAAAATAGAAGTGAAAATTATTTTGGTTCATATTATTGCGATACTGTATTTGCCCAAGGATAGAAAATGTAGTAGTGATGTTAGATACAGGCGTTAAAAGAAAGTCATTATTAATTACAATTCACATTGTATGAGTTTTAGATCCCATTTTGGGGCAATTGACGGCATCGCGGATCGTGATGTATGTCGCCTACGTTTGAGCGCCTGATATCAATCCTGGCATCCTAGATGCACCTTAGGTCGGATCTTGTGTAAAGTTAAAGGTAGAGGGGGGGTGAATGTCTAAAATTAGGAAGACTTGGATGGAAGTATTGTTAAGGAATTAGACTCCTAATCATTGTCTAAAATTAGGAAGAAAACTCTTAGTGGCACTGCTTATAGGGTATTGTGGTTGGTGATTAACATCATAAAATATAAACAAGATGAGAGTCTTTCTCATCCACAGCTATCAAAATCCGTCCATCATTGACCAAGAAAGACAGAGCAAACAAGTTATCGACTGTTTGAGCAAAGGATTTTCTGTTTAATAAGAGTTTTTCCATTTTCACTGTCTGTATTGTATCTCAGAATCTCAAACATCACAGCCATATTTGTGACAGTGTCTGTTTTCTCTTCACTGGTGTTATACTGTTATCTTGTTTTTACTTGTGACCGTATAACACCAGTGAAGACTAAAACAGGCACTGTCACTGTCACAAACATGGCTATGATGTTTAAGATCCTTAGAGAGAAGAGGACAGTGAAACTGGAAAAATTTCTTGTTAAACAGAAAATTCTATGCTCAAACAGTCGAGAACTTGTTTGCTCTGTCTTTCTTGATCAAAGATGGGATAGGGTTTTGATAGTTGTGGGTGATAAATACTCTCATCTTGTTTATAAATGTTAATTTAATTCATCATTGTAAAATTATATATTTTATAACAAAGAATTAAATATTAATATTTAAAATTATTCACAATATTAATAATTTAAAAAATATGATAGATGTGTGTGTTAATTCATTATTGTAAAATTATACATTTTACGGTAATGAATAAAAATTAATGTTACGACGTGACATTATGACGGTTGAAACACAAAAGTTTAGAAACCCGTTTAAGAATCTTTAACTTATCATGTTGAGGTCAACATGTAGTCATCGATTCTTAAATTGTCCGTTTGGATAGTCTTGAAATGCACGATTATATGATAGATGTGTGCTCTGTCAAAAAAATAACACGATGTATTGGATTAAAATTGAATTGAATTGAAATAATGTGAGCGAGAAACATACCTCTTCCTCGTGACCTATGAGTCGACAGCTTAATTGATACTCTGTGGATAATCGATTTCCATGAATCGGAGACTAGTCTCCGATTCCAGTAGAATCAGACATTGGTCTCCGATTCATGGAAAACGATTACCCGGAGAGTATCAATTAAGCTGTCGACTCATAGGTTACGAGGACGAGGAAGATTTATCGCACACATTATTTCAATTTAATTTTTAATCCAATCCATCGTGTTAATTTTTGTTTTTTCTTGAACATTTAATCTCAAGGAGCTATATGTATTGTGGATATATTGTTTCCTATTGTTAAAGTTGTATATTTTAATATTTTTAGTGTATTTAGATATGAGTTCTAGTAGAGCGGGCAGAAAGAAATGCCCCGTGTACACATCTATTATTGGGACGCAACCGTCCCGATCTGATACAGGTGCTACCGGTACTGATGATGTCGACCCTACACATAGTAGTACCAGCTCCTTCTCTGGGGCCGATACTACTCAAAATAGTCCCACTCCTGTCGATTCTGAGGGGAGGACTTTTCTCCGGATATCGCCACATTATGCACAGTAAATAACTCTTCATTAATTTGATATAAGTTGGTTCCTTTTTGTTTTATATATAATTCATTATTTAAGTTAAAATGTTATTTTATAAATATACTTGACAGGTTTATAAGTGCATACCCTATTCCCGGGACAAGGATTGGGCAGTATTGGCGGTCTCAGGTCATGCCAGAGTTTTGGCCCAACTGGAAATCATTGCCACGTGAGGAGAAGGAGAATGCTTGGGAGGATTTTAAGGTAATGTGTTAATGGTTTTTATTTAAAACTTAAATGTTAGTTTGTTATTAAAATGTTATAATTAATAATGATTATACTCTTAGTTTTGTAATGTTATCATTATATGTTGCAGTTGAAATTTACATGGACGCCGGATATCGACGAGGCGTCGGTTAAATTTGTTTTCACGAAACAGTGTTCGAATTTATTTCGGGATCATATTGGTAACATATTTATCTATCCTTAATTAGTTTAATTAACAATGATTATACTCTTTTAATTTTATAATGTTATCATTATATGTTTACGAGATATTCATATTTTTTATAGGTGTCACGAAGTCTAAATTTTATATTCAGCAGCTGGCGGCGGGATTAGCGCCCGTGACACCTCCTTGGATGACCGAGGAGGTGTTTCGTAGCTTTTGCGAACATTGGTCGTCGGATGGGGCGATAGCTATCGCCCAACAGGCTCGGGCAAATAGAGCAGGCTCCTCGGGGTCGGCGACAAAGCATACGATAGGAACGATACCAGTCGGCGAGCATCACTACCGTATGGTATGTATGTTAGTTTAAATGTAGTGTATGCATGCTTTGAAATCAAATTATATACGTATGTTAGCTGGGGAGCCATTTTGATGCTATGAAATCCAAGGTTTTAGTTTAATTGACTTAGAAACCAAACATGATGATTGTATGCACGTTGTTGGTTGGTGTTAGTGTAAATGATAAGAAATACATGGGGTGTTAGTTTAAATGTAGTGTATGCATGCTTTTAAATCAGTTTATGTACTTATGTTAGCTGGGAGCCATGTTGATGCTATGAAATCCATGGTTTTAGTTTAATTGACTTTGAAACCAAACATGACAGTTGTATGCACGTTGTTGGTGGGTGTTAGTGTAAATGATAAGAAATATATGGGGTGTTAGTTTAAATGTAGTGTATGCATGCTTTTAAATTAGTTTATGTACGTATGTTAGCTGGGAGCCATGTTGATGCTATAAAATCCATGGTTTTAGTGTAAATGTAGTGTATGTTTTCTTTTATAAGATTATCCCTAAATCCTAATGAAAGTAAATATTATACTCCCTCCGTCCCTAAATGTTTGTCCCATTTGACATTTCAAACATTTTAATTTAGTGATTTTGAAGCTTTAATTTTGGTTATTTTTACGAACGCTTTGAAAATTATTGATAATGTTGTATATGACTCAATTGTGGGTAGGGAATCAGTAGGTTAGGCACACCAAAAGATGTTATCTTTAAGGTATTTAATTCGTCCCACTATGGTGTAATGGTCTCAACGAATTTCACCTCCAGGATACAAAACCTACACACTCTTATTCAAAGTTACACTCCTTTGAATAACTCGGGAACAATAATCGAAGCTTTAACTGTTTGACTCGAAGAATAGATTTGTTAAGAAGAAAGACTCAGGAAGTAATTAACTCAGTGATTTCTCTATATCAGTTCCAAGGAGACCAGCCCTATTTATAGAGTTGGTGTTGTCGTCTTGAAAAGACACAACTTTTCCGAACTGGTGCCTCAGCTGCACGGGCGTGTCACCAAAGTTGCACGGCCGCTCCATGCTTTTGCACGGGCGTGTCACAAAATTGGCACGGCCGCTCCGTACTTGCACGGGCGTGCTCTTTGCCTTGCACGGCCGATCCGGGCGTGCCCCTCCGAACAGTCATACTCTTTTGTAAATGACCATTCAAAGAGTTACAACCCTAAACATTTAAACTGATATACTTCCTCCCTCCTTAATACCATAACCGGTATTAAGATTTAATTAATATTTAAATTAATTAATTTATTTCTTTCTTTCTTTCTTATATATATATTATATATATATATATATATATATATATATATATATATAATAATATAATACTCAAAACTTTAAGCCATACTTGATATTTTCCCATAATAGAGGGATGCTCAAGCAAGCTTATAGGAACTCTTCAAACTTAGCTATTATATAACAAGTTTAGCTCCACAAGTTTTAGTAGTAATCCCATGTGGGATAAAGAAGACACAAGAAAACAAGAAATGAAGAAAAAGACTTTATACCATGAATGAAAGGTTGGTTTACAAATTCAATATGGGAGATGACCAAGTATTATATGTGAATACTACTACATATAACAATCCCCCACTTATTTACATATAATGACACTAAACAATTTCAGCTTCTTTACATAACGAATACCCATTAAGTGGACGAGCCTTAAACTTTATGGTTGAATGTGAAACCTCTTAGGGAGACATATCCTCGTCATGTATGATTTCATGTTCCTTTTGATCTTGGCAGCACCTTGTAGTTGGGCCTTGTGCTTAATCCTGGTGTTCATAAGTACTCTAGGAATTTTACCGGAGTAATCCATAAAAGCGGCCTCTCACTTCTTTACTTGTATAGGTAGACTTATCGAGAATGTCCACAACGCATTCTACGAAAGCTATAAGTCTATTACGGATTTTGAATCCATCCTAATCTTGTTGTGGTAATGAAAGTGCATAGGTCAGATATGAAACTTTCAAATAGTGACACCCCCACTATTTTTAAGTTATGCACTCGAAATGTATCAAAGTTTCCATTTCACCAATGTCTAATATTGAATTGCCTTTTAACTTTAAACATAAGGTGACAAATCTATGACTTGTACCTTAAGATAAAGTTGGTTTCAATTAAGACATTGTTTAGACCGGTAATAGTCCCATATCTCTCATGACCTTTGTAATTTTATCCCCTGATAAAGATTTTGTTAGTGGATCAGCTAACATCTGATTTGTAGGAAGATACTCAAGTGCTATCTTTCCCTTTTTAACCATATCTCTAATATGATTATATCCCATAGCAATGTGTTTGCTATGATTTGATATTCTCTCATTCTTTGTATTGAATATGGCAGCTTGATTATCACAATACAAAGTTGTGGCTCCTTTCTTAGAATCAATAAATGGTATGGTTCTTAGAAATCTTCTAAACCATATTAAATCTTTACTAACCATTGACATGGCTATGTACTCAGATTCCATAGAAGACAAAGCAACACATGTTTGTCTTTTTGAAGACCAAGCAACTATGGCTCCTCCAATAGTAAATAACCAACCACTCGTTGATTTGGAGTTGGTTACATCTGATGCCCAATTTGCATCACTATAACATTCAAGTATAGGTGAATTACACTTGTAATGTAAGCCATAGTTTATTGTGAATTTTAAGTACCTTAGTACTCTTTTTAGTTCCGTCCAATGTTCTTCACTTGGATTACTTGTAAATCTACTAAGTATGCCAATTGCACATGCAAGATCAGGTCTTGTATGATTAACCACATACATTATGCTACCAATTATCTTGGCATATTCTCCTTGATTTACGGCCTCACCTTTATTTGGAACTAACTTCATATGAGGGTCAATAGGACTTTTACTTATTTTGCAATCAAAATAATTAAACTTCTTTAATATTTCCTCAATGTAATGTGATTGAGTTAATATGTAAGTTTTGTCCTTTTTGATCACTTTAACCCCCAAAATGACATCTACCGGACCTAAGTCCTTCATGTCAAACACTTGCTTTAAATAGTTCTTTGTCTCATTAATACAATTAATATCAGAACCAAATATTAGCAAGTCATCAACATATAAAGTTATAACAACTTTATAATTAAGAGTAACTTTAGTAAAAACACAACTTTCTACTTTACTACTCTTAAAACCAAACTTTTGAATTTCTTGCTTAAACTTCTTGTATCATTGAATTGGTGCTTGTTTAAGTCCATATAGAGATTTCTTCAATTTACATACTTTATGTTCTTCTCCTTTAGAGACATAACCCTCGGGTTGTTGTATGTAAATCTCTTCATCTAAATCTCCATTTAAGAATGCTGTTTTAACATCCATTTGATGAACCTCTAGTCCATAGGCGGATGCTATAGCAAACATAGTTCTAATTGATGTAAATTTAGTGACCGGTGAAAATGTTTCGAAATAGTCAATTTCTTCTTTTTGACTATAACCTTTGGCTACTAATCTTGCCTTGTACTTATCAATAGTATCATCAGTTTTGAGTTTCTTTTTCAAAACCCACTTGCAGCCAATAGGTTTAGTATTAGGAGGAGGATTGACTAGAGTCCATGTTTCATTATCAAGGATAGATTTGATTTCATCATCCATGGCTCTTTTCCACAAGTCTGAATCAGACAAAGACATAGCTTCTTGAAAAGTTTTAGGATCCTTTTCTAACATATATGTAAACATGCCAGGACCAAGGTTGTTTTCAATTCTTTGTCTTTTGCTTCTCCTTAACTCAACTATTTCATCATTTCCATTGTTGTCTAAATTTTCATCATTAGCAATGGCATCACCATTATCATGTGAACTTGATGCATTTTCTACTTCAAGTTCTTTTGACAATTCATGGTTTATATCTACCTTGTCTACACTTTTTATGTTCAAATGTTCATAAAAAATAGCACGCGTAGCTTCAAAACACACGATTGTCATTAATTCTCATAAATCTATATGCTTTGCTTATTGAAGAATAACCAATGAATATAGATTTCACAGCTTTGCTCCCAAGTTTATTTCTTTTCAAAGTTGCATCTAAAACATATGCAACACAACCCCATACTTTTAAATGTGAAATATTAGGCTTACGCCCATTAAATAATTCGTATGGAGTTTTCATATGTTTATTCACAATTCTGTTACAAATGTAAACAGAACTTAATAGTGCCTCTCCCCAATAGCTCATTGGTAATTTTGAATTTATAATCATGGCACTAACCATCTCCATTAAGGATCGATTTTTCCTCTCGGCTACTCCATTTTGTGGTGGAGTATTAGGTGCTGAAGATTCCCTAACAATTCCATTTTGTTGACAAAATGAAATCATCTCGTTTGGGAAATATTCACCACCTCTATCTGATCTTAATCGTTTTATCCTTAGATTGGTTTGATTTTCAACTTCGGCTTTGAAAATTTTAAACTTGTCAAAAGCTTCATCTTTTGTTCTAAGTAAATACACATATGCAAACTTAGAAAAATCATCAATGAACGTAATAAAATAACGTTTTCCACCTCTTGTCAAAATATCTTTGTTGTCACAAATATCGGTATGAATTAACTCAAGTAACCTAGTTGATCTTACTACACTTTTAAAAGATGTTTTAGTCAACTTAGATTGAGCGCAACATTCACAATTATTCATAGAATAAATAGTCGAAGATTTAGGAATATACTCATATTTAATCATACGACTCATTGCATTCATACCAATATGTCCTAATCTAGAATGCCAAAAATCATGCTTTTCAACATTAAAATTAGAATCAACAAAGTAAGAAGAACTGATAATTTTATTATCAATGCTTAATAAATACATTTGGTCTTTAATGTAGCCCTTTCCAACAAACGTCCCATTTTTAGTGATATTCACTTGTTGGGCGCGAAAGGTTACTTTAAAGCCATTTTCGTCCAATTTAGGAACGGATACAAGATTCTTCCTCATAGAGGGAATATGGTACACATTTTTCAAAGTAAGAGTCTTTCCCGAAGTGAGGGGGAGAATAATGGTCCCTATGCCCAAGACCTCGCTTGTAGAAGCATTTCCCATATAAACTGCTTTTGGCTCTTTCACTTCTTCATAAGTTTTGAACAAGCTTTGATTTGGAGTTACATGACATGTAGCCCCTGAATCAATCCACCAATCTGAGTCGACATTGTTGACTAGACAGATTTCGGAAAGCATGCTAATGAAGTTGCTCTCAACTACATTTGCTTGTTCATCTTTCTGTTGTCCTTTGCGGTAATAGCAGTTCTTAGCCAAATGATTTGTTTTTCCACAAACATAGCAAGAACTCTTCTGCTTTTTCTTAGCTTTACCATTTCCATCATTTTTAAAGTTGTTTTTCCGTTTGAACTTTCCTTGGTTTCCCTTGGAAGTTCCGCAACATTTTTATTTTCCACATAGTTTACACCATCAATCTTCTCAGAAATTGAGCCATCACGTTTGAGACTTTCAGTCTCAATTTGGATGCCTTGAAGAAGTTCATCTAAGGTGATGGCCTTCTTCTTATGCTTCAATTTCTTTTGGTAATCTTTCCAAGAAGGTGGAAGTTTACCAATGATGGTTGAAACTTGGAATGTCTCAGAAATGGGTTCACCCGCATCGGCACATTCGATGGCTATGTCATTGAGTTCATTAACTTGATCAATGACAGCCTCGAGTCTACCATCTTGTATTCAACAAATTTATTAACCAAAAAGATTTATTACCAAGATCTTCATTGACGTACCTTCGTTTGATTGCAAACCAAACTTCAGCGGCGGTTTTGTGTATATGGAACACGTTGAACAACGTGTTGTTCAATGCTTGCAGAATGGTGAATCGGCAAATGAAGTCATCCGATTTCCATTTCTTCACTTTTTCAGCAGCCTCGGTTTTATGTGCCTCGGTTGCTTTATCATTTTCATTCTCCTTTGGACAAGGATCACATAGCACGTAGAATACCTTTGCAATGGTGAGAAGGTATTCCATCTTCAAGCTCCAACGCTTGTAGTTCAGTCCATTTAGCCTCTCTAACTTATCTGCTTCGGGTAATTGTCCCTTCATCAAAACTGACTCCATCTATACGAAAATTTAAATACCTTAAAACTGTTGTATATGACTCAATTATGGGTAGGGAATCAGTAGGTTAGGCACACCAAAAGATGTTATCTTTAAGGTATTTAATTCGTCCCACTATGGTGTAATGGTCTCAACGAATTTCACCTCCAAGATACAAAACCTACACACTCTTATTCAAAGTTACACTCCTTTGAAAAACTCGGGAACAATAATCGAAGCTTTAACTGTTTGACTCGAAGAATAGATTTGTTAAGAAGAAAGACTCAGGAAGTAATTAACTCAGTGATTTCTCTATATCAGTTCCAAGGAGACCAGCCCTATTTATAGAGTTGGTGTTGTCGTCTTGAAAAGACACAACTTTTCCGAACTGGTGCCTCAGCTGCACGGGCGTGTCACCAAAGTTGCACGGCCGCTCCATGCTTTTGCACGGGCGTGTCAGCAAAATTGGCACGGCCGCTCCGTACTTGCACGGGCGTGCTCTTTGCCTTGCACGGACGATCCGGGCGTGCCCCTCCGAACAGTCATACTCTTTTGTAAATGACCATTCAAAGAGTTACAACCCTAAACATTTAAACTGATATACTTCCTCCCTCCTTAATACCATAACCGGTATTAAGATTTAATTAATATTTAAATTAATTAATTTATTTCTTTCTTTCTTTCTTATATATATTATATATATATATATATATATATATATAATAATATAATACTCAAAACTTTAAGCCATACTTGATATTTTCCCATAATAGAGGGATGCTCAAGCAAGCTTATAGGAACTCTTCAAACTTAGCTATTATATAACAAGTTTAGCTCCACAAGTTTTAGTAGTAATCCCATGTGGGATAAAGAAGACACAAGAAAACAAGAAATGAAGAAAAAGACTTTATACCATGAATGAAAGGTTGGTTTACAAATTCAATATGGGAGATGACCAAGTATTATATGTGAATACTACTACATATAACAGATAATATACACCGCCGTTATGTAATACTCCGTCCCTAAATGTTACAAGTTTTGAAAATTTAGTGATTTTGAAACTTTAATTTTGGAAATGAGACTAACTTTTTGGGACAAAGGAAAAGGGGAAATGGGACAAACATTTAGGGACGGAGGGAGTACTCACAACTTTAGTGATTAAAGAGAACATTTTTTTATCACAAGGATAATATGGGAAGCTAAATGTTGCATTTATACCATTTCAAAATAATAATCTCGCTTCTTTTATTTATAAGAAAAGGAACATGGCCCGGATATCAGTTTTTTGGATGTTTTCGTTAGCACCCATGTTCTACCTCCTACATCGCCCGATCAACCTCCGCAATGGGTTGACGATCGCTCTGCATTGGCCTTTGTAAGTAAACTATCATTAAATGACTTTATTTTAAATATGTAAATTTATTTATGTACATTGTATATATGATTATATTTGTTTGTTTTATTTTGACAGAGTACATATCAAGCCGCCGTTGTTCGCGAAGGTACTCCTCCCGGCCAGCCCGTTCCTTTCGTGCCTGAAGTTTGGGGCTCGGTCACCTCGGATGGACATCTAAAGAGAGGAGATCGAGTGTTAGGGATGGGGGATCACGGGCTACAATGCCCTTCGACGTCGACCGGCCATCGGCTAAATGTTTTCACGCCCGATACTCGGTATGCTTCGAGGATCGAAACTCTGGAGGCTGAGGAGAGACGCGTGGCTGCAGAGGCTAGGGAACAACTTTTGGAGGCTTTGGAGGCTCAGACGCAGCGTCAGGCGGAGAATAATCGGCGTCAGGCGGAGAATGATCGAAAATTTGCGATGTTGATGGCCCAGATGCAGAATCTGCAGCAGGGTAATAATTTCCAGCCTCCCCAATCCCCCCGAGTTGATTTTGTACTATTTTATACTTTTTTGTAATAACATTTGTGATATTTGTTTGTAATAACATTTTGGGTACTGGATGTCCCCGCCCCGCCTCCACACCGATTTGGTACCCGCGGGAGCCCCACCCCCCCCCGATTTGGTACTGTGATATTTGGTTTTTAGATTTATAGTTTTAGTTTTATCATTGAATTGTTATATCAGGTACAAAAAAAATTGGTTAATTGATATTTTGAATTTTTTTTTTATTTTATTGCATTATCAGCGACGGAAATTTCCGTCGCTGTATTAATTAAATTTTTATTCCAGCGACGGAAATTTTCGCCGTTGTGTCAATTTAATTAAATTAAATTTTTATTTTCACCGGCGGAATATTCCGTCGCTGGAATAAAAATTTATTTAAATTAAATTAAAATAGCGGCGGAAATTTCCATCGCTGAATTAATTTAATTCAAATAAATTTTTATTCCAGCGACGGAATATTCCGCCGGTGAAATTAAAAATTAATTAAATTAACCCAGCGACGGAAATTTTCGCCACTAAATTAATTCATTTTAATTAAATTTTTATTTCAGCGGCGGAATATTCCGTCGCTGAAATAAATATTTAATTAAAATGAATTAATTCAGCGGTGGAAATTTCCGTCGCTGATATCGAAAGATCACTAACGGAATATTAATTCCGTCGGTGTATACCGACGGAATTTGATCCGTCGGACCATTGCGGCGGGCTGGCAGTGGCGGACCACCGACGGAATATTTTCGTCAGTGATTGACTTTAGCGACATAATTTTTACTTTAGCGACGGAAATTTCCGCCGCTAAAACATGTTTTTCTGATAGTGACACTTGGCTTTTCGACTAGTGTCTCTGATATTCTCTGTTTATTCTTCGAGCTGCACATCATTTATTGTATGTCGTGGTGTATGTTGATGACATAATTATTACTGGATCCGACAAATCTATGGTGGACTGGTTTATTTCTCAGCTCTCTTCTCGATTCTTCCTAAAAAGACCTTGGTGATTTATCGTATTTCCTTGGTGTTGAAGTCCTTCCACACACTTATGGCTTGTTTCTCAGTCAACACAAGTATGTTCAGGACCTTCTTACCCGAACAAATATGCTCGACGCCAAACCGGTGCCTACACCTATGGTGCCTCATCCGCTTCTGACACTTCATGGAGGTGCGCCCATTCCGAATCCATCTAAATACAGAGCCATACTCGGCACACTTCAGCATCTTGCCCTAACAAGGTGTGATCTTTATTTTGCTATAAATCGGTTGTCTCAATTTATGCACTGTCCGATTTACATTGGGCTGCTTTAAAATGAGTTTTGCATTATTTGGTGGGTACAAGCACTCATAGTCTCCACATACGACGTGACTCTCCCCTTACTCTACATGCGTTTACAGATGCAGACTGGGCAGGAGATAAGGATGATTATATCTCTACAATCGGTTACTGAATGTACGCTCGCCAAAATTTAAAAATGTTTTTGGGAGTCGCCACGCCATGTTTTAAGGTACACTTTGAAAAACCTTTGAAAATAGAGAAAAGGTTTCGGGGGTCAGGTTACGTGTTGGGAAGAACTTGAGGGTTAACCCAACACGCCTCGTCCGTAAACGAGTCTTTCAAAATAAACATCCAAAACATTCATAGTGTGTGCAAACAACAATGACAAATAAATGTGGTAAATGAATTTTATTAATTGAATGGGAGTGTTACAACTTATGAGCCACTTGAAACAATGGGGGGCCACATCCCAGATTACAGATCTGAGAGCAACTTACAACTGGAAAAGGGTTACTGCAGATGGGCAAGATGTGTCGTGTGACACAGGATCTGCCTGGCGAGTTGTGTCGCGTGACACAGGACTCATCAGGGCAGACTGTGTCGCGTGACACAGGATGCTTATCTGCAGCAACCTTACAAACTGAACACAGATCAAACTGAGATCAAATCAAATCAAATTACAATATCAGATCAACTCATATAACCACGAATTAACTACGAAATGACCAAAGGGGTGTGGATATGGGGAGATCCACACTCCCTTGGTAAACAAACCACCAATTCAATAAGATCAAACTATGAACAAGCAATTAAACCACTCAGATCAATTAAACAGAGAGATGGCGATTGGAGTTCAATAATTAAGACATATGGAGTCTAATTACCGAAGCAAATGAGTATAAATTGATTGAATTATGAAAATGACAAGATCTAAGAGAGAGAAGTAGGGAAATGGTGTGTTACCCTTGAAGATCCACGAATCCTATACCCAGTCAGGTATAGAACCCTTCAACAAGCAGCTTCTGAGGCGAATTGAGCTTGGGAGGAGTGGTGGTATGGAGGTCTAAGTGGTAGTATGTGGATTGAATTGAATTGAGGGAGGATTGGAGGAATTTGGGTATGAGAGAGAGAGTTGTGGGTATTTGTAGTATGGGTTACATTTCTAAATGGGCAGAGTAACAGTATGCAAAAGAGGAATCCAAATATGAGAGGGGTGGGGTCTTATTTATAGGCTGCTGATGATGGGCATGGTGTGTCGCACGACCTTCTGCTTCCATTTTCCATGGCTCGAGATGTCGCACGACTAAGCAAGCCACTAACCGTTTCAGGCGCCAAAACCTGGTTCTAGAACATTCCAAATTAATTCCCAATAAATCCAAGCTGAATAATACCTTATAGGTCCTTTTGCCCGATAAAAATACTTAAAAGTACTTTATTCACAAGAAACTTATAAAAAGTTTCCAGAAGTCTCCGAATAGAGCGGGAATTTACCAAAATGCCCCTAATGCCATTTTATCATATTAAAATGCACCTATGAAGGGTCGCGAATTGGATTGGCGTACTCACAGAGCCCCTCAGCAACGTCACTTATGGAAGAAGTGAGGTTGTCGACAAGAAGGACCCAATCCCAATGAGCGGCTGGGGATATGGCGGATGGAGGAAAAATGATTGATGAGATTGGATGGCTGGACTTTTTGAGAAAGGATTCCTACGTATTCCTGGTGGGAATCAAGCCGGCCGTAGTTCGAAGATTGACTGTTAGGGGAGTCACCCGAAGATTTGACTATCCGGGGAGTCACCCAAAGATTTGACTATTAGGGGAGTCACCCGAAGATTTGACTATTCGGGGAGTCACCCAAAGATTTGACTGTCCGGGGAGTCACCCAAATATTTGACTGTTTGGGGAGTCACCCAAATATTTGACTGTTCGGGGAGTCACCCAAATAATTGACTGTCCGGGGAGTCACCCGAAGATTTGCCTGTCCGGGGAGTCACCCGAAGATTTTCCTGTTAGGGGAGTCACCCAAATATTTGACTATTCGGGGAGTCACTCGAAGATTTGACTGTTCGAGGAGTCACCCAAATATTTGACTGTTCGGGGAGTCACCCAAATATTTGACTGTTCGGGGAGTCACCCAAATATTTGACTGTCCGGGGAGTCACCCAAATATTTGACTGTTCGGGGAGTCACCCCAAGATTTGACTGTTTGGGGAGTCACCCAAAGATTTGACTGTCCGGGGAGTCACCCAAATATTTCACTGTTAGGGGAGTCACCCGTATATTTGATTGTTCGGGGAGTCACCCAAAGTTTTGACTGTTCGGAGAGGCACCCAAAGATTTGTTGATGCTTTTAGAAAAGTAATTGACTGAGATATGCTTTCATACCTGTGATGTGCTTTCCTGTAGCTGCCGGAGGGACTGAGGCTACGGCTGATGATGATGGAGGGTTGTAGCTGCCGGAGGGTCTTAGGCTACAATTGCTGATGTCGTGGAGGGTTGTAGCTGCCAAGGGACTTAGGCAAATGTTTGTTGATGAAGAAGGGTAGCTGCCAGGGGACTTAGGCTACGGCTGATGAAGAGTTGTTGGTTTGCCGTGCAAGGGACGGTCTTTGTTGGTGATTGACTGACTTTGGAAGCATTTGTCGGGCAGGACATGAACTTTGCTTGTTAGATTACCATGAAAAGTGGATTTTGCTGCCGATTTGGCGACGGGGCCGATGTTCTTGATGAATATTGCTGGGAGACTGCTAGATTTGAATCCTTTGTCTTGATTTTGGTTGAGGGACAGTCCTCATGATTCGATTGTGCTCAGTTGATTATTGTACCCTGCGGGGGGGGGGGGGAAACAACACTACAAGCACTTTATTTTACTATGCTACTCTGTTAGCAAATTTTGAACAAGATTATACTATGTTAGTTTGATTACACGAGTCCATCCGCTCTAGGAAATGGGATGATGAGTGAATGAGGGAAATATGATGATTGTATTGAATGATCGGCTTTGCCGGGTTTGTATATGAGATGATGAAATTGAATTTGTATCAGATGAGTGTGTATAGGGATACATGTGGTGGAGTGAACCCTCTCCCGTGCATTTATATGTGGTGCATATATATGGGTATGTGTGTATGGGAGGTGTATTGCTGCAACAGCGAGTCGGAGAGTGCCCTAGGAAGGTAGGCTAGCAGAAACTTTGATGATGTCAGATATTGGCCAGATGTGTCGCCCGACATGCCATGCTATTCTGGTAGGTTGTGTTGCACGACTAGAGGAGGCTCGTTACATGCCTTTTTAAATCACCTCAAAATCATTTGCAGACATTGCCCTTTTAGGAAGAGAAACGCAGCAGCCTCAGTTTGAGAGACAGGCGATTTCTTTGACAAAGATTGTAACTTTCAACCACAATGGAGCATTATAACAAAGAAGTAACTTCCCCGGAGCTTCAATTTCACCAAGACTTCATTGAAATTTCGCATTTTCACCAGAAGCGACATAGGAAACTTGTTGATAAGAGGTACGGTATGCCATGCATTTGGTCTTTGAAAGACTGGAGGATTGATTGGGATTTGCTTTGAGCTGCTTCATGTTTTTGGGACTCGGAGAGACATGTGTTCACTTTGTCATACAATGATTTGACGATAACCATGGAGGATTTCAGAGCATTGACAGGCCTAAGGGAGGCAACGACTGTAGCATTTCCCTGGGATGAACGGTCGATTACGGAGCAGTTATCAGCTTTTCTGAGTTTACCAGCAGACCCGGTAGTACCCATGATTCTTGATGATAGGACTATAGATTTGACCCATATGGCCAGATTGCGCCTTTCCAGTCCTGAGTTGTTTGATTTTTCTACATCTCTGGACGTATTTATGTTGTTTACCCTTTCGGCTTACTATTTCTGTGGATATATCGGAGTCTGCCCGAGTGCATTTCTGGAGATTGTCAGGCAACTCAAGGTTGATCGAGGTGTGGACCTTTGTCGAATCCGGCCTGGACAGGGAGAGATGGACATTGTACCCCTGCTGCTGGCTGAGACATACCATGGTATTGATAGGTTGGCCTGAGGATCGGATTTCATGGGTGCAGGCAGCCCCAATTTGTTGTCCTTATGGCTTTCTGAGCGGTTGCGCTTGATCATTCCACTTCCAGAGGGTCAGACAGCTATGCCTTGGGTGACAGGGCAACGCCGGATGCTAAGAGATGTAGCTGCTGATAGTTGGCAGATGAGATTGACGCGATATGGGACTGCTGATCTGAGCTTTTGGATTCCGGCGTCGAGGCTACAGACCATGAGAGACATTCAGGATGGGTTGGTGGTAGTCAGGCTGCCAGCGTTGCATGTATCTTCTTTCTGTATCCCATAATTAATGAGTAGGCAGTATAGGTACCCGCAGCAGATTATCCGGGCTTTGAGAGAGAGACTGATGACTGATACTGCTCCGATGGACATGGCCGAGCCCCAGACTATACAGTTTTTCAGCAGATCCTTTCTGGAGGGCTTGCTTCCCATACGGACACTCCTTCGACAGGCCAGAGGTATTACATTCTTGACCACAGAATATCTGATTTGGTATGAGGAGCAACGGGGTCCTGTGCAGCTGACGATAGAGGCTCACCGTCGGGAATACCTTGGAGTAGACTACCCGACCAGTCGATCTTTTAGAGATATAGAGGCTCAGGGGAACCCAGATGATGTCACTGGTGATGTTGCAGAGGACTATCGGCGGCAAGAGCTTCGGAGAGCTGCTATGAGGGACGATCCCGAGGTGATAGCTCGCAGAGAGACCTTGAGGCAAGAGAGGATTGCTATGGCAGCTTTGAGAGAGACTGGTCTGATCGATCCACCGGCTCACAATATACCCGAGTTAGGACGAGCTCAAACCGACTTATTTGACATTCCTAGGTCAAGGACCTCCCGAGGACCAAGGAAAAGGAAGAGTGGAGATGCAAGTTCGGGAGCGGGAATGAACTCCTAGACACTTTATTTGAGGGATATGAGACACTTTTATTTGTATATTTTTTTTGGAGAAAGAGATTATTGTATTGACATGAGCATCCCTTAATTGCTTATTGCAGACACAAATAGATGTTAGAATTTTGAAAATTTATTGTTTTTATTCGCAGCAGGTTATATGAGTCGAAAGCAGGCCGTGCTTGAACTCATCAAAAAGAATATTAACTTATAATGAATCTTTGAAAAGCTTTGGAGCTGTAATCAAAACACATTTTGGCAAATTGAAAGCACCATTTATTTGACAAGATCTAAGATTTTGCAGCATTTTAGACCGAACCACAAGTGGTTGCCTACGTTCCCCTTTTACAAAGAGAACTAAGGGGCTCAGGTCTCCGTAGTTCGACTCAATTAACTTTGGCGTTAAGAAGGGGTTGATAGAAGAGGGCATGGTGCAACCCTATTTTTTACCTAGACTGCCCATTTTTAGGGTTTTCAGTCTAGTTGGGTATATTCTTTTAGCACCGGGCGCGTCCCTTATTTTTGTGTGGACTTCCTTTTGAGAGGTTTTCAGTCTCATCTGGGACAATTTTATTGCGCCTTTTATTTTTCTTCTTCTTTTTTTTTCTTCTTTTTTTTAATTTTATACAGAGGGGAAGACTCGATCAGATATAATACCGCCGCAACTTGTCGCCATTGACTGGGTGCAGGAACGGATTGCCATCCAAATCTGTCAGCTGCATAGCTCCTCCGGAGAAGATTTTCTTTACCAAAAATGGTCCAACCCAGACAGGAGCCCATTTGCCCAATGCACTGCTCTGATTTGAAGGCTTCATCTTGAGAACCAGATCACCCACCTTGATATTCAGAGGCTTCACCTTCTTGTTGAAAGCACGAGCCATTCTCTTCTGGTACGCCGGATTATGCTCCATAGCCTTTAATCTGCGCTCATCCAACAGTGCCAACTCATTGTATCGGCTTTGGAGCCAGCCGATCTCATTGACTTCATTCTCAAGCAATACTCTGAGGGATGGAATTTCTAAATCAATTTTCATAATAGCCTCCATTCCATAAGTTAAGGCTTAGGGAGTTGCACCGGTAGCTATCCAAATTGAAGTGCAGTAGCCCCACAATGCTAGATGAAGTTTCTCGGGCCAGTCCCGTCCTCGCTCGGCCATCTTCTTGATGATTCGCTCAAGGTTTTTGTTGGCAGTCTCTGCAGCACCGTTGGTCTGCGGTCTATACCGCGATGACTTATGGCGCTTAACCCTGTACTCTGTGAGCAGCCGATCGGTCTCTCCTTCAAAATGGGATCCGTTATCAGAGATGATCTCATTTGGGACTCCATAGAGGCAAAAGATTTGTTCTTTCATAAAGCAAGCAACTTTCTTGGATGTAAGTACTTTGTAAGACGCAGCTTCCACCCACTTCGTGAAGTAATCTACTGCGACCAAAACAAATGAATGTCCGTTGCTTCCAGATGGAGTTATCTTCCTGATGACATCAACTCCCCACGTTGCAAAGGGCCATGGAGTTGTCATACAATATAGATCATGAGGAGGGATATGGTTTAAGTTGGAGAAACGATGACATTTGTCACAAGTCCGTACAAATTGGATGCAATCCGTCTCCATTGTGATCCAGAAGTAACCCAGTCTGATAATGCTGTGCATTAGGGATCGAGCATTCATGTGTGGTCCGCAGGCACCGTTGTGAACGTCTTCCATCACCCTTTGAGCTTTCTCTTTACTGATGCAGAGCAGGAGTGGACAACCTTCCCTTTTCTTCCATAACTCATCACCGAGTATGACGTATTGTGCTGATAGCCTTTTCAGAGCTTGCAAACTTTTGTCCCGAACACCTTTTAGGTCACCCTCTTTATCAACAGGGAAAGATGCTTCACCATGCTTGAGATACTGAAAGATCTGGTTGTACCACGGCTCATCGACGGTTTCAAGTTCGATTTCACAACAATATGCCGGATTCTCTCACCTCCCGACTCTGAATGGCTTGATTGACTTACCTTCTGGTATTTCCACCAAAGAAGCCAGAGTAGCTAATGCATCAGCGAATCTGTTCTTATCTCGCGGCAGGAACTGGAATGACACTTCCTTAAACTGACCCAAGAGCTCTGCAATATAAGCATGATACTTCTGGAGACAGGGATCCGTCGTTTTCTATCTATTGGCAGCTTGGTTGATTATCAACTGAGAATCGCCAAACACTTCTAGCTCGTCGACATTCCGTTCAAGGGCACCCTCAAGACTGGTTATACATGCTTCATACTCGGCTGCGTTGTTGGTAACTGAGAAGTTTAGTTTGATGGCGATGGGGGTGTACATGTCATTCGGGTCCACTAAAACCATCCCAATGCCATTACCTCTTTTATTTGTTGCACCATCAAAGAATAGCTGCCATCGGTTGCCGCTTTCTACCACAAAGATTCCCTCATCAGGAAACTGGAGATCTGGCCCTCTGACTTCTGTGCTGGGAGAGTCAGCCAACTGATCAGCCAAAGCTTTTCCTTTGATTGCTTTTCGGATCACATACTTGATATCGAACTCTGCTAGGAAGAAAGTCCATTTTGCAAGCCTGGTGGAGATACTGCCTCTGTCACTCTGAAACAAGTACTTAATCGGGTCCATTTTGGACACCAGATGCACTGTGTGGGACAACATGTAATGTTTTAACTTTCCGACCACCCAAACCAGAGCTGCACACGTCTTCTCCAGAGCAGAATAATTCAACTCGCTTCCTTGGAATTTGCGTCTGACAAAATAGATGGCATTATCTACCATTGATTCCTTCTTTTCCTGCGCTAGCATGGCTCCAATGGCCGTATCTGTGACCGTCAAGTATAAAAGCAGAAATTTGCTCCCATGAGGCGGACAAAGGATGGGAGGATTGACAAGATAAGATTTGATTTTCTTGAAAGCTAACTGGCACTCTTCATTCCAAATCACCTCCTGGCTCTTTTTCAGCAGCTTGAATATTGGCTCGCACATAGAAGTCAGCTGGTTGACAAATCGACTGATATACTGCAGACGGCCCATAAAACCCTTTACCTCAGACACAGTCTTCGGTGGCTTCAACTCGACGATTGCCTTGACTTTTCTCAGATCTACCTCGATACCACGTTCTGTGACCATGTATCCCAACACCTTGCCACGAATAACCCCAAAAGTGCACTTTGTTGGATTCAATCTCATGGAATGCTCCCATAGCCTGTTGAAGAACTTCCTTAGGTCAATGAAGTGCTGCCCATCTGAACCCTTCGAATGAATGATCATATCATTAACATACACCTCAATCTCTTTGTGGATCATGTCATGGAACAGAGTGGTGACGGCCCTTTGATAGGTAGCCCCAGCATTCTTCAACCCAAATGACATCACTGTATAGCAATAAGTACCCCAAGGAGTAGTAAACGTTGTCTTTCCCTGATCTTCTTCAACCATTTTAATCTGATTATATCTTGCGAAGCCATCGACAAAAGATTTTACTTCATAATTTGCTGCCGCATCCACGAGCATGTCAATGTTTGGCAGAGGGAAGTCATCCTTGGGACTGGCCTTGTTGAGGTCTCGGAAGTCTACATAAACCCGCACCTTTCCATTTGCCTTTGTGACAGTCACAATATTTGCAAGCCAGGTGAGATATTCGATCACCTTAATGAAGCCCACCCGCAGGAGCTTCTCAATCTCCTCCTTAACCTGTAAAGACCATTCGGGCTTGATTCTTCGCAGCTTTTGCTTGATCGGCTTGGCATCCGCATCTAGGGGTATCCGATGCTCTAAAATAGACGTATCTAACCCAGGCATATCTTTGTAGGACCAGGCAAAAACATCCACAAGCTCCTTGAGCAGCACAATCAAGGAATCACGCTCGGCTCTTTGGGCTCCTCAGCTGTTCCCAGATTCACCGTGGTCAATATCTCATCGGCAGCTTAGGCCCGGCTTTCCTTTCGGTCACAAACCTGCTTTGAATTGTTATCTAAAAATTGTTCGTCTATTGTGTCTGTATTATTTTCGATTAAATCTTGCTTAATTATTTTTAAATCTTTATGCTCATTTTTAGTTAAGCGTTCAATCGTTAAATTTGCAATCAAGGGATACTCGGAAAGGTCTATTATTTCATTAAGAGCAAATGGGAAGACGTCATCTACAACACGACGATGGTCTTCAGTCGTGAGGACATCAGACCTGTCAGAGGATTCAAATTCGATTACAAGAGACTCGGGAGAATGACTCAAGACATGGGGAACAAATTTGGACGCTGAGGGACCGGGATGAGGTTTGAGCCCAAGCTTCTCGATCATAGTCTCTCTACTGGCAACTGGTCCTTGGAAGGAAGTCCAATTCTTCAATGGCGTCTCTGCAACTGTCACCAAAGTGCTCGGGTCCACAACCGGCTCATTCTAAAATTCAAGCATAGCTACCACATCATTATCTGAGGAAAATCGATCAAATCTAGGGGATCCTTAGCAGCAACAACCTTTTCCGCAGGTATCTCCACTATGTGCATAACACTTCCAGACTCTGACAGCCCCAGATCTTCGAACAGGTTTGCTAGTTCACCATCTATATCCACGGGATCGGCACCACGAATCTTGTGGACTACAGGCTCATCTAAAGCAAACTTCTTGAATTGATCAACATAATCAGGCCCCCAAAAGTGATAACTGTTCTCGTACGTGGCAGTCACACATGGCCTCCTGGGCAGACTGATGAACATCTCTTTCATTGGGTCCTGGCTGGTAGAAAACTTTCGTATCATTTCCATCCTTTCTTCCATCTGACTCAACCTCGACTTTGGGCAAACGAACATCTCCCCATTCTCCTTGACAAAATGCTTATTGAGAGACCAGCTATAAGGACGCACATCAGGCCTCTTATATCTCTTCCCGGCAGCGAGAGTCATCCGCTCCTTAAGTGCTTCAGCTTTATCATATGTTTTATCTTCTTCAGTCACAACATACCCCAAACCTCGCTTGTTTCTCTTAGGCTCAGGCATTTCAATCTTTTACTGTCCTTGCTGACGCTTCCCTAATCCCAGGCTAGGAATGTAGTTCATGCTCCGCATCATCTTTAATACAGGAGGAATCTTATCTGAGGAAGTTATCAGATCGATAGCACAGACCTGCCCCTTTGGGTTTTCAATTGTGAACCCGCTAAGCATTAGACTCTCTTGATAAAGCTTGATATCCATTACAGGCATAGTACTAGTGCTAGTCTCCCCAATGGTGACACTGTCTCCATAAATAGTTGTCAATATACCATCCTGGACAAATTTCAAGCACTGGTGTAGTGTAGAGGATACTTGTTCGGTTGTTAACCTAACGGTTTATTTAATATCCGCAAGCGCACTGGCTATTGCAATATAGCTGGTGTAAGTACGGGTCGATCCCACAGAGACAGGGTTTACTTAGGAAATATTTTTGTCTTTTTAAATTATAGAAAATATTGGGGGGAGATAAAGTTTGATTTTTAAAAATGGAAAGAACATAAACAACAAATACTTTAATAAAATTCTATAAAACAAAGCATTCTCGGGATTGGAAATCATACACATAATCTTGTTCATCAAATTGTCATTGTCTTAGAAATATAGGTTTTCATAAAAATCAAGGATGGTATGTTAAGCCTACACTACTTCGGGTTAAGACAGTAGCGTTTGTATTCTTCACTAATTATGTCCTAACTGTTTGAGATTTTCGTTTATGTTACCCCCGCCCTGTCACAAACGGGCATTCCGGCTTATCTCTAGCTGACTATAATTAGTAAGAATCCATTAAGAACGAGAGTCAACATACTTTCCATTAAAGGAACATCCCTAGGCCGTTGAACTACTTTTGTGATCAATGGAACCTAGTTTCTTTATATGGTTCCGTCAATCGAGATTCTCCGCTAGGTCCTTCTCTCAATTGACTGAATCATACAAGTTGGACGTCTCCAAAATGTAAGACATTTAGAGATTAATTTAAAGAAATTATTTAGATGAAGATAGAAGACAAGACTTTATTTATTTTAAGATGATGAACATGTATGCTTTTGAGTTTCCAACCCCAAGAACAAGGGGGATTTACTCAGTAGCCATCTAGAACATATAAGCAATTAAAAATAGAGAATAGAGTAGAAAACTTATGAAATAAAAGGCAAATGGCTGAAAATAATGCTTCACTTTTATTGCTCTTCTCCAAAGTAACTTCAAGAACAAAACATAGACTTTGATCTTCAAAATATCTTTGGAAATCAATATGACAAGTATTTGTGTTTAATGTCTGATGAATATCTATGGAATATCAGTCAGTTTCTATATCTAAGACTGAGTACAAGAGGTCTTTTTATAAGGGGGAGGGAACTCTTCAAGAAGGTGCCTCCAAAAGGTGCCTTTTAATCTGCAGTCATAACCTTGCATGGCCGTGTCAAGGGGTTTGCACGGCCGTGTACCCTTGGCGCCAGTTTTGAATTTGAATTTGGAAGACTTGCACGGCTGCTCCGAACTTAGCTGCAAGGCCGCTCCGAGGTTGACACGGCCAGGTCCAGTTCAAGGTTCGGCCACTCCATGGTTTGGGGCCACAAATGGCCTGTCATGGCCTTAAGTGCATGGCCGCTCCACCATTGGCTGCACGGCCGCTCCACCTGGATTTGGCTTTGTGTGTTCGTTTTGTTTGGTGCTCCTCCATGTTTTTTATCTCAAAGTACCCAAGCATCCTTTTGATCATAAAAAGGCCCTAAAACCTTTAAAAAAATGCATGAAACATACCAAAGGCGTAAAATCTAATAAATGTAAAAAAGTAAATAAAAAGTACTTAAAATGAAATGAAAATGATGATTTATCCATGTAAAAGTATATAAAAATTAGGATAAATGACTATATAATAGTCACTTATCAAACTCCTTCACACTTAAGCTTTTGCTTGTCCCCAAGCAAATTTAGGATGAAAACACGGAGAGGGAGAAAAGAAAAGAAAAGCAAGAATGATCCCTCAGAAAATAAAGTAGCAAGCCCTAAATGCCTTTTGGATAATGCCTTAATCTTTCTAGTCATATTTTGTATATCTTTAAAATTTATTTCGAAAGAAGCATTTTAGGGATATTTTAAAGAGATAATTTGTAAGACAATAACCTAATATAGCATATATATAATTTGATCAAGTAAAACATGCTAGAAGGATAAATCTTAGATCCATTTCTTGGTAAAAGAAAAGCTTTCACTCTTTAGAGTGATTTTTGAGAAAAATGAATTTATTTCTTTAAAATGTACAAGGGGAAGTATAAACATTTATTCACAAACTAGAAGTTTCCGAAGAATCGTATTGCATTCTTGAATCACAAGGGCGAAAAATGGATGATGATAGTGGAAAAATCTCATCAAAGTTTCAACAATTTTATCTTATTTTTGCACGTGTTATATATTTTTGCAAAAGACCTTAGTTATTTTTTATCCTTTCAAGTAGGAGACATTGTGGCTGCAAACCCCATGTTCCTAATACTTAGATCAAGAATACTTTGGATATTACTTCCATTTGGCAAGGAACCATCGTCGCAGCGTACGTCGTGCCCCGAGTTACTTAGAAAGTAATAGGTTTATTTTTGCTTTTAAGATTTGGTGACTAGGTCACTCTTTTAGCAATAAGATAAAAATGCCTAAACTTGATTTGATTAGTGGAAATGGAAAGATGGGATTTTATTGAAGGGGTGTGATTCAAGGGATGCAAAACAAAGGGTGCTTCTAATAAGGGAATAAACATTTAATAAAATTTAAAATGTACCATTTTAAAGAAATATTTTCAATATATATTTCATGAAAATGACCAAGTGTAGATTGATAAAGATTCCTTCTAATCAAATGTCTTTTTCTTGGTAAAACCTTATATTTTGCTATACTAACTTATGAGGCTTTTAAATTATTTCCTAAAAAATATCCCTATATTTTTCTTCTTGTTAATTTCCAAGTTTATAAAAAATATGAGAGGAAAGACAAAAGGGCATTATTCTTGGGCAAATGGCAAGCTTAAGAAATAATGATATGGATCATCATAGGGATTATTATTATTATTATATATATATATATATATATATATATATATATATATTATTTTTTTAAATACTATACATGCATAAAATGAAAATGCAACTAAGTTAAAAATAAAAAATTACACTAGAAAGCAAGTAAATCTAGACTAAAAAGCAAGTAAATTTAAACTTAAAAAGCAAAATAAAATAAAGATAGATATACCCCCCACACTTGAAATGAACATTGTCCTCAATGTTTCAAGGAACAATGTCAAATTCGGGAGGGTAAAGAGAAACATACTAAGATGGTGGTGGTTGAGGAAAGTCGTCCCAATTATTGACCCCATAGTTGAAGATGGTGTTGCTCTCTTTCTTCTTCTTCTTCTTCTTCCTCTTGGTTTGCTTGGCTTGATTGGCCCTCCCATTGGTTCATAGAATTGGGGAAAATCCAAGTTTGAACTTGATGAGTTCGGGCTACGGGGAGGATGGGACTCGGCAAGACAATGTAGGGAATTTTACCGGGCCCTACCAACCAATTGTACTCCCCACGTCCTCTATCCAAGATCATTTGCATTATTCGTAGGGTTGGAATATCCAACTTCGTTGATCCCGAAACTTCAACCTCATTAACGGGCATCACACACCGAAAATGATTAGCAAACAGGGTAACAATACCACCAATATGAATCTCCCCATTAAAAGTTGGAGAGACAATGTCACTGAACAACTCGATCTAGAAATGGCTCAAATTAATCCTCCTATGAGCCCTCACCAAAGACCATAACAAGAATAGCTCCTTCTTGTTCACCATACCCTTATCCTCTCTTGTAAAAATGGTACATGCGTAGAACCTATGCATAATCCGGAGAACGGGATGGATGATAGACGAGGATTTTGCGGTTCTAGACTTGAAGGATGGGATTCCGGTGATTTGCTCCCAAAACACATTCTCCCTAACCTCGTTGGGAAAATCAGTCTCATAATTTGTGAAGCGGGCCAACCCAAAATTCTGTTTATGTCAAAGGAAGTGAGGTGAAACTCCTCTCCACCAAGCCTAAAATACAAGTGTATCAACTGATATGGCTCCCCCATATCTCCACAAATTTCTGTTGTAAATTCCTTCCTCATAGTGCACAAAAATTTCAAAGTGATCCTTTCATAAGTTTTCGCATGTAATTCGAGAAAATCGCCACAACCAAACCCGGTGTGGAACCTTCTCACATTTTAATAAACATCTAAGGCTTTGAGGGCAGAAATATCTGGGAATTGGGTTGGCCTAATCCTTTTTTGACGAAGGGCGGTAAACCTAGCCACTTCGGAAGGTTCTCTAAACTCAATACCCAAATCATTGAGTGTTGGGTTCAGATTAGGGGTAGGAGATCGTTCCTTTCGGGACCTCTTTGAAACTCTATCAGTAGCCTTTCCTTTTCCCTTCCTTCCTTCCATGAAAATTTTGTAGAAAAAAATGCTCAAAAACCCAGCTAAAGTAGAAAGAAAGTAGATTACCCGGAGAAATTTGTGCTTGAAAGGCTCGAAATCTTTGTTTAACAGCCACAAGACAGCCAAAATCTCCTTCCTTGCACCTTAATTCGGAGTAATCCCTTCGAATTTATGAAATGAGTGAAGGGTTTCTTGGATTTTCAGAATTGGGGTTTTAGGAGGGTTTTGGGATGATTTTGATTGGAGAGAAATGTTTGACTGGTAGATTTGAGGAGGATTGAGGGTTGTATTGTGTGTTAAAATGGTGGAGAAGTGGGTTTTTAAAGTGGGTGGGGTGGAGGTATTGAGGGAGAGTTGAAGAAGATGAAGTAAATGAGGGAGGAGAGAGAGAGACACGTCTCTTTGACTGAAACGACGCAACTCCCCAGGCGATATGTACCGTCATGTCAAGGAATTTGCACGGCCGCTCCCTTCTACTGAGTCACCTCTTCCTGACTCGATATGAACTGCACGGCCGCTCCAATAAACGCTGCACGGCCGTGCTAACTAATATTCACCATTTTTAATATTTTTTTTTTCTTTTTCTCTTATTTTTGTATACCTATAAAACAAAGTTAGCACAATAATAAAAGTAAGATAAAATAAAATAAAAAATAATCCATCGGTTACCATCCCGATGATGCTTGTTTTAGGTCCTTAGCTTGACCCCTTTCCGGTAGTAGGAGATGCGTGATATTTAGTTGGCCTTTTGTCATTGACAACTTGCCAATGCAACCCTTCCGGAGTAATGAGTATCTTTTGCGGTAGACATTTCTTCCATCCCGACTTCTTGGATTGAACAAGTGACCTATAGTCCTTGCACCTTCGAAAATTCGAAGTGACCTCTTTGTTTGCTCTTTTTGACTTTTTCACTGCACATTTATTTTCGGGACATGCAGAAATATCTATCGCATTATTATTATCATTGCAAATCAAAGGTTCAATATTTATGGGATCATTTTCTGTTCCTTCCTTTGATTGCGATTCCTCACCCATCCAATTTTCTTCACTAGGGGTGTAGGTCTCAAAATAGGGATCCTCGAGATCTGATCTATGCATACTGAATTCGACTTTTTCTTTCCCCACATTTAGGGAAAAGGTGCCATTTTTCACATCTATGATTGCCCCCGCAGTGGCAAGAAATGGCCTTCCTAGAATGACGGAAATTTGATGGTCTTTCGCCATATCTAGGATCACAAAGTCGACAGGGATGATCAAATTCCCTACCCGACATGGCATGTTTTGCATAATACCAACGGGGTATTGAACGGAACGGTCTGCCAATTGGAGAGTTATGGTTGTGGGTTTGAGTTCCCCTATACCAAGTCTCTCGCTAACCGATAATGGCATTATACTTACGCTAGCTCCTAAGTCAAGGACAGCGTTATCAATGTTTATTCTGCCAACACAACAAGGAATAGTAAATGTACCCGGATCCTTTAATTTTGGAGGATTTTTATTTTGCAAGACAGCGCTTACTTCCTCCGCCAACATAACATTCTCATTTTCTTCTAGCCTTTCTTTTTCAAAAATTAATTTTTTCGAAGGTTTAACGGCTAAAGGCATATCTTCATGTTTTTTGAAATATGGAATGTTGACATTAATGGCATCTAGGTTTTCAAGGAATTCATCATAATCCTTGTCTTCTTTTTTAGGGGATTCCGTCCCCGAACTAGTCTCAATCATTGGAGGGATTGGACTATAATCAATATTTCTAGGGCATTCATTTATCTTTTCTTGCTCGTTCCTAGTTTTTACCATGTTAGCTTGCTCATTTGGCCTTTGAGGTTGACCGGGAAGACTCCCTTGTGGCCTACTCGTTGGGATAGCCTGTTGAGCTTGTTGAGCCTCTAGCATCTTATTATGCGCTGCTAAGTTATCAAACCTAGCATTTAGAAGTTTAAAGCATTCCTTAAATTCATTATTGATCTTTTCTTGGGAATTTTTATTTTTCACTATGAAATCCATTATAAGATTCAATTTTGATTTAGGGGGGAAGGTACTTGCATTGTTATTGAAATTCTTAGGTGCAAATCCCGGGGGTTGTGTAGATGGCTGCGGGTTTAGAACGTTGTTATTCTTATAGGAGAAGTTGGGGTGATTCCTCCACTCGGGATTGTATGTATTAGAATACATCCCCCCTTCTGTCCAAAAGAATTTACAAAGTTCACTTGATCATTAGAGGTAATGTCAAGTAACTCGCAGTTATCCGTACTATGTGAGTTAGACCCACATAGTTCACATAACATATTTACACTAGCTACGGGATTGACATTAAGATTTTCAATTTTTTTCAAAAGCATGTCAACCTTAGAAGAGAGAAGAGTAACTGCATCAACATTATATTTACCGGGTGTACCTTGTTGTTGCTCCCTCTCATTTGACCTTTGGTAATGGTTCAATGCAATATTCTCGATAAGGTCATATGCCTCATCGACTCCCTTGTTCATCAATGCTCCTCCTGCAGCGGCATCAATGGTCTCTCTTGTCTTGAATATGAGACCGTTGTAGAAGGTGTGAACAATCAACCACTTTTCGAGCCCGTGGTGGGGGCACATTCTGAGAAGTTCCTTGAACCGCTCCCATGCATCATACAAAGTCTCACTATCTGTTTGACAAAAGTTAGTGATCTTTGTGCGTATTTGGGCAGTTTTGCTTGGTGAGAAAAATCGACCAAGAAATGCTTCTTGAATCTGGTCCCATGTTGTCAATGAATTTTGGGGGACCGAATTCAACCATTGTTTCGCCTTATCCTTAAGAGAGAAAGGAAAAAGGCGCATCCAAATCGCTTCCGGGGTAACATTTTGAATACGTGTGGTATCACAATATTCAAGGAATGTTTGGATGTGGAGATGAGGATCTTCGAAAGCGGTGCCGCTATATTGGTTATTCATAACCATATGTAAAAGTTGCGGCTTTATCTCAAAGTGTGCCGCTCCAGCATTCGGCAAACACGATAGGGGATCTAGTTCCCGGGGTACTTGGATTTACGAAGTCCCGTAGGGCCCTAGCTGGCGTTTGCGGTTCTCCGTCCGCCATATGTTTTCTTAAAGTCTCTTTAAATTTTCTTTGTCTTTCGTGAAAGCTTCGTTCGGGTTTCGGATCAAAATTGTCAAAGAATGTCCGAGCCCGTTTCATACACTATAAGAAAAATACTTAGAGAGATTAAATGTAACAATTTATCGGAAGTAAAAACAAAACAATATGAAAACAAAATAAAACAAAAAAAATTATGTAGTAAAGACAAAAACTTAAAGTAAACTGTTGTCCCCGGCAACAGCGCCAAAAACTTGTTCGGTTGTTAACCTAACGATTTATTTAATATCCGCAAGCGCACGGGCTATTGCAATATAGCGGGTGCAAGTACGGGCCGATTGATGAGTGAGTTTTACACTCATCCATTTAATACTTTATGAACTTATTCTTAGCTTAATCCTTGAGTTTTGTGTGTTTTAATGGGTGTTTTTAGTGTTTATTTAGTTTTCAGGGGTTCAAGTGAAGATTGAGCAAATAAGAAGCAATTTTGTGACTTGGGAAGTTCGAGGGCTAAATTGTAATTTTCAGAAGTTCAGGGACCTTATTGCAACTTTGGAAAATTGAGAGAAAAATTAGTTTTCTAAAAGTTCAGGGGCGAAGCGAAAATACGAAGTTCAAGGTCGGAAAGTGCAACAGAAATTTTTATAATGTCCAAAATGCGAAAAAAGGCGACGGTGTAATTATGGGACGAAAAGAATACTAGTGGTCCAAAGCAAGGACAAATATCACAAGGCTGAATCAAAATTGGGCCAAGGGGCAAGCTGGGCCGAAGCAAGGAATTAAGTCTGAAACTTTCGACAATTGCTGCAATGGAAGGACTGTTCACGGCTTGGGCTAGTTTGGGCTTGATTTAAATGGAGACTGTTCATGTTGATTTAAATGGTGATTGTTCACATTTTTTTGGCTGGGAAGGAATACATAATGGCGGCCGTGGGAATTTTTCAAGAGCGGAAGAAACTCTATTCTTAGTTTTATCATTTTTTTTCATCTTTTTATCATTTTTTTTTAGTTTTTTATTTTGATGTTCTTCATGTTTCCCATGGATAGCTAAGCATCTAATTCTTGGGATTGGAGGTAACAATTTCATGCCTTAAGTTTTAATTTTCATCTTTTTCATTGTAAGACTTGGGATTATCAAGTAGTTTTTAATGGAATTTTAGAATATGTATGTTGCATGCCATATGTGTTCTTGAATATTGTTGAATTATAATTGTGAATCGCCAAATTTTCAATTGTAATTAGTCTTTGCTTGATAATGACAATTTGTTGAATCCCCGTCAAAAGATTCATAAGAATTGTCGTTCTTGATGTTCTTCTTTTCTAAATGGGTTTCCAATTAATCTATGAACGGGCCAAGGGAATAGATTAGTTGGAAGCACTTGATTGCAAATCACCCGCCTAAGTGTCCCAAACATAATTTCGTAAGAACGAACCCCAAGTATACTTTGATTGATGATTATTGAAATTTGAGCATAATTGTGAACCCAATCCCGGAAATTCCATTTTATTATTTAAATCTCTTCTATATAAAGTTAATTATTTCTTCAAAAGCGTTAGTTTTTAAAATAACAAAAACCCTCGTTTTTATTAAATCTTTGTTAGAGCAAATAATTTTTCTACTTTGAATACGTGTCTCGGTGGTTCGACCCTACTTACCCTGTCTACAAATCAATTGTAGGTAGTTTGAGTTGGAATTTACTTTTGACGTATTTCGACACTCGTCACCGATCCCACAGAGACAGGGTTTACTTAGGAAATATTTTTGTCTTTTTAAATTATAGAAAAGATTGGGGGAGATAAAGTTTGATTTTGAAAAATAGAAAGAACATAAACAACAAATACTTTAATAAAACTCTATAAAACAAAGCATTCTCGGGATTGGAAATCATACACATAATCTTGTTCATCAAATTGTCATTGTCTTAGAAATATAGGTTTTCATAAAAATCAAGGATGGTATGTTAAGCCTACACTACTTCGGGTTAAGACAGTAGCGTTTGTATTCTTCACTAATTATGTCCTAAATGTTTGAGATTTCCGTTTATATTACCCCCGCCCTATCACAAACGGGCATTCCGACTTATCTCTAGCTGACCATAATTAGTAAGAATCCATTAAGAACGAGAGTCAACATACTTTTCATTGAAGGAACATCCCTAGGCCGTTGAACTACTTTCGTGATCAATGAAACCTAGTTTCTTTATATGGTTCCGTCAATCGAGATTCTCCGCTAGGTCCATCTCTCAATTGTTTGAATCATACAAGTTGGACATCTCCAAAATGTAAGACATTTAGAGATTGATATAAATAAATTGTTTAGATGAAGATAGAAGACAAGACTTTATTTATTTTAAGATGATGAACATGTATGCTTTTGAGTTTCCAACCCCAAGAACAAGGGGGATTTACTCACTAGCCATCTAGAACATATAAGCAATTAAAAATAGAGAATAGAGTAGAAAACTTATGAAATAGAAGGCAAATGGCTGGAAATAATGCTTCACTTTTATTGCTCTTCTCCAAAGTAACTTCAAGAACAAAACATAGACTTTGATCTTCAAAATATCTTTGGAAATCAATATGACAAGTATTTGTGTTTAATGTCTGATGAATATCTATAAAATATCAGTCAATTTCTATATCTAAGACTGAGTACAAGAGGTCTTTTTATAAGGGGGAGGGAACTCTTCAAGAAGGTGCCTTCAAAAGGTGCCTTTTAATCTGCAGTCACGACCTTGCACGGCCGTGTCAAGGGATTTGCACGGCTGTGCACCCTTGACGCCAGTTTTGAATTTGAATTTGGAAGACTTGCACGGACGCTCCGAACTTAGCGGCACGGCCGCTCCGAGGTTGACACGGCCAGGTCCAGTTCAAGGCTCGGCCACTCCATGGTTTAGGGCCACAAATGGCTTGTCATGGCCTTAAGTGCACGGCCGCTCCACCATTAGCTGCACGGCCGCTCCACCTGGATTTGGCTTTGTGTGTTTGTTTTGTTTTGTTCTCCTCCATGTCTTTTATCTCAAAGTACCCAAGCATCCTTTTGACCATAAAAAGGACCTAAAACCTATGAAAAAAATGCATGAAACATACCAAAGGCGTAAAATCTAATAAATGTGAAAAAGTAAATAAAAAGTACTTAAAATGAAATGAAAATGATGATTTATCCATGTAAAAGTATATAAAACTTAGGATAAATGACTATATAATAGTCACTTATCACTACTGCTCCAATCTCGTGTATCCAAGGCCTCCCCAACAATACTTAAAACGTAACAGGGATATCAATCACTTGGAACTCAACCGCCATTTCCTTACCTCCGAACAACAAATTCAAAGAGACAATTCCCAAAACTGCTCTAGAAGTCGAATCATTGGCTTTGATGGTTTCGTTAGACGGTTTGAGACTCATTGCATCAATATCCAACATGCTCATCATTTTCGCTGGAAGCACATTCATAGCTGAGCCGTTATCTACCAATACGTGAGGGATTCGGTGCTCCTCTAAAGGCACAGTAATATGCAAAGACTCATTGTGTCTCAATCCATAGGGAGGTAAATCAAGCTCTGTGAAAGTGATAATGTTTCCGTACTGGGCTGTCCCAATCAACTGACATGCCTCATCCGAGGTTGCATTGACGGACACCCTAGTCTTGGATAGAGGTTCTTCCAGCTTCAGTTTATGGGGATAAGATGATGTAAGCAACGACCACAAGGAAATGTCGGCTTGAGCTCTCTTTAGCTGAGTTAAAATTGGATCATCCTGGACTACTTCCTCTCCAGCTAACCTATAAGGATCTCGAGAAGCCTGGGGATTCCGGACGGTTCAGCATTATCTGTTCCCATCATTCTACCTGACCGTGTTAGCAAATTAACTTCCTGATTATCTTCAGCCACAAAACTTCTGCTGGCTTCTTTAAGTTCAGCCAGTGTCAGGGGAGCTGAGCGAGTGTTGTACGGCCATGCTGCTTGCCTTATCTCATTTATTGACAATGGTGCCTCTAAACTAGCTGCTATTTTGAGCTCTTCCAAAGAGAGTGGGGACTCTTTTGGAACCACATAAGAGATAGCGTTGATAACCAACCGCTCCTCATATTCATCATAATCAACATAATTATTTAAATCAAGTAAATCATCGAGATACAAAACGTAACAGAAATTGTCTTTCATTTCATCAAAACAACGGGTTACATCAGCAATGACTTCCTTACAATTATTACTAGCGTTTCCATCTACAGACTCATCGAATTCAATCACATTCACAAAGTAGTCCTGACCAAAATCAATTAGATTCACATTGTTGCCTGGTAGAGGGTTCTTGATGATGTTGGGACGGGGAGACTTCTCAATCTTCTTCTCGTCAACTAACCCCTGGATGATTTTCTTGAGCGTGAAACAGGTGTTGGTGGTATGCCTGGGGTACTGGTGGAATCTGCAGTATTTTCTCTCATCGAGGTTAGGGTTGGGGTGGAGAGGACCGTAGTTCTCCAAAGGCTTAATCATTCCGGTTCTGAGCAAACCATTGAAGACTTCCTCCGTGGACATACCAAGATCATCAAACCTTTGTTGCTGCCTCGGCTGGAATCTTCCGCCGTTCTGTCCATTATTATTTCCTCCTTGCAGATTGTTAACACTACTATCCTTGGCCACCTCCCTTCCTTTCGGAGCCATTAAAGAGACTGGGTTAGCTGTTCGATAACGGAATCCTCCGCCTCCACTATTACCACTAGCATTTGCACTCGGAGTGAGGTTGAAAAGTCTGTTTTTGCTTCGGGCACCCATCCCAACCATTTCTCTTAAGTCCGGGTACCATCCTTTTCCAATGGCTTCACACAACACGGGCTTCACACAGGACAAGAAAATGTCCTTCTGATCTTGCAGAGGGATCGGTTCAGATAACTCGTTGAGCTTGGCATTCCATCTCTTGTAAAATTCTGTTATTGATTCATCACTCTTCTGAATGGTACCCACTAAATCATCTCTGGTTGTACGCCACTCGAGATTTCCCCTGTATTTTTTGAGAAAGGTTTCAGTAATCTGGCTCCAAGTGGAGCGACCTTCTTGTTTTAGGGCAAGAAACCATGTAAGCGCCGGGCCCTTGAGAGTGAGGTGGAAATGAGAGGCCATGAACTCGGGCGTACAACCCATTGCTCCCATTGTCATCACGTAGGTATCAATATGGGTTTTCGGGCACGCTGTACCGTCAAATTCCATCTTAGGCATCTTAAATTTGTGGGGGAGGGGTGTCACTTGAGTTGGATCAACTACTTTAAGACCGCTGGAACCCACTGTTAACTTGTCAATCTGTTGCTGCATTTGCTTTAACAATGCCGTCACCTATGGAGTCATTCCCGGGATTTGAGGAATAGAAGGGGCAACCATCGAGGAAGGTACTCGAAGAGCAGATGAAAAATCCGGAACATGCCTAATCGGCAGAGCAGCTGGGGGGAGGCCAAAAGTACTAGGAACATTGATGTTGCTGTCCAACAAACTTACTGAACTCGGAACCCTATTCCCATACATGTCATACCCGTTGAACTGAACATTCGGCTGCTGCGGACAAAACTGAGTTGACTGGTATCCAAACTGACCTTGAGCTGAAAATCCGGTGCCCACATAGGGAGCTGAGTACGAAGTGGAACCGTATATGTGCTGAGTGAGAGGAGAACAAATAATAGGTTGGGAGAAGCTGCTTCAAAACTGAGACTGACTATGAGGATACTGCCGAAATCCGTCCTGACAAACTTGGCTACCCGATAAGCGATACTGGCTGTTCTGCTGCTGCGGAGCCTGGAAAACACTTTGTTGCTGACTGAATTGCCCATACTGATAACCATCCTGATACACATTGACTTGAGGCTGAGAATAGCTTCCTTGGAGCTGAAAACCATATTGACCCTGTGGCACTGAGACCTTAGGAGCTAGCGAGGAAGTCAAGTCAAAGAAGTTCGACGACTGGCTACCACTTTTGCTGAATCCATACTGAGCACCTTGGCTGTGTATCTGAGAGATTGGGGGAGGAACCCTTCCTTGGACATTCACGGTCACTTCCGGCGATGACATTCGGTCAGGACGAGGAGCATAATTCAGAGGAGGAGGCATGGCATGGTAAGTGGGTTGGGGTCATAGTGATAAACAGGCTGCATAGGGGAGGCAGATCCAAGACTGTGTAGAGAAAGCATCACCATTTCCTGCCATTTCCGAATTTGAATCAACTGAAACTCCAGAAACTTCTCGAACCGCCTCGACAACACGGACTAAACGGGCACCTGGGACGGAGGAATGGATCCAACTCGCCGTAACTGCAGGGGTAGATATGGATTGATAAGGGAGTGAAGGAAAAGACTCTTTAGAAGGTACGGGAGAGGGAAGGATAAAGGGAAAGGACAGACTCGTGCAAACATCTTATTTATGTTCAAGTAGAAATCGGTGTCTTTTAAATCCTAAGTAAGGTTGGAAAAGGATAAGCCTTTATTTACGCATTCTAAGACCTCGGGGGAAACCTAGAGACGCAACATTCAAATTATACCAAATGTTTTGCATGGAAATTAATAATAGGCAATAACACCTAAACAAGACCTAAGAACAATATGGGACGGACGAGTGATCCAAATTTCTGGGGAAATTTGGGCAGCATAACGGGTATTCTTGAAGAATTTCAAAGAAAAATCCGGCATGACCTCTCGTCGGTGCACGGTGACAATGCGGCATGATTTCTCGTTAGAACATGTCACGAGAGTGACGTGTCCATACGTGAAACCATGTTGCATTGGCAACATGCCCACACGTGCTAGGTTTTGGGATAGGTATATATGTCCTATTACAAATTTCAAAATAACTCATTTTAGTGTAATTAAAAAATGTTGTATCCAAAAACCAACCATGGGGTAAGCTTTAAAGTGTGGCGCCACCTATGATGCACTAGGGGAATAGGTTTGATATTAGGCGCTCAAGCGTAGGCGACATACATCACCGTTCGCGATGCCGTCAATCGCACCCGAGGGTTCTAAATCTATGTGACGTAGTGTGCGGATGACTATGTTCTTTTATTTATGAAAAATAAATTTTGAAACCATTTTTTTTATTTTCTTTTTATTTGAAAAGGAAATACAAACGAAAAAACACACATAGATACAGATTAGAAAGGTACAATAATCAACTGCACATTCCGATCCAAGGGACTGCCCTTAGTCAAAAACCTGCACAACTGCTCAGTGGCCAGTTCTGTCGCGTGACACAGGACAGAAGGGTCCAAGGCTGTCGCACGACTTAGATAGCCACTGAAACAGAACCTGAAACAGGAATTCAGCCCCTGCCTCCTCATGGCAAGGAACAACTCACAACACCAGAAAAGAGCAACATAACAACAATGAAGCACACAATGGCACACAAATCTCACAATCCCATAAAATGCATGTACCACACAAAGTCATTATTGATGCACACAATATGAACACATTGGATGTTTAAATGAATGAAAGCTTGACCCTCTTAATTTTGAAAAACAGGTTTTCAAAAGACCATCCCCAGCGGAGTCGCCACTGAATGTACGCTCGCCGAAATTTTAAAATGTTTTTGGGAGTCGCCACGCCATGTTTTAAGGTACACTTTGAAAAACCTTTGAAAATAGAGAAAAGGGTTCGGGGGTCAGGTTACGTGTTGGGAAGAACTTGAGGGTTCACCCAACACGCCTCGTCCGTAAACGAGTCTTTCGAAATAAACATCCAAAACATTCATAGTGTGTGCAAACAACAATGACAAACAAATATGGTAAATGAATTTTATTAATTGAATGGGAGTGTTACAACTTGTGAGCCACTTGGAACAATGGGGGGCCACATCCCAGATTACAGATCTGAGAGCAACTTACAACTGGAAAAGGGTTACTGCAGATGGGCAAGATGTGTCGCGTGACACAGGATCTGCCTGGCGAGTTGTGTCGCGTGACACAGGACTCATCAGGGCAGACTGTGTCGCGTGACACAAGATGCTTATCTGCAGCAACCTTACAAACTGAACACAGATCAAACTAAGATCAAATCAAATCAAGTTACAATATCAGATCAACTCATATAACCACGAATTAACTATGAAATGACCAAAGGGGTGTAGATATGGGGAGATCCGCACTCCCTTGGTAAACAAACCACCAATTCAATAAGATCAAACTATGAACAAGCAATTAAACCACTCAGATCAATTAAATAGAGAGATGGAGATTGGAGTTCAATAATTAAGACAGATGGAGTCTAATTACCGAAGCAAATGAGTATAAATTGATTGAATTATGAAAATGACAAGATCTAAGAGAGAGAAGTAGGGAATTGGTGAGTTACCCTAGAAGATCCACGAATCCTATACCCAGTCAGGTATAGCCCTTCAACAAGCAGCTTTTGAGGCAAATTGAGCTTGGGAGGAGTGGTGGTATGGAGGTCTAAGTGGTAGTATGTGGATTGAATTGAATGGAGGAAGGATTTGAGGAATTTGGGTATGAGAGAGAGAGTTGTGGGTGTTTGCAGTGTGGGTGCTACGTTTCTAAATGGGCAGAGTAACAGTATGCAAAAGAGGGATCCAGATATGAGAGGGGTAGGGTCATATTTATAGGCTGCTGATGATGGGCAAGGTGTGTCACACGACCTTCTGCTTCCATTTTCCATGGCTCGAGATGTCGCACGACTAAGCAAGCCACTAATCGTTTCTGGAGCCAAAACCTGGTTCTGGAACATTCCAAGTTAATTCCCAATAAATCCAAGATGAATAATACCTTATAGGTCCTTTTGCCCGAGAAAAATACTTAAAAGTACTTTATTCGCAAGAAACTTATAAAAAGTTTCCAGAAGTCTCGGAATAGACCGAAAATTTACCAAAACGCCCCTAATGCCATTTTATCATATTAAAATGCACCTATGAAGGGTCGCGAATTGGATTGGCGTACTCAAAGAGCCCCTCGGCAACGTCACTTATGGAAGAAGTGAGGTTGTCGACAAGAAGGACCCAATCCCAATGAGCGGCTGGGGATATGGCGGATGGAGGAAAAATGATTGATGAGATCGGATGACTGGACCTTTTGAGAAAGGATTCCTACGTATTCCTGGTGGGAATCAAGCCGGCCGTAGTTCGAAGATTGACCGTTAGGGGAGTCACCCGAAGATTTGACTGTTAGGGGAGTCACCCGAAGATTTGACTGTTCGGGGAGTCACCCAAAAATTTGACTGTCCGGGGAGTCACCCAAATATTTGACTGTTCGGGGAGTCACCCAAAGATTTGTTTTGACTATTCGGGGAGTCACCCAAAGATTTGACTGTTAGGGGAGTCACCCGAATATTTGACTGTTCGGGGAGTCACCCAAAGATTTGACTGTTCGGGGAATCACCCAAAGATTTGACTGTCCGGGGAGTCACCCAAAGATTTGACTGTTCGGGGAGTCACACAAAGATTTGGCTGTTAGGGGAGTCACCCGAATATTTGACTGTTCGGGGAGTCACCCAAAGATTTGACTGTTCGGGGAGTCACCCAAAGATTTGTTGATGCTTTTAGAAAAGTAATTGACTGAGATATGCTTTCATACCTGTGATGTGCTTACATGTAGCTGCCGGAGGGACTTAGGCTACGGCTGATGATGATGGAGGGTTGTAGCTGCCGGAGGGTCTTTGGCTACAATTGTTGATGTTCGTGGAGGGTTGTAGCTGCCAAGGGATTTAGGCTACTGTTTTTTGATGAAGAAGGGTAGCTGCCAGGGGACTTAGGCTACGGCTGATGAAGAGTTGTTGGTTTTCCGTGTAAGGGACGGTCTTTGTTGGTGATTGACTGACTTTGGAAGCATTTGTCGGGTAGGAAATGAACTTTGCTTGTTAGATTACCATGAAAAGTGGATTTTGCTGCCGATTTGGCGACGGGGCCGATGATCTTGATGAATATTGTTGGGAGACTGCTAGCTTTGAATCCTTTGTCATGATTTTGGTTGAGGGACAGTCCTCATGATTCGATTGAGCTCGGTTGATTATTGACCTGCATGGGGAAACAACACTACAAGCACTTTATTTGACTACGCTACTCTGTTAGCAAATTTTGAACAAGATTAGACTATGTTAGTTTGATTACACGAGTCCATCCGCTCTAGGAAATGGGATGATGAGTGAATGAGGGAAATATGATGGTTGTATTGAATGATCGGCTTTGCCGGGTTTGTATATGAGATGATGAAATTGAATTTGTATCGGATGAGTGTGTATAGGGATACATGTGGTGGAGTGAACCCTCTCCCATGCATTTATATGGGGTGCATATATATGGGTATGTGTGTATGGGAGGTGTATTGCAGCAACAGCGAGTTGGAGAGTGCCCTGGGAAGGTAGGCTTGCAGAAACTTTGATGATGTCTGATATTGGCCAGATGTGTCGCCCGACATGCCATGCTATTCTGGCAGGTTGTGTCGCACGACTAGAGGAGGCTCGTAACAGGCCTTTTTAAATCAGCCCAGAATTCATTTGCAGGCATTGCCCTTTTAGGAAGAGAAACCCAGCAGCCCCAGTTTGAGAGACAGGCGATTTCTTTGACAAATATTGTAACTTTCAACCACAATGGAGCATTATAACAAAGAAGTAACTTCCCGGGAGCTTCAATTTCACCAAGACTTCATTGAAATTTCGCATTTTCACCAGAAGCGACATAGGAAACTTGTTGATAAGAGGTACGCCATGCAATGCATTTGGTCTTTGAAAGACTGGAGGATTGATTGGGATTTTCTTCGAGCTGCTTCATGTTTTATGGACTCGGAGAGACATGTGTTCACTTTGTCATACAATGATTTGACGCCAACCATGAAGGATTTCAGAGCATTGACAGGCCTGAGGGAGGCAACGACTGTATCATTTCCCCGGGATGAACGGTCGATTACGGAGCAGTTATCAGCTTTTTTGAGTTTACCGGCAGACCAGGTAGTACCCATGATTCTTGATGATAGGACTATAGATTTGACCCATATGGCCAGATTGCGCCTTTCCATTCCTGAGCTGTTTGATCTTTCTACATCTCTGGACGTATTTATGATGTTTACCCTTTCGGCTTACTATTTCTGTGGATATATCGGAGTCTGCACGGGTGCATTGCTGGAGATTGTCAGGCAACTCAGGGGTGATCGAGGTGTGGACCTTTGTCGAATCCGGCCTGGACAGGGAGAGATGGACCTTTGTGTGCATCATTAATGACTTTGTGTGGTACATGCATTTTATGGGATTGTCAGGCAACTCAGGGGTGATCTTCTTTCCTAATAATAATAGAGATCCTACCTTATCTTCTTTCTTAATATCAATAGAGATCATACATGATCTTCTTTCCTACTTAATTGGTTTAGATATGTAGTTATATTTAATTACTAATTCATTTTCCTAGTTATATAGGTGTTTTATGTTTACTCATGCATAAATACTATCTAAAAGATCAATATAATTGAGTTTTCCTTTTACCAAAACCTATAGTTACTTGAGGATGTTAAGGATTAGGGTATGTGAAATTAGATTATATGACAATTCAATAAATATTTAATTTTGTTCATTTATTCTGATATCGATGGCATATATTAATGAAGTAATTTAAAAATATTTTGTACATTATATTTGCATGCATATGTATCTAATCTAGCTTATTTCTCATTTCGGCAAACTATTGTACTGTGACGACGTACCAACTTCCTTTTGTTTTGTTTTATCTCTCCCCTGACTTACTTATTCTATTGTAACAAACACCTCCGCAATACTTGATCAAAGCAGTTAAAGAAAACACTAATTTTCTCTCTCTCCAAATCTTCACATCACCACTATTATAAAGGCGTCATAAGTGCCGCCTCCGCCAATGTGATTCCTTGTTCAAATTCTGCGTTGCTTCACCATTTCCGCTCTCTCTCTCTTCTCGTTACCCTCAGGTTTGGTATCTACTTCTTTTGTTTGTATTTATTTGTATAACCATCGATTTTATTATATATATTTTCTATATACTCCTGAAAATATGTGTACATCGGAGGCTAGCCTACTTCAATTCACAACAACCATCGTCAAATACTCCCGAGAGAGAGAGAGAGAGAGAGAGAGAGAGAGAGAGAGAGAGAGAGAGAGAGAGAGAGAGAGAGAGGGAACCACAATGAATAATCAATTTTTTTTTAATTTTTTTTTTTTTTAAATTTTCTCTTGATCAAGAGATTTATTTTTGGAAGAATGCAGTATGGTTTAACCATATTTTCGTTGATTATCATTTTTTTTTCTTCCTATAAATGAATTTGGGAGTGGGAAAGTGTTAAGTGAGATCTATATATTAACACAATCATCTACATGTTTGATTTTTTTTTTTTTTTTTTTTTTGTTGAATTAGGATAGAGAAATTCATAATCTGAAATATGATCGGGAAATCAATCGATTATTGCATGCAATGAGATGATTGAGTTGACAGAAAATGACTCCATTTTTTTAGAGAGGATCTATACACAATATTCTTGTTTCGTTCCAATTGATTTTGGGCTAGCAACCGTCTCCTTTCGTTCCCAAATAAATATTCAAATTTTTTGTCGAGTTTTTATTTTTAATATTAACTATTTCGCTACCGTAACCCAATCTTTATTTTAATCTCGTATCATTTTCATTACAAATTGAGTGTAATAACGTATTTACCTTTTTTGTTTAAGAAAAGTATCAACCTCTTTTTATTTTTTATGTTTATTTTAAGTTTCTCATGCATCTACGCTATCATGTACTGTATATTTAGAAGAGTAAATCTACCCAAAGATATGCAACAATATACTGTTAAATCTAACACATACTAATATTTATAACTTCCTCAAATGAATTTAGTATCAAGTATATTTAGAGGAGGTTCATGTGTTTTAATAATGGAGTTTGCTATGCATTTAGGCACATGATGCTTATTAATTAACTTGATGTTTCAGAGATCGAGCATAATCAAAAACGAATATTTCAAGTGTAAGTTTAATTAGTAGGGTTGAATGCAAAAAGGCATGGACAATGACCTTATTAACTAGAAAGTTCGAGGTTCTGAGTTTTTCTTCGTTATCTTCGATATGTAGTCAAAAATTATGGAAAATTGGATAGAGATATAACTTGTAATTTCAAAACAGGTTGGTTGAATTGCAAAAGTGATAAAATATTTTTATGTGAGACCAACATGCTTATAAATTAAAGGGCATATTCTATTGCGCACGTTAATTAGACGTGCACTATATGACACTAGGTGTTGTGTCGTAAAACAATGTTACGTCCATATGAATGTGCATATGTTAAAGGAGAATATGTGGGAAATGATGGATTTGGTAATAAGGTGACGGGAGTTGAATTCATTGAATATAAGATGAGTTAGAATCATTCTAGGTAATGAGTCATGTGAGATAAAAACCAATTAATTAATGCATTGCTTATAAGATTTTAAAAGAGGAGAAGTGATAAAATGATGTATAAGATGAGATAGAATCATTCCAAAAAAAAAAAAAAATTGGAAGCATGGCTTTGTTGTAGTTGTAGTTGCTGTGTATTTATGTTTTGTTTTTACCATCATTGTCCATTCATGTTAAGTAATTATTTTAGGAATACTTATTAATTAATTGCTCCTTAAACTTGGATTAGCTCACTTTTATTTGTACATGATCAACTAACTATGTCTTCATCAATGAATAATTGTTTACAAGGAAAGTATGGCTAGCTCAAACTCACCTTGTGCAGCCTGCAAATTACGTCGTCAGAAATGCACCCAAGAGTGCATATTTGCCCCTTATTTCCCACCCGACCACCCCAAGAAATTCGCAAACGTCCACCAAGTCTTTGGAGCTAGCAACGTAGCCAAAATCCTCCATGAACTCAACCCCGCCCACAGAGAAGACGCCGTCAACTCCCTAGCCTATGAAGCGGAAGCCCGCCTCCAGAATCCAGTCTACGGGTGCGTAGGGTTCATTTCCATACTCCAGCACAAGCTTAAGCAAGTTCAGTATGATTTATACCATTCAAAGAATGAGTTAGCGAAATACGCAGGGGCATCCGCCATGTTACCCGTTTTTGATCCGGGTTTAATCCAACAAAACCCGCCGAATATGGGACTTTTGCACCAGTGTAACATGCAACCGATGATGGCGTTACAACACGAGAATCAGATGGTGATGATGCAGCAGCAGCAGCAGCAACAACAAATGGTTGATCAGGCACAACAATTAGCGGTAATGGGCACATTTGAGGAGCATCAACAGCAGCATACAGAGGTTGTAGCGTTTGGTAATGTGTACGATAGTAGACAAGTTAATGGTAGTGGATTTAATCATACGACGACGGCCAATGGGGATATTTCGCCCTTTTTGGCTTTGGGTACTTACGACAATAATATTGATTATAATCAGATTGAACAGCAGCAGCAGCAGCAGCAGCCGCAACAGTTTTTGCTTCAGCAACCATTGGAGAGAGGTGGAAATGAGGAGGCGGCTGGCTAGAAGCTTCGGTCCGTCCCTTTAATTACATATCGCAACAATTCGCTTGCGAAACTGTCAGGTTCGGCAGAATATTTTTTTTAGAGTGTATATTTTTGATTCTAGGTACCTTTCTGCTCTCTTTTCGGAGTTTTTTGCTACAGAGTAATTAGTAAGTTCAAACGGAGTATATGTTAGACAGGGATGATAGACCGCTCTGAATGTGTTTTGCTTCAAACTGTTGTTTGCCTTCAGTACTCAACTCTTTTGAGCATTTTCAGAAACGAATTATGAACAACGGATCTCGCTAATTGAAAAGATAAAATTTGAGATTCAGTTTAAAAATAAATATTGCATTTGACTTGTCAATATTTTTAAATATTTTTAAGGTACGAAAATTGCACTAAAATTGTTTAGTGATTTAGAAACATAATATTTAATATTTAGATTGAAGGGGCAGAAAAAATTAAATATATGTAATTATTAAGGTAAGGAAAGAAAGTATCAAAAGAAGCTTTCGGGTGGAAACAAAAGTACAACCAAACGAGTTGAATGGCTAAAGCAGCTTTCGGGTGGAAACAAAAGTACAACGAAAGCAGCCTATTTTTGAGCGGGAGTGTAATTGGTCCGGTTAAAATTGTAATTGGTCCGGTTAAAATTGTGGTTCGAAATTGAATCAAATTAAATAATGTGATTTAGTTCGGTTTTCAAGCAATAGTGGTTTGGTTCGATTTCAAAAATTATCAAACTGTGTGGTTCGATTTGGTCTGCGGTTTGGACCCTAAAACCACGATTCGAGATCGCGAGACCGAACCACCAAACCAAACCACCAAACTGTTCAATATTAACCGTAGATATGTATATCTTTCATTTTCACCTTAGATTTAGATTTGAAAACTCCTAATTTTATTCATGGGTTTTAGCTCATAACCCTTTTTTTCTTTTGATTTATCTTCTTGTAATAATGTTAATTCACTCTTTAGAACATAACATTACAAGTACTCAAATGACATTTTGTTATTATAAACACAGAAGCACAATTTCAAGTTGTGTTTAAATACCAAATTCTTATGTATGTTATGTTTGGAAAATTAAAAAAAAAATGACAATGAATTGTTTAGTTTGAAACCATGTTCTAATTAATGGTTTAAGCAATGTTCTATTTCATGGTTTGAACCGTAGTTTGAATTGTCGATTAAACCATGGTTCGAATCGTAAAATCAAACCGCGGTTCGAACCAAATCGAATTAAACCATGGCGGTTTGGTTCGGTTCGATTCGAATTTTTTCATGGTTCGATTCGATTTGAGATTTTTCTAAACCGATTACTAGTGGTTCGGTCCGTAAATTGACCCAAATCGAACTAAACCGAACCATTTTAATGCAAACGGAGGCTAGAGATTAAAATGACTGAACGATAAATAAGAATCAGTAATTGAAAGCTTCAAGCTTTTCTTTTCTATTTCATAAAATCAAATTCTGCCTAAAAACAAAACCCTAACAATGTTTAAATACTAATTCTAAGAACATTCTAGAACCCTACCAAACCCTAATACAACTTTCCAAAGAAAAGACCAAAATACCCTAACTTAATAATTCATAAAACAAACACTTAAAGCCCTAAACCCAACAACATTGCAGCCCATTGCACTTTGCCAGCCGCAGGCCTGTTTCTGATGCCCCGCTGATGTTTCGCCTGGCTGCTGCCCAGGCGCCCGCCTGGCCTAAGGTGAGGCGCCAGCCTCGCTTCCAGAGCTGCCTCTGTTTCTGTTGCTGCCTCTGTTTCTGTTCAACCTGTATCACATTTACACCCCTATTTTTGAAAGGATTTATTTCCCAAGTGCCCCTATGTTCAGATTTTATGTCATTTTAAGGAGCCCCATTTTGTAAATCATAAATAAAGGTTTCAGTCCAAATTATATTTCCCCTCACACACCTCGCTTGCGATCCCGTGATTTTAATAGAAATATGATCTTCCTATTTTACCTTCATATATATACTCTTTTTCAACCTAGGGTTTCAGTTTCTCTGTTATGTATTACCTAGCAATCCTTGTTGTATGTTGGTTAATGAAGAAGATTTTATGTGCATGAATATGTTGGTTCGTCGGAACAGGCTTGATTGCATAGATATTCGTGTGAATGAAAGTGGTGATTCTAGTATGAATGATGGGGGATCTGAATCATCTAAATTTGTTGGTCACTGTGGTATTGAATCTGGTGATATTGAGTTTTGTAGTAGTGGTAGTAGTCGGAACCATGTTGCTGTGAACTTTTTCCATCATAAAGAGAAGGTGCTAAAAAGTACAGAATGGGCAACTGTAATTCAAAAGGTTGGTCAGATATTTGAAGGGGGTTGTCCAGAGTTTAGAAATGCACTTTGTAATTTTGCTACAGAAGTTGGATTTGAATTTGAATATCTGAAAAATGACAAAAAGGGTGTTACTGCTCAGTGTAGATATAAAGTGGACAAAGGTTGTCCTTGGAGGATTCACGCATCAGTTGAAAAGTTTAATGGATTTCTCTATATTAGGACGTATGTTCCAAACCATACATGCATAGATATTGTTAATAATGGGTTTGGACAAGGGCAAAGGTTGAATTCAGGCGTAATTGCAAGTGTTTTAATTGATGATGTTAGAAGTAATCCATCTATTAGGCCAAAGGATGTTGTTAATGATCTTAGGAAGGATTATGGGCTTGAAGTGTCATACAAATCTGTTTGGAGAGGCGTTGAGAAGGCAAAGGAAGCTGTGTTTGGTGACGCGGGTTTAGCATATGACAATATGAGAGATTACTTTGATAAAATAAAAAAGTTAGACCCATGTTTTCAATTTAAGATTAATTATGATCATGAGACGTCTCGATTTGAGCATTGTTTTGTTGCATTTGGTGCATGTCTACATGGATTTAAATTCTGTCGGCCTATGTTATTTCTTAATAGGACGTTTCTTTATGGAAAGTACAAAGGGACTCTTTTGGCAGCAACAGCAAAGGATGGAGATAATGGTATGAAACTTGTCTTTTACCTTAGTTATAGGACATACATTTATTTTTGTTTTTTTAGTTGAAATTATATTTATTATTTACTTTCTTTTATGATTGTAGGTCTTTTCCATGTTGCTTTGAAAATTGTAGGCTTTGAAAATTTAGAAAATTGGACATGGTTTCTTGACAATCTGAAACCTCACATTAATGAAACGACAATGACATTCATTTCGGATCGACATCAAGGGATCATCAAAGCAGTTAAGGATATTATGCCCTCTGCAGCGCATTCATTTTGTATGTTTCATATGAGGAACAATCTAAGGGACAAACTGAAAGAATGTTCAGTAGAGCTTCGCTCAAATATGCTTCATAAATTTTCTCAGTGTTCGTTAGCTCCAACGCATGATATTTTTCAATTTTATTTGAGTGAAATGAAGAAAGAAGGTGGTACTAAGGTTGAAGAATTTATGGATGCTCTTCCAGTTGCCAACTTTGCGAGTGCTTATTTTTCGGGGAAGCGCTATGGTGAGATGTGCTCAAATGCTGCAGAGACTTTTAACTCTCAGATAAAAGACTATAAGGGGCTTCCAGTTTTGGAATTAATTGATCAAATCCGTTTGAAAGTGATGGAGAGAATGTTCAAGCGTAGACATGAATCTCTAAGTTGGAATACAAAATTGTGTCCATTGAAGGAGAAGAAATACAAAGGAAGGTTCGAGTATGGCAAGTTATGGACTATCACTCCTTCAAATGAACATTTGTTTGAAGTTACTCTGAACCATCCATGTCAGTTGATATTCAGTAGTCCAAATGCACATGTGGGAAGTGGCAACATGAAGGTTTTCCATGCATTCATGCCATTGCAGTTTTGTCAAGGACAAGAGAAGGTGCCTTACCATTTATTGAGCCTTATTTCTACACAAGTTACTACAAGTAGTGTTATGCTCTTTCTATTCCTCATGTTCCTTCATTTGGTAAACGTGTGGTTGCTAAAGAAGTTGTCATACTTCCTCCTGCAACTAAATGTCCTCCAGGTAGGTCAAGGAAGACTCAGTTTTCTTCTAGAGGAGAGGTTGCAAAAAAAAGAAAGATGACATTCTCTCGTTGTGGGAAATTAGGATATCACAATAAAAGGACATGCAAAGAACCTTTGCAGTTAGAACTATATGCTTTTAATTAGACATTGTTCTTCATTTCATACATTCAATTAGTTGATTTTACTCGGGGGTTTGAATGAATTTTTATTGGATTATTATTATTTCGATTTATATACAAGGTAGTTTTTATGAAGGCTTGTTAAGGATTTGTGGCTGAATGTGATATTTTGTATGTCTTATACCTTATATATAAGACCTGTTACAAACACAATGCAATTGAGTTTTTTCATTTTCATCCTTTAATAAGTCTTATATGTTACTTATAAGACTTTTTTAAAAAACAATTAATAATCCCAATGTTCAAATAGGTCTTATATATAACTTATAAGACCAAAATAATTTGTATAGAAAACTGATCCACTTTGTTTTTTCATACTCATATGTCTTATATGTTAGATATGAGATATCCATAGGCTCATAATGATAAAAATTATAGGTCTTATATGTTACTTATAAGACTTATTTTAATAAGTCTTATAAGTAACATATAAGACTTTTTAAAACACATTTAATGAAAACACAGTTATAAGGTCTTACATAGAACACCTGCTAATTCTTATATACTTCATCATAAACTAAAAAACAGTAAGGGAAACACATAACCATATCCTAATGTTTGAACAACCATATCCTACTGTTTGAACATAAACATATCCTACTGTTTGAACATAAGCATATGCTACTGTTTGAACAACCAAACTAACTACGATATACAGTGTTTTTGTGGTTCAAGAAGTCGTGAAACATTTTTGCCCTGTACATAGTTGCAGCACCACCATCATAACTTTTGCTCACTACCCCTTTCTCAAAAATATCCTGGGCAGCCATCAACACATGAATTCCAAAATCAAGACTTCCATATCTTTGTTGTGGAGTCCACTTTACCTTGTTGAATTTTGGCTTTTCAATTTCTTTTTCAGGCAAATCTTTGTCTTTACCAGATAATACATGTTTTACATAATCAAACTGAATAAAGAAAAGAAAATAAAACAATCAGACAAATAAAAATTGAAAAGAAAATACAATAATCAGTCAAATAGAAAATTATGAGCTTTTTGTTAAGAACATACCATTTTTCTGCCATTAATAATATAGCTGTCTTGCCCTGTTCTCGGATGCATTGAATTGTAAAATGAGTACTCCCCAGTTTCTGTATCCAAGACGAGCAATGTCCAATGATCAACTGTCCTGGCATTAGGATGCCCATTTGCTGCAGTGTGTACTGGCATAAGAATGTATTTGGCTTCTTCTTTTGCCAACTTCAATAGAACTTTGTCAACAACTCTTGCAATATCATCACTGTTCTTTTGTCTCAAAAAACTCTGGATAGGAATAAATTATAAATGTTAATAAAGTCTGTTAGACAAAATCTATACAATCGAGCACAAATGAGAAAAGAATTACAATGAATTGAAATATAATATACAACATAAAAATAATAAAGAGAAAACCGTAAATTCATTGTCTTGAGTTTGCTTGAATCCGTGCCGTAACCTCCTTGAATCGTCATCTTGAATTTGCTTGAATCCGAGTCGTGAGTGACACACTCTCCTTAAGACTAATTCGCCCCCTCACTACGAGTGCTCGAGGTCTTCAATGGACGTTAGTCTCCCATGATAAAACGGATGAACCGGAACAACTTTGTACTTAAAGTTTTCCGGTGAATCTCACTATGCTTAAACAAAATCACCACTCAAAACTAATCTAGGAGGCCAAAGAAAAAGATGAACAAATTGCAAAGAGGAGGAGGAAGATTGAAGGAAAAATTTCTCTAATTTCATTTTGTGGGTTTTTCAAAAAATTGTTTTTCATCCAAAAGTCATCCAAATTAATCTTATATTATATGGGAGTCAATCCTTGTGTTTATGGGGATTTAATCCACAACTTGTAACCCCAAACTCATGGTATGCTCCCAATTAATCAAGCAATTTATTTCGGGACTCTTGGCATATCAATGGTGGGATTAACTTTTGAAAGTTACATTTTCAACTCACCTACTTTGAATTCATTATATCTTTCTCACCCAATATAAAATTGGACATCTAGATATACCATTCCAATGTTCCTACAAAGTGGAACATACACCCACAATAATCTTTAAGAAAAATACACAATTTCCTTCACAAATAACAAATTTTTCCAACAATCCCCCACATGAAGGAAATTGATGACGAGTTTGGTGATAGAGTTCGGCAGACGAAAACTTGCATACGATAGGTGTGGGAAAAAGCCCATTGAACCTTCGCTCGTACAAGCATATTTACTCTACTCGCAAATCGATAGACGCGATGTCCTTGAATCGTTATGCTTTTTGTGTAGCCGATCATATGCTTGACACAAGTAACGTCCTAACATAGTTCAATTCTCATAGCTATGTTTATTCATGGCCCTGAACATACGCCTGGTTCTGTGAGAGGGTCTAAGAATTGAGCCTCACACAATTCTCCTCGAAGCGGCCCCACTTCTCTCTCACATAGGTGATTTCTTAAAGGTAACCCGTATTACCCCGCTCGAATTTTCGATGCGTAAGAATCATTAAAAGCCATAAGCTTATCCTTGTCCTTTCGGGATGTCACTAACAGGAATGGACTTGGGGTTGGTTCCCCCACAGTGACGCTGCAAGTCTTTTAACAGTTAGATTGTCCCATTTAATCTAGTTCTTGGGATCTCCAGTCATCTAGATTGGGTTTTTCGCTGTGTTTAACTTTTAAGAGGCTTATGTCTCATTCCCCTCATCAAACTTTCAACTAACTCTCTATTTAACCCTTTGGTTAACGGATCGGTTTTTCATTTGACTTCGCATTGTCAAATTAGTTGAGAGTAGTTATTTAATGGTATTATGTCTTAGACATAAATGTCTAGATTACCATTACACACATTGCTATATGTCTTTTCAATCATAAATTGACTTTAGCAATATACCATCTTGCTAACACAAGCTTTATCCATTTGATACTTGTTAACTCAAATTCATTTAAATCTCAGCTATTCCATATTGATCATTTCAAAAATTTCAAGAATATCCACCTAATGACTTGTTTAACAACAAGTCTATTAGTTTTTCTTGAATTTGAATCAACAGATCAAATTGACTAGAATTTCCCTTAGTTAACATATCGTTTTTGGATTTAATTAACAAAGTGACGTAGTCACTCTTGTTTAAATCCACACAATCAAACCTTTGATGTCATTATCTTTGTACTTGTCTCAAGTCATGCAATGACTTTACAAACTAGCACATTTTCTTCTAGGTTTCATTTCTTGAACCGTTTCAACACTTTGATCTGTTTCATTCAAAGTATCATATATTCACTTCCATGAATTTGACATCAATACTTGATTTCCATTGATTTTATTTTCTTTTGATTTTTATATATATTCAAACTTATTGAATCATATATAACAAACAAATATGCACAATTGTTATGAACATAACTCTTGAAACATAATTCACCATTTAGTAACCAAATTCAATTTCTTTGGTAATTGGACTTGCTACTTTGCGAAACACCCCCACATTAATAAGTGTACGTAGGCCTACCTTTCCATACTTCATATGGACATCTCATTGTTTTCTTGGGGAAACCTCTCTAAAAGGTAATTATTTTCCAAAGTATACCCACCCCCACATTTTCGGAGTAGTCCCAAAATTAGCAATAATGCCAATTTCCATTATTAACACCATTTGATCATGATGTACATTGTGGATACTTTGTTTCATTGCTCATGTACAACAAACCCCTCGGGTTATTCTATGTAAATTTTCTCTTCTAAATCGACATTTAGAAAGGTTATTTACATCCATTTGATGTATTTCAAATTCTGCTATGCAGCAATTGCAAATACAAATCTTTATTCTCGTGATTAGAGAATAAGTATAAAAGTAATCAAGGTCTTTATTTTTCTTGTAATTCTCAATTACAAGTCTAGCCTTATACTCATTGATTGTTCCATCGGTCTTCATTTCTTTTTGAAAATTCACTTATATGCTAGTGATTTACTACTCGGAGGTAAATCCACTAGTTTCCAAGTGTGATTTTCCAAGATGGAATCAATCTCACATATAATAGCCTCTTTTCACAAAGATCATTCAAAAGAGTTCAATACCTCTTTATAACTTTGTGATTTACATTCTAGAATGTAGGTTAGAAAATTTGGGCCATAAAATTTTCTCATCCAACCTCTTTTGCTATGTTGAGGTCCAACCTCTTCTTCACTATTTCATCATGATGAGTTTCTTCTTCTTCTATTGAATCATGTATCCGTTTAGATGAGTTTGCCTCATGTCTTGATGTACACGGAAACATATTCTCAAAGAAAGAGACGTTTCATGATTCCATTATAGTATTTTGTGCGCATACATTGAATCTTGAATTCATACACATGAATTCTATAAGAAGTACTACTATTTTATGCATACCCTACAAATATGCCACCAGTAGTCTTTAGTCCAATTTATACACAAACTCCACTTATTTGTGTTTTATCACTATCTCTTTAGTAAGTTGGTTTACAACTTTTCCTTTTAAAGAGATAGACTCATCATTTTGCTTTTTAACAAGCAATGATAAGGATAATAGATTACATATTACCACCATGTGTTTGAATTATCTTCACATTATAACCATCACTATGATTATTTAATTCAAAAGACGTTTTACATCTTAATTGAATTTCTTTTTGAATGAGGGCATATAATCCAATTAACGAGATTTATTCTCATTATTGATTACTACCTCAACTCACCGATTAATTCAATTTCCATTTTATTCATTCACATAATGAATATTATGATTGATGGCATCTACAAAAGATTGTCTCTTAAACCACAAGGTATATGTTTGACTTTTCAAACAAGTTTGACCAACTTTGTCTTTGCCTTGAGCATTTCAATATGCTTCATCACATTTTGCTTTCGCCACAAAAGTGTTAGAAAGTTCTTCTCTGAATCTCTATTCTCTTTTCCAACACAATACGAATAGCAAGCACCTTAACATTCATTTTACTCATTAATGTTTAAGGTGATTCTTGAAATCTTTTCAAGTAGGAAGCGATTTCTCAATTATTTCCGTCACTTGGAAATTTCACTCAACACCATTCATTCGACACGGTTTTCAAGAAAAATATTTTCAATTCTTCCATTAACCTTTTCTGTTTCATGGAGTCCATTATTTTAAAATCAAGAAAGCGGCCTACAAAGAATTTCTTTGCACCAAAATTCTCGATTTTATATTAATAGTCCAAAGACTCTCATCATTCCTTTGCCGTTTTCTTATTACTATACACATTACATAATGAATTCGACAATTCATTAATTATCTAGTTTCGGTAAAAGAGATTTGCATTTTTCAATCATACCCATGGCTTGAAAACATCCGTCTCATTTTCACCCAACTTTGTAAGATTTTCATTAAAAAAAACCTCACAACTTTGTAAGATTTTCATAAAAAAACCTCACTAGGTTCAAGATGATCAAATATAACATCTTTTGTTGCCATCACTCAAAGGTTAGGCCAACAAAATTTTCTCTCTTTTCAATATGGTGAGCCAAAATACTTGAAACAACCATATTTTTCTTAGGGAGAAACGCGTTTCTCCATAAGTTATGGAGAAACAGGTTTCTGGATATCCAGAAGCTTTGGAATTGATATCCAGAAGCGTTGGGACGGATATCCAGAAAAAAGATTTGAGACCAAATCCAAGGCCAAGACCAAATTTCTGATCTGGATATCACTTTCACAAGGTTCTGGATATCCAGAACATTGAATATGGATATCCAGAAGCCTTAAAACTTATATCCAGAAGCCAATTCTAAATTTCTGGATATCACTTACATAGGTTCTGGATATCCTTTCATAAGGTTCTGAATATCCAGAAGCCTTGGGACGGATATCCAGATGCTTTGGAAATGATATCCAGAAAAAAAAAATTGGGGCAAAGGCCAAGGCAAAAGCCAAATTTCTGATTCTGGATATTACTTTCGTAAGGTTCTGGATATCCAGAAGCCTTGGGACGGATATCCAGATCCTTAAGAAAGGATATCCAGAAGCACTAAATCCTCCAATATCGTCTCCATCTCCGCATCAAATTGCTCTGCCCTCTACATATTAACACCCTTTTCAAATTCAAACCTAAAAAACACGAATTAATCACCATAAATTGAAAGTTTATCGGAAATTTGGCTTCGATTTTTCAAGTAGTGGGAGCTTCAACGACAGCTCTAACCTCATCTGATTCTAAGAGATCTCATCGCTTACCGATTTCGGGTTTTGTTCCTTAAATTGGTCCAATGAATTTTGTTTTGAGAGGTCGCCGGCGATTGGTGAGGAGGGAGCGAGCTCCGGCGATGGGCTAGGTGAAGAAGACGACTGGGGCGGTGAAAGAATTGTTTGCGTATAGAGAGAAGCTTGGATTTGTGCGTTTAGAGAGAGAAAGGGCGTGAGTCACTGTGCGTCTTCTTTTGCAAAATGAATGACGGAAAAAACCCGTTTCTCCATAAATGACGGAGAAACGCGTTTCTCCCCAGATTTTGTGTTTTTCTGAATATTTATCTCCACACAAGGAGTCTTCCTCAATACCAATTATAAACTTGTTGTTATAAATAGAACTCTCTAATATAATTAAAGAATTCACCCAAAATAAATTGTTAATTCAATTGGAGAATTACAACAATTTATTTCTTATAACAACCCATATTATAAACCTCCAAAATTCTTAATGAAATTATAATTTGAGGTTACTTATTTCAAAACTTTAAAGGTCTTATCTTGAAGTACCTCTAAATTATAGAAATTATTTTCTCATTCACCAAATACACAATTTCTCTTAGAAGTCTACTTCTAAATATTTTGCGTCATTTGTCATCAACAATAGGATTTAACAACTTCCTTGAAGTCCTATTATTTTTTCATTATTTGACATTAGTCACTCATTTCACTTATAGGTTTTAACAACTTCTCCAAAGAAACCCTATAATTTTAGTTTTAGTCCTTGTGACATTTGTTAATGTCAACAACAATGGAATTTAACAACTTCTTTCAAGAAACTCCATTTTTATTTTTGTGACTTTTATCACTATTGACACTAATAGGATTTAACAACTCCGTTCAAGAAGCCCTATCATCTTTGTCAATAGATTATTGAAAATATGCAACGTTAAAGAAATACATCTTTCAACGTTCATCTTCTCAACTTAGTTCAACGAACATTTCGTTAACGTTAAAGATTACTTCTTTACCCGTTAATTTTCTCAACTTAGTTCCAACGAACTTTTCATTTATAAAATTCAACGTTAAAGACTAAATCTTTACCCGTTCATTTTCTCAACATAGTTCCAATGAACTATTCATCTCACAATATGATTCTTGTGAACCATAAGAACGTTAAAGATGACATCTTTAACCGTTCATTTCCTCAATTTAGTTCAAACGAACTTTCAATTTTTTTTCTCACTATAATTTCCATGAACCATAAGAGATTTATCATCCATTGTATAAACACTAGAAGTGGCATCACCACAACTATTTTACACAATCGTTTCAACATTCTCGATGTTCATCCGTTAATTCACTATAAGTTCAAGTAATTAATTTAGCCTTAAAAAACGGTTATGTTCTGGAATTTTTATCTCCATCTTCACATAATAACTTTTCGATCCCACCGTCCAGAATATTCTTCTATGAGTCAGGAACATGCCCACCAAATTTGAGCTCGATCCAACGGTTAACGAATCGGGAAATGAAGTTTTTTCACAGATGTTCATAGAAAATCTGTGCTGGAGCTGGAAATTTGCTTCTTTTCCATCAATTTTCCTTCTCTTTTGCCATCTCTTTACATCTTTTCTCTTGTGGTCATTGATCCACCGAATTTTTCAAATCTGTAATTCTTTCTCAAATAGGAGAATTAGTCTTAAGATTGTTAGACAAAATCTATACAATCGAGCACAAATGAGAAAAGAATTACAATGAATTGAAATATAATATACAACATAAAAATAATAAAGAGAAAACCGTAAATTCATTGTCTTGAGTTTGCTTGAATGCGTGTCGTAACCTCCTTGAATCGTCATCTTGAATTTGTTTGAATCCGAGTCGTGTGTGACACACTCTCCTTAAGACTAATTCGCCCCCTCACTAAGAGTGCTCGAGGTCTTCAATGGACGTTAGTCTCCCAGGATAAAACGGATGAACCGGAACAACTTTGCACTTAAAGTTTTCCGGCAAATCTCACAATGCTTAAACAAAATCACCACTCAAAACTAATCTAGGAGGCCAAAGAAAAAGATGAACAAATTGCAAAGAGGAGGAAGATTGAAGAAAAAATTTCTCTAATTTCATTTTGTGGGTTTTTCAAAAACTTGTTTTTCATCCAAAAGTCATCCAAATTAATCTTATATTATATGGGAGTCAATCCTTGTGTTTATGGGGATTTAATCCACAACTTGTAACCCCAAACTCATGGTATGCTCCCAATTAATCAAGCTATTTATTTTGGGACTCTTGGCATGTCAATGGTGGGATTAACTTTTGAAAGTTACATTTTCAACCCACCTACTTTGAATTCATTATATCTTTCTCACCCAATATAAAATTGGACATTTAGATATACCATTCCAATGTTCCTACAAAGTGGAACATACACCCACAATAATCTTTGTCGAACGAAAAACGATTCATTTAAGAAAAATACACAATTTCCTTCACAAACAACAAATTTTTCCAACAAAGTCTAACAAAAAGAAGTTAGTAAATAATTTAGAGTCAATAATACTTACCATTGAAAAACTTGTCAAGTAACCAACCATTAATTTCTGACTACCAGAAGTCGGAGGGCAATTGTCATGTCTTTCTTTCAAAATTGAAAGATATGCATCCAATACCTATCAATCCACAAATGCAATCTCATTAAAAAACCTTTTGATATAAAGCATATAAATGTTGATTTAAGAAATTATATAATTAAACAAAAAAATTAACATACAGTAGATTCAGTCATTTTGTCATATGCCAGTTCCCACAGATCATTAATGCAAACATGATTTGTTTCATTCTGCCATATAGAATCACTGGAAAAAAAAAACATATATGAGAAATTTTACAAATTTTTAAATATTTATTAGAAGAATAAAGTAAGTATTACTTACTACTTGTTGAGACGACCACACAACTCCTTATACAAAGCTTTGCTCTTTTGATCAATTGCCTTTGTTGTTTCAGTTTCTTTTGCTATAAATGAAGGCGGTATATCAGAATCTATGCCAACAGCTTTTTCATCATCATTATTTACAGTCTGAATAATCTTCTCCTTTGTTTTTTCTTCTGTTTTTTTTTTTGTCTTCTTTTTCGGGTAGACAAAATCAGAATCTTCTTTTGCTACCTTCCTCTTACCAACTCTTTCCTTCACACCCCTTTCCACTGATCCTATTTTCAACTGCTTTCCCTTTCCCTTTTTCATTTCATTTTCTTTTTCTTTCTCCTCATTCTCCTTCTCTTTTTCCTTCTCTACTGCAGCCCTCTCCTCATTAAACTTTCTCTTGTACTTTTGTTCTTTCTCAACAAACTGCTCCAGCAGTTGCAAAAGTGTCTCCTCATGATCTTTTTCATTATTAGTAAGTCTTTCAATCTCACTTTTCAAATCTGCAACTGTTTTTTCAAACATTGCAATTGTATCATCATGGGCAGCTTTCATCTTTTCAATTTCCTCCTCCTTTGCTTTCATTTCTTCTTCAGCCATTTTCAGTTGCTTCTCACTCTCTGCTTCTGATGCAAACAAAACCTGACCCTCTTCAATTGCTTGATCTTTTTTTTTTCAAAATCAACTACTCTAACAAGCAAATCGTTTTCTTTGATCAAATTTTCTTTCTCCATTTTCAAGTCACACAGCTCAACATTCTTTCTTCTTTCTTCTTCAATTTTGACATTCAACTTTTCATTTTCAATTTTCAACTCTGACATCTCAGCATTTTTTCTGACTTCTTCTTCAAGAACAAAATTCAATTTCTCTATCTCCTTCAACAAATCATCATTTTCCTTCAACAGTCCCTCATTCACACTCTTAACAACATCACCTATGACTTCCTCAACTGATTCACCAACATTATATCTCATGGTAGGTGTGAATATGATGTGATCAGTACTTCTGAAATCATTTATCATGTTACCGGGACTGATATTTTCCAGGCCAATAATTTCATCATTATTACTTTCTGTCTCCCCATCTTTTCTCTCAATATCACAATTTTTCAACATAATCTCTTCCTCAGATGTTAACACAAGCTCTCCAACAGTAACCTATATTCATAAGAGAGGTTTTTTAGAAATATCTTATATCTTGATTATAAGACAATTTATAATGTTTTATATGTAACATATAAGACATTATATACAAAACAACTACTAAACTATGAGATCTAAAGATGAACATTAATATTAATAAAAGGTCCATACCTCATCTTTTCCCAATTTTGCAATCAATTGACTGAAATCTTTTATTTTTTTCGAGATGTCCCACTTCATGAACCTCGGTAGCAAGCTCCTTGTTGGTTTAAAGATTGTTGTGTGCTCATTAAACCAATGCTAAAAGAACATTAAAAATTGTATAATTATACATATATACATATATTTAATAAAAAATATTAAATAAACAAAGACTTTACTTACAGGTAAAAGCGATACACAGCCTATCACAAGAAGTAGTGTTGAATGCTTTTCATTCAACGATTGCTTCAGATTCTCAACAATAGCTCTTGACCAATCATAGGTCTTCATCTTCTTGAAATCATCAACATAATAAAAAAAAGCTGATGATACATGTTCTCCCTTTGATGAAAAAAACAATGACCCCATTGCTATTAAAACAAGCAATTTCACAACATCCTCAACATCTTCCTCTTCATCACTCATCACAATTCTTCTCAATGTTTCTTTCACTAACTTCATATTCACATTACTAGGACAGTTAGGAAATTGCCTCTTCACCAAATTAAATGAAAGAAAATCTAACCTTAACTTCTTCAAATTCATTTCCTCTTCCCCACCAACCACTCCAAAAATTGTTGTTACATCTCTAGGTGTTACATCAACAAAAACCTCCCCAAGTTTGAATTTCTGTATATTCGAATCATAACACATAATTATCTCCTCAATGGTTGAATCCATCTTGTGATATGTAAAATCCATATTTGAAAAAATGGCATGAAAAAAGTTGTAGAAAGGTGTTTTTTTCAACTTCATAAAGTGGGCTGCCTTGAGAGGTGTCTCCTTCATAATCGACCAAATAGCATGCACATTGGACCAATAATTTGGGATCCATGACAAATGTTTTGCTGCTCTTGAAGCTTTTGAAATCCCTTTGGGAAGTCTTTGGTTAACAACTTCTGGTGATGATATCTTCTTGGGCTTCGGAGATTTGGCTTTTGGATTTAGTCTTTTAGCTACAGGTTCAGCCTTACTCTTTGACCTTGTTACAGATTTATGTACTTATTTTTGTGGTTGAAGGGATATTATAATATCCTTAGTCTTTGATCTAGTTACAGGGGTATGTACATGTAGGTACAGGGGATTTGAGAGGTGAAGCTGCTGGTGTTTTCTTTTTTGGTGTTTCCTTGACCTCAGGACAATGATGGATATTTTGTGTTTCTGCAGAAGGAGGTGAAGCAGTTGGTGTTCTTTCCGATGATATAGAGGATGCTGATAGATTTCTAGACTTTTTACCAAAGGGTTTATACTTCATACCTTGCTTTTTTCCCATCTACAAATAAAAATACAAGATGATATATAGTTAGATTGAATATAATAACATTGTTGTAAGACTTTTAAAAAAAGTCTTATAAGTTAATTATAAGACTTTTAAATAAGTCTTATAAGCAACTTATAAGTCTCTATATTACTTATAAGACTTATAAAGTCTTATATATAAGACTTATAAGACTTATTAAAAAGTCTTATAAGCTACTTATAAGACTTTTTAAAAGTCTTATATGTAACATAAGACTTATTAAAGAGTCTTATAAGCAACTTATAAGACTTTTTAAAAAGTCTTATAAGCAACTTATAAGGCTTTTAAAAAGTCTTATAAGAAACATATAAGACTTATAATTTGCTTATAAGCAACATAAAACTTATTAAAAAGTCTTATAAGCAATTTATAATACTTTTTTGACTTGTTTAAAAGTCTTATAAGTAACATATAAGACTTTTTAAAAAGTATTATATGTTACTTATAAGACTTTTTAAAAAGTCTTATATACAACATAAGACTTATAAGTTGCTTATAAGACTTATAAAGTCTTCTATAAGACTTTATAAGTCTTATAAGTAGCTTATATGTAGCTTATATAATTAGACTTATAAAGTCTTCTATACTTTATAAGTCTTATAAGTAGCTTATAAGTCTTATATGTTGCATATAAAACTTATAAGACTTTTTTGACTTTTTTAAAAAAGTCTTACAAGTAGCTTATAAGACTTTTTTGACTTCTTTTCAAAAGTCTTAAGTGACATATAGGTCTTATAAGTAACATATATGACTTTTTAAAAAGTCTTATATGTTAGTTATAAGATTTTTTTAAAGCACAATTTCTAAAGTTCAAATAGGTCTTATAACTATTAAAAAGAGTTATAAGTTAATTAAAAAAAGTCTTATAAGTTGTTTATAAGACTTTTATAAGTTGCTTATAAGACTTGATAAGTCCTATATATAAGACTTTATAAGTCTTATATAAGTCTTATAAGCAACTTATAAGACTTTTTAAAAAGTCTTTAAGTAGCTTATAAGTCTTATAAGTAGCTTATAAGTCTTATATGCTACTTATAAGACTTTTTAAAAAGTCTTATAAGTAGCTTATAAGACTTTTTTGACTTTTTTAAAAGTCTTATAAGTTACTTATAGGTTATATATATTATTTATAAGACTTTATTACAGCATAATTCTCAAAGTTCAAATAGGTCTTATAACTATTAAAAAAAAAGTCTTATAAGTTAACTTCTAATATTTTTAAGAAAATGCCTTAAAAATAAATTTGATGACATTCAGCTTTCTAAAAGCCTTATAACATCGTCACAAGACATTTCTCAATGTTATAATAGCTTTAAGAAAATGATGAAGAAAAGTTTATCAGAACCAAAATGTTGAAAAACACTAGTATTAAATGTTTTCAAAATTTGTCTCTGTATAATATTTCAAAAAAATACTGTTTAAAACATAAACAAAGAAAAACGTATAAAAAACAACGAAATAAAGTAAAAAATCATTATACTCGATGAAATTTTTCTGAAATTTACCTTTTATGAGTTTAAATTCACTTCGTTCTTCAATTCAACGGACTTTCGCCTGATTTTACCGGAAATCTCTTAAACTTCACCGGAAATCGCCTGAATTTCGCCTGGATTTAGAGAGAGAAAATAATTTTTGAAAATGAGAGTTTTGTGCGCCGAAGTTGAAGCAGTGAAAGTGAGGGTTTTACGAGGCACGTGGCGAAATCGGAAGCTCCATACGTGTCGAAATCGGAAGCAACGCGTTTTTTTAAGGGCATTTTGGTCTTTTAACAGTGAGGGGTGTGTGAGGAATTAGTAAAAGGCCATTTCTTAAAACGGGATTGAATCTCCCTAGAGGGGCTCTAGGGTCCGTTGCCTTTTTGAAAGAGGAAAAACAAAATCAACCTTAAATTATGGGGACGGATGGCGTAAAATTAGAAAGGAAAAAAAAAGTGTTCTGCATTTGCAAGATCTTGGAGTACGACTAACCTGACTAATCAGAGTCAGATGAATATTGGGACGTGTAAGAATTTACAGCGGAAGAGAGAAAAGGCTTTGGAGAATTTTTCCTTGTTATGTCATTCCATAGAAAGAACACATATATATACACAGATACACTAGTACATAGAATATGTACAGCCACCAAACTAGCCACCAAACTAATGTTATTCTATACATGAACCTATAATACATGAATACATGAATCTCGGCTAATACCCCCCCTCATGCGAATCGGAGGCACGGAGATGAAGCTTGAACTAGAAGAACGTCCACCTAATTTTCAGGATAAGGACGAGACAAAAGTTATGCCGAGGGGAAATAACGAAAGTAACCAATTGACATTGAATAGAAGCTTCATGTAGAGGTGATCATGCCAAAGCTTGTAATCCCACTCCTTCGGGGGATACAATGTGTAATATTCATCTTCCGTGTCTTGAATAACACTGGGGAATATATCTTGAATGTGACTATCAACCAGAAGTGTGTGACAAGCATCAATGGACCGGTGAGTACTAAACCCATGTGGAACAAGAGTTTTGGAATCCAAACATGATAGTGAATCTGTCTTGCTGTAAGGGGAGTTTAGCAAGGAAGGGCCAATGAATGGAGAGCTTGCTAAATTAGATGTTGGAGTGTCCATATAGACGAGGTAGGAGTAGCATGGGCTAGTGAAGATCTCTGGATCTTGTTGCTGAAGAGAAGAAGCTGAACCGGAAATCAATCGTGGACTAGCAGAGAATAGGTGGCTATGCCTAAGGGCTAATATTGAAGGCCTAATATAAGGAGTCTCTTTTGTTTGAGAAAGCTGGCTTGGGTCACGAACTACTAGCATTGGACTAAAAATTGTTGGAGCAACAGGCATGTTGCTTGTTGTAATAGAGGATTGTAACTTTGGATCTCGCTGCTTAGTAGTAATCTGACCCGGATCGGAGAGTTCTTTATACTTGGCGGAAGCAGCAGAAAACCTAGATTTAACAGATTCCGGAATTTTGAGAATCTCAGATGGACTTGGCCTTTGCGGACTATCAGTTGATGACTGCCTGCTGAGAACTCTTGGCATAGGAAAAGCATCGGTGATGCCAACAGTCTCGGAGCCTACATTCCCCGTACACTTGCTGCACATTGGGGTATACACTTGCTGCACATTGGGCACATCTGTAGCACGACGAAGATTTTCTGCCATGGTATTCTTCTGTAAACCTTCATAATCAAGTCTGGACCTTTGTTGACTAACAACAGATGCTGAAACAAGTGGAGGAAAGGAAGACTCCTCCAAGGGAGTGTTCCTAGGCCTATGCGACACAGCCTGAAGGTATCTTGAAGGTGGATCCAAATCTGTAGTAGCCAATGATTCAAAGGGTTGACTGATTGGATCAACACCACTAGTTTTGCCATGATCAGAAATTACTGGTGCATTTGATGAAATTACTGGTGCATTTGATGATTGGGCTGTCTCAAAACTGGCCTCAATAGCTCGAGAAAAGATGGGAGGTGGAGAGTAGGCCGCTGCAGGATTGTTCGAGTATCCAGGCATGGCGGCAATTAGAGGAGCGTACATGGGAGAGAGGAACTGACGGTACGGCATTAAATTTGCATAATGGGAAATGTGAATCGGTGAATACATCTGGGCCATTGGTGCTTGTTGTTGTTGTTGTTGTAACATTGCGATTGTGGATGCTGGGATGACATTAGCAGCATGTGATGCCATGACCTCTTGTGGAATTGATAGGACCTGGCCCCTGACGGGTTCATCAACTGCCGATCTGAAGTTTGGTATATCATAACTTCCCTGGGAATCATATGCAGCAAAGTTTTGTAATTCAGGAGGGTCTTCTTTGCTGCCGCCGCTGTGTGGTCCGAAGGAGTGTATGATGGGGTGCTATCCCGCACCAGAACAATATCAGCCAACTGATGTTCTGATGCACCACCAGATAGTGGAGAAATTGAACCGGAACTTTGCACTCGTTCACTGAAAGACTCTACCTGTTTGCTCACAGAAGCATCATTGCTGGAAGACTCTGGGGGAGAGAGTAATCCACTAGCTGAATGCTCAATACTTGATTCAGTAACATTTGCTTGAAACCCTGCACTCTGCGAAGAGTTGTTGTTCTTAAACTGTTTTTCCTCATCAAAAAGAAAATCGAAAAGAAAATCTAACGAGATTTGTGGTTTTCGAAAATAATAATATCTGACAAATTTATTATATAATGGATCAAGTCCATCAATAATAAATTTCATTAGATCAATTTCAGAAATAGGTGCATCGGCCATGGATAATGCGGAGGCTAGAGATCTAGCTTCAAGAAAATAACTTTTCAAAGATTGAGACGGGAGTTTTTGAAGACAGTGTAGTTGATCAAAGAGATGATCAATATACCAATTTGAAGTAGGAAAAGCAGGGGAATAAGACGACCCATCAACATCGTTTAATGGTTCTTCTACGTCAGAAGAACAATCATTTGAATCTAAGGATTCATTTTGTTCCGGGTATAACCAATCCGACAACGAAAAATAAGAATTATGAACGGTATTACTTGGTTCATTATAACGCAAACAATCAATTGCAGTATGACCAAGACTGTTACATAATTGACAAATAGGATACGACGATGGCATTACAAAGCCAGGAACGGGATCATACCAAAAATCATCCATTGAACGTACCAAAAATTAATTTTATGAAGAAAAGAAAGAAAAAAAATAGAGAGATTTAAAGAAGAATTGCGGAAGCGAAGTAATCAGTCCACCATAGATCGGTGGCTCTGATACCATATAAGAATTTACAGCGGAAGAGAGAAAAGGCCTTGGAGAATTTTTCCTTGTTATGTCATTCCATAGAAAGAACACATATATATACACAGATACACTAGTACATAGAATATGTACAGCCACCAAACTAGCCACCAAACTAATGTTATTCTATACATGAACCTATAATACATGAATACATGAATCTCGGCTAATAGGACGGAGGATCAAGGGTCGTGATCAACTTAGAAAGATCCTCTCCTATGTCTTCTACTTCATCCCTTGCAAAACCCAGTTTCTAAGTAACTCAGCACCAAGAGCTCCTTGTTCAATACAAAATTTTTGAAGATTTCCCAATTTATTCTCCAAGAACGGTAAAATGGCTTTTTCTAAAACGTAATCTTGATGCCATGGGGATTGAATGAACATGAAGTGATCCTCTTGAAGGTGGGCCCAATATCGGGGTGGTCAACAACTCCCCGTGTTGACCAATTACGTTTCCGAAGATTGAGGGAAAAGGTAAGGGTATTGGAAGAGGGCAACGAGCTACTGATAGATGAGAGAACATTGGCCTTGTTGCTGTGTGTTCATAAGCTGCTTCAACTGCTTCCGTTAGTTCAGAAACTAATGCTGGACGATCCCCTGTAAGAGTGAAAGGAGAAAGAGAAAATAATTAAGAAAAAATACTACTCCCTCCGCCAAAAAATAAATGTTGCATTCGACTTGTCAGTTTATTATTAAGGAATGTGCTTTGATTGATTGTATATTGCTTGTGCTGCAGTAAAATTAAAGTAAGATTGTTTCTTTATTTAGAAATGCGACATTTATTTTGGGACAAACTTAAAAAGGAAAGTAAGACATTTATGTATGAACTACAATCACCCTTTCATATTTCCTATATCCTATTTTATGTATATGAATTACAATTCTTGGCATGGGTATTCTAAAAAAAATTCTACTATAATAAGCTATTACAATACAATTTCTTTTCCAACTAATACGGAGTATCTTAATAAGCAACATTTTTCTCATTACTTAGGGGTTTTGACACTTCGAGGAATCTATAAAACTATTGTCCAAAGATGTGCAATTGATAACAAATGATTAAGAACTACCCTCCGTCCCAAAATGAATATCCAAAAAAATTTGATCAAGAGCAAATATGAAAATTCAAAACAGATGGAGTATAAATTATCCTATAAACAATGCACATGTTTAAAACAAAATACCTGATCCACGCACACCGTGAATTGTCATTGATTCCACTGCGTACAAGTCTTCCATATTTTCTCCTGTCTCCGGGGACAATGAATGTAGATTTCCCAGCATAGACTGGTCAACTCCCGTACCTAAAATAACAAAAGAATTTTTTATTTTATTTTTTTTGAAAATTGCCGCTGTAAGAAATATTTATGCATCAACAGGCCACACCAATATATACCAGTGAAAGAAGGGGCTGGCATGGCAGCATCCAGTGTAGCAACAATATTTTGCCTAGCTTGCCCTGCTAACATTTGAATACTCTCATATATATATATCCATAGCCCCAGATTCATAGCATGATTCGCCTGTGGGCCCAACCCTTTTCATCCGAAAAGGGAGACTAATGGAATGAATTGCAGAAGCATAAACTGCACTGGAGTGGTAAGGCTTTTCGTCCTGAATACGGAGTAATCTGGAAAATTTACCTTTACAAATATGGAAGTTCAGTTACTTCAGTAAATAACTACACCTTTGAGAAAAACATATCAATGACAAGCAAATATATAAATAAATAAAAATACTGATGAATAAAACTATTCATGCCAGGTTATTAACATCGCAAGACAGGTAATATATCCCTCCGGCCTTGTTTATAAGCAGAAAAGTACTCCCTCTAGAATGACCATTTTTGAAACTTTTCCTTAAAAAAAAAAAAAAAAAAAAAAAAATTATCCCTAAATGATTTTTTTTTTCAATTTTTTTCATAGTTCATCATATTTTATCAAGATTAAAAGTTTGAAAGTGAATAGCAAGAATATTTATGATTTTTTCTATTAAAAATCAATATCTTTAAAATGGTTCTTAAATTCAAAATGGTCATTCATTTTGGGAAAGAGGGAGTACCATAGTTTGGTGGCCTTAAACATAAGCAAAAAATATTAAATGCGAATTGATACTTTTTTTTTTCAAATATACCCCTAATTAATTCTCCCCTTTTCAAAGATAAGTGCATATTTCCTAGACATTTGATACAAGGATATCTCAGTAATTATAACACAGTTTGTTAAAATATAAGATAATGAAACTAGTTTAACTATTTCTCAATCTGAAGGAAAGTGCTTAGTTTTGATTATAAATAATGTCGGAGGATGTATAACCCAAAACATGATAAGAAGCTGCTGATTCAAGGTATAAACAAACGAATTAGACGACTGTTAAATAATTACACACAAAGTGCGAGATTTTTATCAGAAACCAAATGTTCTATAAGGCATTCACTTACTCGTGCTCAGGGATGGTAAACCAAGAGGAATAATCAACTTGCATAACGAAGAAAGTTTTGAGAAGGATACTGCATTATGAAGATTACTAGAGAGGGTTTGCTTCCGGTTTGTGGAGTTCATATAAGAGCCAGGACTTTGGACAGAATTGAGTAGCACTGGAGTGTTAATATATTCATCTGCAATATTCTCCAAAAGTGATGCAGCTACACCAGAGAATCCTCCCGAGTCATCAACCATAAATTGGATTCCCTGCATTAAAGGTTTAGTAAACAGGAAAGACATTGTGATGCAAGTAAAGAAAAAGAACCATGAGGGATAGTTTAGCTTTTAACTAAGGCTCCGTTTGTTTGGGGGAAAATGTTTTCCGGAAAACATTTTCCTCATTTTCCGGTGTTTGTTTCGCACCAGAAAATGGGGAAAACTTCATTTTTATCTTATTTTCTGGAAAACATTTTCATTTTCCGGAAAACATTTTGCCGGAAATCATTTTCCGGAAAATGTTTTACGCTAAACAAACGGAGCCTAAGGTATATGTATATTTATAACTTAACAAAATATTGTTATAGTTCCAACATAAATCTCCAAGAACATTTGGATCTAATACTCTCTCCATCCCATAATACGTGCCGCTCTGTCAAACATTTTAAGGAATGTGCTTCACTTGTTTGTACATTTCTTGTAGCTTGGTCAAATGCGTTAAGATTATTACATTATTTAGAAATGTAACACTTGTTTTGGGATGGATCAAAAAGGAAAGTACAACATTTATTATGGGATAGAGTATACTCCCTCCGTCCCACCTCATTTGACACCCAAGAGGTGGGCACGAGAACTAAGAAAAAAAAATAAAATAAAAAAAAATGTGTGATAGAAAAGGAAGAGAGAGAATGAGTGGGGTAAATAGTAGTGTTGGTTGAATAAATTGAGTGGTGAAAAATGAAGAGAGAGAATGGGTGGTGGGGTAGAGTGAATATAAAATTATAAAAAGTAAGCTATTTTGGAAAGTGTCAAGTGAGCTGGGACGAACCAAAATGGAAATAAGTGTCAAGTGAGCTGGGACGGAGGGAGTATGTTTTAAGCACAGCAAATAGTAGATTCCTAGGACTTTCTCGCACTGGAGAGAAAGTTGCTCACGTCATGCAAATGTAAACATAACAAAAAATAAGTATAAGAAGACACAGAGGTATGATAATCATGCTCGATTGATTATACTTCTGAGTCCTGTCATAAACCTTTATCGATTTCAGACTAAGTCAGAGTGTTGTACTGCCTCACATTGAATATCCTATGCCTCACATTGAATACCTAAATAGGTTCAAAGCTAGAATAAAATATTTCTAGACTAATTTACTAACTGGTACAACTCTTATAGAACTTGAGCAAAGAGCAGAAAACCCCCAGTGGTTTCACCATTGTGCGGATAACCCCCTCTGCTTCTATATTAGGCATATAAACCCCTTGTCCTATAAAAAATGTTGTAAACATCTAAAACGTTGCATAAGACTCCTGTCATTTCTCCTTCTTGTGGTACACACTTGTCATATTATAAAGATTTATTGACTGAAGTAAAGTTTCACGCTACAAAATTAAGCGTGTACCGCATATCTTGTTAGTTTGGATGATAAAAATTGACGTTTGCAACATTTTTTAAAGGACGGTGGGTTCATATTTCTAATATAGAAGCAGAGGGGGGTTATCCGTACAACGGAAAAACCACAAGGGGGTTTATGTGCCTAATATAGAACTTTGACACTGGAGCTTATACTTCTTCCGACACTCAATAGCTTATATTGAAAGATTCACAACTGATCATACCAATCATCACAAGTACACAATAACATGGATAATGCAATATTATGAACATTTTCTAGAAATTTCTAGCAGAATATGGTTAAGCAAGTTGAATTTCACACGTCAAACCTCAATAACATAACATACCTGGACATGATCACACTCTTCAATGAAAAAGCGAAGTCTCTCATTGATTTCATCTCCTCGCTGACCCTCGGACAATGACTCCCTTCCAATTCCATAATTGTCGAATTCTTGAGCACCAATATATAATCCATTCAATTCATATAAACTTTGTGGATGATAATGAACTTTTGAAAAATCTGTCCAAAACTGAACACCATTCTCTAGAGATTCAGCTATCTCCTCCTGCAAAATCTCATGCTGAGGCTCACTCTTTCCACTAGCAACCCCAATAGGCACCATCTTCTCCTGCTCATCCTCGTATAAACTTTGCAGGAACAAATTCTTCTTATGAGGTTCTGATGCATGAGTAGATACATTACCTGTCCTGCACATGTGTCAGGACATATTCAATTTATTTAAATTCAACGTTTTACTCCCTCCGTCCCGGAATAAATGTTGCACTTTTCATTTTGGTTCGTCCCAAAATAAATGTCGCGTTTCCAAATAAGGAAAGTGACTTGGTGCAATTTTAACTTTGTACAAGTAATGTACAAATTAGTAAGCAACTTCCTTTAAAATGTTGACAAGTCAACTGCGACATTTATTCTGGGATGGAGAGAGTACTAAAATAGAGCATAGCATGTGCATATATAGCACTACAATTAGACAAATTCCGTTATTCTAACTCTTAGGAAAAGCAGCAGCTAGTAAACGATTTACGACCCATTTATCAAAGTCATCGCACGAGATAATTTACTGCTTACCCCCCCCCCCCAACACACACACAAAAACACACAGACCCCTTTTTGCATAAATAGTTTGTTGATTAATGAAGAGTAAAATATTCCATACACAGCAGGGTAACGGCTCCTCTGGACAAAAAAAAATTACTCGTTTAAAAAAACTAGTCGGCATAAGTAGACAGTTGAAGACAATGAAACATGCAACCCGAAGGGACCTATGGTGACAACTCCGTGTGAACGTTTATAATCTTTCTTGTCTGGAAGACCCAAATAATCCAGAATACGGCTCCCTCACTTCATCATTAAACTATGTGTGATGAGAGATGATGTTGGGATCATAGCAACAAATCTAAGATCTCTTACATAACGTTTACTTTATGCAAGTTAAGCATGTGAAAGCTTGGGTTTTTAGGTAGAATCCCAAACAATGTGATGCAGGGTAATTTGGTCGGAAAATCAACCGTCTCAGAATGGCTCGAAATTGGCATTCCACGTCTAAAACGTCATGGGGATACCGAGTCACAACTATACGCTGACCAAACGTGATTTTAGCCATCTGGGATCGTTCGAGGGGCAAAAACATCATTTTACTGTTTTGGAAATTTTAATTTCGTGTTTTTGGATATATTTATTTTCTTATTTTAGTGGGTAGTTTCTAGCCAGTTTTCTAGGTTGTATATGTGCACTTTTGGAGTCATGGGAAGTCAGTTTTTGATTATTGAATGAAAGTAAGTTTCTTTTGAAACTGGAAATACTCTTGAGTTTGTTCTTCCCTAATTCGGTTATTCTCGCAGGCAGTTCGGCATCACAATGTAAGTCAAGCTTCGATTTTGGATGAACCTTTGTGCAAAAGGACAAAAGTTAAAGAGTGCAAACTTTAGAGGAAGAAATGCAATCAGTTGACTTGAACACGCAAAATAGCTCCAAACTTCAACTCAAGGGAGACCAGATCTTGCTTCAAGACATACACTACACTACATGCACGATGCATGAGACTGCACTACACAAGCTAGAAATGCTTCCTGTCTTTAAGCATCCTGCATTGTTGAGTAACTACTATTATCCGTCCATAACTGAAACAGGGAAACTAAGTAGTCCATAACTGAAACAGGGAAACTAAGTATGCCTATAGTTGTTTAAATATTACTATCTCTGTCCTTAAGTGAATGGCTGTTTTGCAAATAAACTGTCCCTAAATAATGTCCATTTCAAGAAATTTTCTAATATTACCTTCACAAATATCAAAAGTCTATGGTTTTCATTGTGTCCCTCAATGTAAAAAATGGACATTCATCTAGACAGAGGGGGTAGTCAGTTTCCTGGTCAAATAAACAAAAGCTTTTAGAGTGCACCTTAAAAGGTTATAATAATCCATAACTTTACGGAGTATAACAATTCAAAAATAACAGGACATGCCACCTCATCAAAACTCACCCCCCCCCATATGCAATAACAATCCTTCTCGAATTAACAAAGGTTAATGATTTAGAGGGTCACACATAAGAGTTTTAGTATCGTAAAATCATATTCTACATATACACACACATGCTCAAAAAGCAACAGCTGCAACATTAAAGTCTCACCATGTGGAAACACTTGATGGTACAGATGGGATTTGGTTGTACAATGTACCATGTGAACTCACTGAACCAAGGGATCCTGCAATTCAAAGATTCAATTAGTTATTTAAGAAAGTCATATTTATCTGTGTACCCAAGAAGAATCACCTTAGCACTAGGCATCAGATAAAATGCAGGGTAAAAATAAAACATTAAGAATTTGAAAATCATATTTATCTACATGTCCGAAAAAAGCACACCTTAGCATTGCCATCAGTTAGAAGACAGAGCAAAACAAAAGACAACCTAGAATAACTGAACCTTCTTTTCTGAGTATGAAATCATTTTGTTTTTCAAGAAAAGAAGTAGATACATCTCCACTTCATATCTTATTATCCTCGGATCAGTGGCATTGAATCAATGGGGGCAACTTGGGCCCCTTTTGCTTTTGAATGTTTGCCACTTTAGTACCTTTATATTTTTGGAAAGAATGATTTTGTACCACTAAAATTAATAGTTTTACTAACTGAGCCCCCTTTATTTTATGTAAGAATTGCTCTATATTATCATTTTGACCTCATTTAATTTAAGTTCATATAGTTTTATTTTATCGCTAGATTAACCTTGACACCCTAACGTCAAATTTTTGGCTCGTCTCTGCCCAGGATAATCCACCCCGCATATAGAGAATATCATATAACAAAATATAGATGCAATGCCAAATAGCCTTCTTATACATGATTCAACACCCATTCAGAATGCTTGAAGAGAATGGTGATAGGAACTCGAGCTCACATAGTACACAGAATCTTATAAAACCTAAAGAAATGATGCTGGGAGAACAGAAAAAAAGAACATCCAGGTTTCAGTAGATGAGCTGACAACCTCTGCATTATGGACTTTCAGCTAGATACTCCCTGTCCCAAATTGAATGACCTTTTTTGTCCCAATATGAATGACCTTTTGAAACTTTTTCTTCAAAAAACTTTATCCCTAAATAATTTTTTACCTATTTTTTTTTTCATAGTTCATTATATATTTGCAAAACTAAAAGTTTGAAAGTAAGTAGCAAAAATATTCATAAAAATTTGCTAATAAAAATCAACCATTTCAAAATGGCCCTTAAATTCAAAATGGTCATTCATTTTGGGATGAAGGGAGTATAATTTCTTCTGAAGGTAAGAAGTGGAGAAGGTATCTTATCCTGTAGAACATAGATTGGGCAGAACCAAATGCTTGATTCAGATTGAGGGCAGTGAAGGAAAAGATAACACAGCATAATCATCAGTGGTTGCATATATGCGACTGAGATTTAGCCATCTAAACTATGACTATTGAGAAACTCAACTGGGCCTAGACAGACAAGGATCAGTTTATCGTAACATTTAAAGGTTCTTAATCTTTAATCAACAACAATTAGTACAATATACTACAGACCCAGAAGGATACATAAACGACACAACGAATATTGATCACAAGGTTAAAAGTCAATTACATTTCAATTAAACATTTACCGAAAGTGAAGTAAATTATGTATCGCATGGGTTAGTACCTTGAAAATCAACGGACACCAAGCGAGGTGTATATGTGGCAATGCCCTGCATAAAATTAAGTCAGGTAACATTCAAGCATATAATACGACAAATAGTACAGGTTGAAAGTTAAGTAAAACTGCTCTAGATGAATACAACAAATATGTACAGCTTAAATTAGTAAAGCAATATTAAAACTGCTCTAGATGACTTTTAGAACAGTTTATATTGACAAATAGCCATCCGGTCGAGTATTTTTGAGGATTTATACACGCAAAAGTCACAGTTAAAGGTCTATCAATTATAGATGTTACAGTCATGAATCAACCTAAAAGGACCTAGTGCATTTACAACATATCAGTGCGATGGTAAAAAGTTCATCATATTAACAGCTACCTCCCCCCCAAATTAAAAAAAAAAAAACATGAAAACAGAACACACGATTCAGCAATGGTAGATGCCCTTGCAAGATTTTAAAAAATGATTAAATTTACATACTGGGAAGTGTTGAGAAGATGACATGGGTAACTTGCCCTTTTCATAGAGTTTGAGGTATCACAATAGCAATAACAGCAATTTCCAAGAGATGGGCTTTCTAGATGAGATGACCAGATATTACATGGTTGCTTAGCGTATAACCAATGTAATTTTTATTTTTATCAAAGAATATATTCTATTGTTAAACTTAATTATAATATCTCTTGAAAGTAGTGTTGAAGTTGATTCATCAAGTATCGACAGACAAATGATATCTTAAATCGTTGTCTATTTAGCTATGAAGCTTGATTAAAATATCTCTTGAAAGTAGAGTTGAAGTTGATTTATCAGGTATACTCCCTCCGTCCCGCCCGACTTAGGACATTTTTCCATTTTGGGCGTCCCATCCGACTTAGGACAACCCCAAAATGGAAAGTACTTTATTAATGGGACCCACATTTACACTCACAACAAATTTTCACTCATTACTCCCTACCCCACTTTCTCTCGCCTACATCACTTTTCATACTCACAACATCCACCCACTTACACTTTTTCCTTAATCCCCGTGCCCAACCTAAACGTCCTAAGTCGGGCGGGACGGAGGGAGTATACAGCAAAAAGTTTTCTTAAATCTTTGGCAATTTACCTAAGAAGCAGGTTCAGTATGTCAAGGAACCTTTAGATCCGCTAAAAAGAAGAAGTGGTTTAACTTAACATGAAAGAACCGAAGATGATTGAATATTTGTAAGTTCTTTTCTTGGCCTGGGATGTAATAAAGACAACAGTTGGTTGACTTAAAACATTCAGCCATGTTATGATTAGTCATTTATGTTACTTGAGGTTTGTAATAAATTTCCAACTAAACAGTATACAAGAGAATTTATCAGAATAAAAGTACCATTGTCCCAATATCATTGAAAGTTTTACAAGTAAAACAGGTTCAGAATTACTGCCTACACAGAAGTTAATTCAAAAGCTTTTACCTTTTCTGTTTCTCTAGTCCGGTAGAGTACATCCATATCAAGAGACTGACTCTTGAAGAGTAAATCAGCCTGGGGATCATCAGCCAACCCTAGCAATTCATCCTTCAAAAGCACCAGTGGAAGGTTAATAAAGGCTTTCACAGAAGCTCGTGTATCTGACATGCATGTTAGCTCTAGCAAATAAGTTTGAGATCAGAAATGCAAGAATATAGCAACTAGCAAGATAGTCAATCAATTTAACTTGCCCCAGAAAAATCTGTCTCTCAAGTCTCAACTGCTCTTTACTATTACGTAGATTGTATAGGTTCTTATTTTAAAGCATAAAATATGCGAACCGAGGAAAGGTACTTGCTATCAGTTTGCAAGAGGAAGAGGGCTAGTGTAAAGTATGAATTAATCAAGCTGAACACTTATGCGTTGTCCCATCATGAGACTTCATCACCATGGTTGACCAGAGTTGACCCAGCAAGGTACCAAATAAGACGAATGCTAGGTGGGATAAATTCAGGACCTCAGGTTTGCCTATGTAATCTTTGCTTAACATTGTTATCATTCACCATGGACAACTTCGGGATTCTAAACTGAGAAGGCTTCAATGAATTTTGAAGAGGAAACAATCATATAGTATCCCCCAATGAAAGATGTAATATATCTCCGATAAGAAATTATTCTTCATTTCTGCTCATACATTTATGGATCAATGCATGTTAAGATGTTAGCGGGTTCTATCTAAGAGATTACGTTCTCAACTGTTCTCAATCTCTTTGCCCAAGTTACACACTAGTTCAAATAACAATGTAAAAGAGCACACCATGAAAAGGGCCAAGATAACGGACGGATCAAAAACAATTCCAATGGTTGATAGATAGCCGTGTGAAGGCATATATGAACGGGTACCCAAATGAATTTAACAGAGTTTTTAATTAAAGCCCATGAACAAAGATAAGCTCCCCAAATCAATTAGCCAACATAATTAAATTATGAAAATCATTAGATCAACTGAAGATAGAATCATCCACACTTCAAACATGTAAATGCACATAAATATATAAGGAAAGGATGTATTGAAAAAAAAAAGGGGGGAAAGAAAAATGACCTGGAAATTCCAGAAATGAGAACCTATGAAATTTGCATAACTTCCAACTTGAAAAGTGATAATCTCTCTCATGATTCCTGATCTAAACAAAATAAACCCAATAAATTTCAAGAATCCAAGAAAAAGGAGGCTAAGCTGTGGGTCTGATACTTTCCTGATTAAAGAAGAACTGCTTCATCAGTAAATTGAAATTGAAACTGGGGACGGATTGGAATGACCGAATGAGTAGCATGAAGATTTTACAGTACAGATTTTACAGTAGCAGAGAGAGGGAACGAGGGAAAACAAAACCATTTTAATTGGGCGTAATATTCGCTCTTAAGAAAGAAGAAGCCCAATGCCTTTAAGAATGGGCCTTGTCGATTGGCTAGAGTATCCTCTCCGGTCGGGAGCTATAAATATAAGATGTAACCCATTTCCGTCTTATTATTATAATAAAGCTCAAAAATAACTTCTATTAACTTTATACAAATACAAATAAGGATTGAGATTAACTTATAACCACCCTCGCCTATTATTAAATTATTAAATGATTTTTTTTTAATTTCAATCTTAGAATTATTTATATATTTTTACAATTAAACTCTATCAGATAAATATTATTTGCAGATGACCTTGAATTGCACGGTGGTGGTAGGCACTACTTGGCGGCATGGAGAGAGATTCTCACATTCTTATGAGATGGTGGTTATTCATGCTGCCGTTACTAAAGAAATGGGGATTTTTTTTTTAAGATTGTGACAAGGATAGAGTGATTTTACCGCAGGAAGATGCACGGAATCGATGGAGGCAGGCGGGGGTAGAGATGCCCAACTGGGTCCGAACCGGCGGGCCGAACCGGAACCGGACCGGATCAAAACCGGAGGGAAACCAGACCGGCTGAACCGTGAACCGGCTGAACCGGTGAACCGGCGGTTTCCCGGTCCGATTAAGGTTCCTTAAATCAAAAATCGGTGAACCGCCGGTTCAAGAACCGGAACCGCCGGTTCACGAACCGGAACCGCCGGTGAACCGCCAACGGCCAGTTGATCTGGTGCGTCCATTTCTTGATCCGACGGTCCCTGTTTAATGACCGTTACATAACGGTCATTTTGACATAAAACGGTTTTTTTTTTCATTTTGATCCCTAAAACGTTTTTTTTTTTATTTTGGTCCCTAAAACGTTTTTTTTCTTTTTCTCTCAAACCTATAAATACCCTCCCCCTCCCTTCATTTTTTTCACTACTCATTCTCTCAATCTCTCATTCTCTCCTCTCTCAATCTCTCAAATCTCTCTCTCAATTAAACTCTATATTATCTCAAACTTGCAAAGTCTCAAACTCAAAGTCTCCATAATTTCATTTTTTTCACATAATTTCATCTTTTCACCAAAAAAAATGTCTTCATCTCGTGGCGGCCGTGGCGATAAGTGAAAGAGTGTATCAACTACGCATCCAATTTTTCCCCCAAGATGATTCCATTTGGGAAAATCTTAATGTACAACCACTACCACAAGAAACGCTTAATTTGAGCGATGACGAAGTTGATGCAACATTTTCAATGGGTGATCATGGTCATACCGAAGGGAGTAACACTCAAACCACTCAAACCCAAAGTGAAGCGCGAGGGGGTGGTCAAACTCAAATCCGAGGTCGAGGTCGAACCACGGGAAGGTCGGACATCATGACCGTGCACTTTTCAAAAGTGTCAATTGAAGGTACCAACCAATACACCGTTTCTTGCAACCATTGCACTCAAAAATTTATGTTTACCATGGAGGTGGTTATGGGACATTTAAAAGACACTTGACGTCAAGGCACCCCGACCAAGTTGGAGATGACCAAGATCAAACACAACTACAAGGATTTACGGGATCCTTACAACAAGGTACGTCTTCGCAATTAAGGAAGTTCTTGCTTATATAATGAGAAATCATAGTGTAACAAAATTGTGGATTAGATTTTGTAAAATAAATAAGATCCCACCTAAAAGATTTTTCCTAGATGTTCCAAATCGATGGAATTCCACTTATAAAATGTTATCCGACTCTTATGATTTTCGTGAACTATTGTGTCAGTTTATTCAATAAATAGAGTATCCAACTATAATATTGCCTCATCAATGGGATGTTTGTAATAATTTAAAGAAAATTTTGAAAGTTTTTAAAGATGCTACCGTACAATTATCCGGTTCTTACTATCCCACTTCACCGTTAGTTATAGAACACGCCGCTAAAATTAGTTATATATTTATGCATTTTAAAGATTGTCCAATTTTAGGTGAATGTATTAGCAAGATGAGAACAAAATGGCTTAAATATTTTTTTAACATTCCCCCATTGTTTTTAGTAGCTAAACTATTAGATCCTAGGATAAGAGAAGATGGTTTAGAACAAATACTTGATTATTATTATAAGAATCTATTTTTCACCGGCTTTGATTTGTTTTTAGATAGACCTATCCCAAAGGCAAAAGACGTTGTAACTGAGACTAAAAATATTGTATATGCACTTTATAGAGAATATTATGATCTTTTTGGTAATATTGTTTATCCTAGTAGTGAAAATGTAGGTGGTAGTTCTCACGAAAATAGCGATCCCTTTAACTTTATAGATAATTTAATTAGTTCTAGAACTCAAAAACGTCAACGAGGTGGCTCCACTTATGTTGAACTTGAAAATTATTTAATCACTTCTTTTGAGCCTATAGAAGATTTTGATATTGCAAAGTGGTGGGCATGAAGGGCAAACAACTATCCTATTCTATCATTGATAACAAAGGAGATCCTAGCCGCTCCCGCCTCAACCGTCGCCGTAGAAGAAGTATTTAGTGTAGGAGGAAATGACTTGTCCGATCGAAGGTCAAGGTTGTCTCCATATAATTTATAATATCAAATGGTGCTCGGCGATTGGCATAGAGCCGAACTACGACTTCAAGATAAAAGAAGTAGTTCCGAGGAGGAGGAGGCCTTTGATGAAGATACATCGGGGAGCGAAGCCGAATGAACTACGCCGCTCTTTAGACTTTAGATTAGGTTAATTGTAATTTTATAGATTAGATTTTAGATTAGGTTTATTTTTATTTAATTGTAATAGTTAGGTTGAGGTAAAGGCTCCTAAATGTCCCCCCTTATTTATAAAAGGGTAAGGTTGGTTGTCCCCCTCATTTGTAATTTTATTTTAATTAATAAAATTTAAGGGTACCGTCCCTTTTTCTTTTATATACTTTCGTTTATTTTTTAAAAATTTAAGTTTTTATATGACTTTTTTGCAAAAAATTAACTTTTTTAAAAAACTTAACAGAAATTGTTAAGAATTTAACTGTTTTTTTTTTTTGAAGGACTGGACACTTGGGCGACCGCCCAAGTCATTCGGCCCATCTTGGGCGGCCACCCAAGCCTTTAAATTTTTATTTTTTTTGAAAGACTGGACACTTGGGCGATTGCCCAAGTCATTCGGCCCATCTTGGGCGGCCGCCCAAGTCTATTAATTTTTTATTTATTTTTTTTTTTGGAAATTGCCGGTTTAAAATCGGAATCGGAACCGTACGGTCGGTTCGGAATCGGGATCGGAACCGTGACTAAATCGGGCCGGTTTCGGTTCAATGGGGGGAGGAACCGTGAACCGGCGGTTCGAAACCGGAACCGGCGGTTTGAACCGGATGGAAATCTCTAGGCGGGGGCGTGCTTTCTTTTCAATGTGGGTTAAAATACTAAATAATACAAAATATTTCTGTAAAGTATAATATTTTTCGTTTATTTATATTGTCTTTATATATGTAACTTTCAATGTTTTGTCAAAAGAAATAGTTTTTTTTACATATGTTCAATTATTAATATGAGAAATGAAATTGTTGTCGTGCTTAGCACGGGTCTACTGCTCTTAGGTCGCGATTTCCAACTTCACTTCTTCTTTCTCGCTCCCCTTTTCATTCTTCCCTTTGAACTTCTTCTGCGCGTATACTTACACAATCGGAAAAAGAGCTATTCTTTTGCTTTATCTCCGTGGATCCCAACCAAATAAGGAAAAGACCAATTCTTTTACTTTATATACATTTAAACCCTATTCGATTTGAGAGTACAATCAATTAGTGAGCAATCAAGAGATTCCGGTGTTCCCTACATTAGATCAAGAGCATCTGTTGTTACTTGCGTTCAATCTAAATCCCCCCATTCCCCTTACAATCTTTTCGACGTTCCTAAATTAAGTTAAACTCTCAATTTTAAAGATTATCTTTTGATTGATTAATTCTTTTTTTTTATGACAGCCTATATATTTTAGATAAATATTGAATGAAAATAAATATATAAAGACAATAATAATTTTTCAGTTCCTTTCTATTTCATATTGTCCGTGCCAACCGACACGGATACAATACTAGTTATATCATAAAATGTAATTATATAGATATAAAATGTGACTTTGATGCTGCCACAGAAAAATGGTTGCACATGCCTGAACGAGTAACTTGATGCTGGAGATACTCCGGCGTCTTTTCCGTGGTCTCATACACACAAAGCACACGTAAACTAGGTCGGGGACATCTTCGGCAAAGGCCCTACGATGTGAGAATAAGTAAAAGATATAGAAAACAAGATAGTACAATGGAAACTTGAGAAATACTGTAGAAAATGTACTTGAGACTTACTGAATTTTGCCTTCTAATGTTGTTTATATACTTGCTCATGTCATGTGCAGGTCAGATGCTCTTTGACACGTGTCGCTTTTTCATTGGGTGTGCATGGGCACTTAAAGATAGTGGAGACGCCACCATTTTCCTGACAGATAGTTCATCATTATAACAGATTTTGTGGGCCCAAATGCAACGTATTTGGCTGTTTCTGGTATGTAGCTGCTAATCCAAATATCGCCTATAGGTGGCAACCATGATAAGGCGGCAATCTTTGTTGTTGTCGTTGTCATGAACATGCTTATTCGAGATTCTTGCCTTGAGATTATATCAAAGTATTTAATGATGGACTCTAATGGGCTTCTTGTTTGGCCTTGTTTCCCGCCAATATTCTTGGTTAAGTCGCCATGTCGCACTCATTCTATCTTGGGCCTATTTTCTTGACCTTCAATCTATATTTATCGCTTTGGGCCTCATATATTCGTACAGGGTCAAATATCTTTTTAAATGATCATATCAATATCACACAAGTTCGAGATCTGGATTATTAATGATCCAAATGAAAAACTTTGATTGTCGCTTATGATTCTCGCCTCTTGACCATGACTTAGCGAGATTACGGTTTCAGATAACGCTCTTCTGGCCACGTGTCACCTCCCAATTGACGGAAAAGGACGGTTTGTCAGAATTGATGTGTTGTCACATCGAAATTTGTGCCTTAATGATTTATTTTCAATAATGGGGGGAAAATTCAATTTTTGGACATCATTTAATACATTTTGAAAACCTCCCCAAAACCTTTTCTTCTTCTTTGGTTAAGGACCATCCCGTTTCTTCCAGTCTTATTTTGGAAGGAGATCGTACCAATGTTGGTTTGTGTCTATCTTCCGCAGGGGAATGTGTTTGTTTTGAGATGTCTGGGTCGATTGGGACAAACCGGGATGGACCGGGATTACCTCGGGATGGACCGGTGTGTGCTGGCAGAGCTTCGGGATGCCTCGGGATAGACCGGTGTGTGCCGACAGAGCTTTGGGATGCCTCGGGATGGACCGGTGTATGCCGGCAGAACTTCGGGATGCCTCGGAATGCCTTGGGATGGCTCGGGATGGACCGGCAGAGCATCGGGATGCTTCGAAATTCCTCGGGAAGGACCGGCAGGGCTTCGGGATGCTTCGAAATGGCTCGGGATGGACCGGTAGGGCTTTGGGATGCCTCGAGATGGATCGGGAGCTCCTCAGGATTGCTTGGGAGCGCCTCGAGATGGTTCGGGAGTGCCTTGAGATGGCTCGGGAGCGCCTCAGGATGGGCCAGAAGAGGCCGGGAAGGCTTAGAAGTGTGCCTGAAGGCTGGGAGGAGAGAGGAGAGAACGGAGGTGTGAATGAAATGGGAGGGGGAGCCTTCTATTTATAGGCATCAAAACATTGTAAAGTGGTCCGTACGGACTCTTCTGTCATTACTGATTTTTTGGTTTTCCTGGATTTCAGGGAATATTGTGGACTTTTGGGAGATTTGGGGGATTTTTTGCGTGTTGACATAAGTGTCCATACGGACCATCTTGAATTGCAAAGTGGTCCGTAAGGATATCATTGCAAGCTGGTTCTCGCCGAGAGCTTTCCAACCATATATGGCACGTCTCAATCGGAGTCCGTATGAAGGAATTATGATCTTCGGAAGTTCGCCCTTGGTATTTTCCGTATGCTCGGATGGAGAGCGGTCCGGATTGGGGTACTTACAGAAGCCCCTCGGCGACGTCACTTACGAAGGAAGTGGGGTCGTCGATAAAAATAAGAATTCCGATCTGGACTGCTCGTCGGGAGGGAAGAGATAAGTGACCAGGTTGATCGGACGGCTGGACCCTTTGGTAGGATTCCTACGTATCCCAAATGAGAATCAAGCCTGATCGTAGTTCGTGTGTGATGGCAATTTTGAGGGGCCTCGACCGGTGGGGAACTATTTGTAGGCGTTCGTCCTTAGTTGTGATTATTCCTTGAGGCGTCTAGACTTGAGTTGAGACTATTCCTTGAGGCGTCTGGACCTGAGTTCAGACTGTTTGAAGGGGTCTACCTAAGATGGCTAATCTTACGAAAAGATTTGGTAATCTTACGAAAAGACATGTAATCTTACTAAAAGATGGCTATTCTTATGAAAAGGTAGGTAATCTTACTAAAAGATGGGTAATCTTACTAAAAGATGGCTAATCTTATGAAAAGGTATGTAATCGTACTAAAAGATATGTAATCTTACCAAAAGATGGGTAATCTTACCAAAAGATGGGTAATCTTACTAAAAGATGGGTAATCTTACTAAAAGATATGTAATCTTACGAAAAGATGGGTAATCTTACTAAAAGATTGTTTGTGGTGGCGTCTCTAAACTTGCTGAAATATTTGGGGACGTGGTGGTGTCCTGAGATGAAATTGTGAGGACGTGGTGGTGTCCTGATATGAAATTGTGAGGACGTGGTAGTGTCCTGAGATGAAATTATGAGGACGTGGTGGTGTCCTGAGATGAAATTGTGAGGACGTGGTGGTGTCCTGAGATGAAGTTGTTCGAAGGCGTCTATACCTAAGTTGAGGCTTAGTTCAGGAGTATGAACCTAAGTTGAGGCTTAGTTCAGGAGTATGAACCTAAGTTGAGGCTTAGTTCAGGAGTATGCACCTAAGTTGGGGCTTAGTTCAGGAGTATGTACCTAAGTTGGGGCTTAGTTCAGGAGTATGAATCTAAGTTGAGGCTTAGTTCAGGAGCATGAACCTAAGTTGAGGCTTAGTTCAGGAGTATGAACCTAAGTTGGGGTTTAGTTCAGGAGTATGAACCTAAGTTGAGGCTTAGTTCAGGACTATGACCCTAAGTTGAGACTTAGTTCAGGAGTATGAACCTAAGTTGAGACTATTCTAAGGCGTCTGGACATAAGGGAGACTATTCTAAGGCGTCTGGACCTAAGTTGGGTTTGATGGTGTATTTTGTGAATCATGTAGGAACTTTGTTTCTGGGATTTTTTTTGAAAGGAAACATGCCATGCTGGGATTCTTCTTTTATGTAGCGTTTATTACTGCTACGACTTGCATTTGAAGTTTATTGACATACCCTTGCTGTGTTTACCTGCAGGAGGAGGCATCTTTGTGAGGAGGAAGTTGAGGAGAACGGGGTGGGGCCTCTCGCTGAAATAATGAGGACGTGGTGGTGCCTCTGGCTAAGATAATGAGGACGTGGAAGGTGCTGGCCAAGGAGAGGAGGGATGGCTCGTCTTCTTCTTCCTTCTTCGTTCTTACTTCTGCAGACTTCTCGAAGTTATCCGGTCGAGGAAGGTGCTGAGCTCATCGAGGATGATGACGTGGCTGGCAGAGGCGCCGGGATGCAGGAGTCTTTACCAAGTGGTGGTGCCGATGACTCAGAGTAGGACTCTCTTTTTTTTCTTTTTTGTGCATGTTAGTGAGGAGAGCAACAAAATATTTGTATTTATATGCACAATGTGTTCATATGTAATGAACTCCTTTATTTGCACTTTATTGGTGATAACTTAGGAGTTATTTCTACTTCTCTTTTTTTTTGTGCATGTCGCATGAGCTTGAAATGTTTGTGGTATATGGAGGCTGAGGCAGCTTTGGCAGGTTTTCTGAGCAGTTTGGGGCTGAAACAGCTTTGACAGTTTCATGCGCGACGGTGGGAGTGACGTCTCATGTGACGTGTTTGCTTTGTGCGTGATAGCCACTCTTTTCATGGTTAGCTCCCTCAGGATATGCCACAGCGCTTTGTTGGATGTGGTAGGCCACTACCGAGCGGGCGAGGATATCGTTCCTTTGGTTCTGGGGGAAACCTTCCACGGTGTAGACCGTCTGGCGATGGGGGACCGATTCATGCGCGGAGGAAGCCCCACTTTGCTTGCTTTATGGTTGCGAGAGAGACTTCAAGCTACGCTTGTGCTTCCGTCATCTTTTAGTCCGTGGACATTTGCTCAGCGACCCTTGGGTCTTGGAGACGGATCAGTCTGCTTGGGAGAGGTAGATGGCTCGACTTGGCACGCATCGCATCCGTTCGTGGGTTCCTCATTGGAGGATTGAGACTAGGAGGGCCTTTCAGGAAGGTTCCTATGTTGTCAGGGTTCCGGGGTTGTCTCAGTCTTCTTTCTACATCCCATCCCTTGTTTCCAGGCAGTTTGGGATGAGGCAGGAGCCTTTGCTGGGCTGGAGTGACATCGCCACCATGGAGGTAGTTTCTTTCTCTATGAAAGATCTAGATGCTTTCCTTTTCTTTCTGAGGGCATGGAAGCACTCGACTCTTCCTCCTGTGGTACTCCTTAGATGCCGGGAGAGTATTGTTCTGTTCACCGAGTACCTGGATTTGTACGAGCGGCACCTTGGACATACTCGAATGATTCTGAGGAGCAGGCGCGAGGAAATTCTGGGGAGCAGACGCGAGGCAATTATGGAGCAGGGTTGCTGCTCCAGTTACGATCTTAGGACCGCGGAAGCTTGGGCTAACCCTCAGGGTGTCATGAGAGACGCTTTATTTGACTATGAGACTAGAGTTGACCGATTGACGGTGAGAGATCCCCTTTTGCAGACTCGCATGGAAGGGATCCGAGCCGAGGCATGGACAAATGAGGCTCAGAACTGAATTGCTTGACTAAACGGGGAGGACTCCTGATCTCGGAATGAGGGAGATAGAGATATTTCTCGTGGAACGAAAGAAGACTCGACGGGGACGAGGGAAGAAAGGGAAGAATGGCGAAGGGACAAGCGCGAGTGGCGCGGAATGACCTTCCGAAATTCTAAGTATCCCATCATTGTCATGACAAACACATTAATTGTTAAATGTATTAAGTTGTCTTTTAGCATGTTGTAAGTTTGAGAGTAGACCGTGCTTGTACTCATCAAGAAGTGTTTTAACTTTGATGATTTGTGTTTTACTTTTAAAACTTTGTCGAGACGCAAAATCTCTTGCTTGCTTCTTATCTGAGCCTTGATGGCGTCCAATTTTTGGATTTTTTTGTATGCTTTAGACTGAACCAATGAAGGCTGCCTACGTTCCCCTCAGACGGAGGGGCTTAGGTCTCCGTAGTGTGAATGTGTGCCCAAATTTGTTGGATTCACGCGAGTTTGAAGACATCCGAGTTATTTGAAAAACGGAGTCGCCACGCCATTTTGATTACCTCAAAACTTTGAAAAAAAGGTTTTTACTTGGGTTCGGAGGTTAAGTTACCCCTTGGGAAGAACGTTTGGCGTTCACCCAAAGTGCCTTGCCGGAGCAAGTCTCCCAAGATTTCAGTAATCGTGCTTGCTTGCGTGCTTTCTTGTGTGCATGTGTTTGAGAAAAAAGGGGGGAATGTCCCAAGTTGTCTTCCGGACGTACAAACCATTTGTTGGTTGTCGCTCGGGATTCCTTGGAATTTTATGTATTTGGGATTATGATCCCGTCCTCATCTTATGACTTGTGATCATCGCATTTTAACCTCGGGACCCTCGGGACTTGCGTGATCGAGAGAATGACTCTCTTTTGGTCAAAGATGAGGTTCTTTAGAAAAGGAGGGTCCTTAGCCCATCAATCCTACGCTTTAAGACGGTCGAGCTCGTATAGAGGCTTCATACTCTTTCTTAAGCGATAATCGGAGATATAGGGTTCAAGGTTATCCCTTTCCAAAGAAATCGTGAACCTTTAATGGAAGGAACGATGTAAAGATAGGATCTTTTACACCGGTCCGTTCCAAGGTTGGGGGAAAGGGGAAATGCATGATGAAAAATGACTCTTTAATGAAAAGATGACATTTTTGGTTTTAGCAAATGATGCTTTTTGATTGAAAGAAATGATCTTTATGCAAGTGATGCGTAAAGATAGGATTTTTATGCAAATGATGCATTGGAAAAGGTTTTTGAATGCAAAGGATGCATTTTTATTGAAAAGATTGGATTTTTATGTGCAAATGATGCATAAAAATGACATTTTTATTTGAAAATGGGGGTTTTAGGTGCAAAGGATGCACCTTTATGAAAAAGACTACATTTTTATGACAAATGAGGTCTTAATGCATGCAAAAGGGAAAGGGGATGATAAAGATGTGATCTTTATGAATAAATGCCAAGTCCCAAGCAAGATATATGAATGCAATGAGCAAGTATATCAATTAAAAGCAAGGTTAGGGCGTGCGAGGTTACCAATTGCTTCCTTTGCTTCTTCGAACAGAGCTAGGAGGAGAGGTTGGTCTTGGGTCTTCAAGGAGGAGGGAGGTAGCTTCTTGGCCTTCCTTCTTCACCTTCTTGAGCTTGCACCAATATTCTTCACGTCTTGGGAGTGTTTATAAGTGTATTGTGTATTTTGTGCCTCTATTGTGTGTGTTGAAATGGGTAGAGGAGGCCTCTATTTATAGGTAATCTGGATAAGGTGAATGAAGCCGTGCGGCTAAGAGCAGCGAGCTAATGCAGCCGTGCGGGCTTATCCTGAATGACTCAACATTCTAGAACCATGCAAGGTGGCAAATTCTAGAACCCTCCTTCCTAATTAAGAAAAACGTGTTTCTTAATTAGGAAGGATCCCCTTCATCCCTTATTTAATAAAAAAACAGTTAGAATGTTTCAGAAGAACACCAGAAGGCCTGGGGAATTACCAGAAAACTTACCGAAATTGTGGGGAAAAATTAACCGGAAGGCATGAGCCAGATTTGGGTACTTAGGAGCCCCTCGGCAACGTCACTTGCAAGGCAAGTGGGGTTGTCGATAGAAAAGGATCCGATCTGGAGAATGCGAGACGGATTAGATGACCGAGACGGTCGAGTGGCTGAACCTTTTGGAAGGCTACCTACGTATCCCGGAGGAATCAAGCCAGGCCGTAGTTCGGAATAAGATCCGCTGAGGAAGGGAGAAGAGAAAAATGGTCTCTTTGCTGGGGAAAATAGAAAATGACCTAGGAGGTCAAGCAATTGATCCTACTGGGGATATGCTAGAAGTGACCAAGGTGGTCTCTATGAGGGATTACTTCATCACTGAGGAGCGACGAAGGAACAGGGTGACCGAAGTGGTCGGATGGCTGGACCTTTTATAAAAGGCTACCTACGTATCCCGGAGGAATCAAGCCTTGATCGTAGTTCAAGCATCACTAGATAGTTAGGAACGATGTCTAGGATTCTTGAGATTTTGACAATTAATGGAGGCTGTCACCTGATTGACAATTACTGGAGGATGTCACCTAATTGAAACTAGAGCTTACGTCACTATCGAGTGGATAGAGGTAGCTAGAGTTTGGTGAACTTGAGCATACGTCTCAATCTCTTTCGAATCAGAGATATGGGTTGCTAAAGTTTGAAAAACTTGAGCATACGTCTCAATCTCTTTCGAATCAGAGATATGGGTTGCCAATGACTTGAGCATACGTCTCAATCTCTTTCGAATCAGAGATATGGGTTGCCAAAGTTTGAATGACTTAAGCATACGTCACTATTCATGACAGAGGTAGCTTAAGTTAAGAAGAACTCGACAATTCGGAGGTTGTCACCTAACGTTATCCCGTTATAACGAAATTAACGGAGGTGACTGGGAATAGAGCTTGATTGCTTAGGAGATAAGGGATATCTTCTGAAGAGGGTGTTATCTCAGTTAGAGGATAACGAGGATTGGAGGCCCAAGTGGAAAGTCCAAGGGCAAAATCGTAATTTTTGCTCAGAGCGAAAGAGGCCGCCCGGCATGAGAGGAAGGAAAAAGAAGCCGTACGGCTGGAAACCTGATTTTTACAGATTATTTAAAACAGATTTGAACGGGCTATTGGGCATTGTTGCCGCCCATTCAGCCGAGAGAGAGAGAGGAGAGAAGAAAGAATTTCGAAATTCTTTGAATTCCCTTGCTTCCCTTGATTTGAGATGGATCCGGCACCAAGACAAGCAAGGAGGAATGTCTCCGCGGCCGCTCAAAGGAAGAGGAAGGAGCTTGTCCGGACGGATAGGAGGTATGACTTTCTCACGCCTCCATCGGAGCTCTATCCAGGAAGGAGGGAGCACAAATCGACGAACCCGCGATCGGTTGGGTAAGCGTTCTTATTTGGCTCAAATCCGATGATTTTGCTTGATTTTTGAATAATTTAGGGCTTAACCCGAACTTAGGAATTTTCTAGGATTTTCTTAGGATTTTTGAATGATTTTGAGATGCATGAACAACCTATGAGGCTAAGAATATGCATGTGCAATTTATTTGATGAAAATTATGAGAATGACTCACTTTTTTCTCGCAAATGAAGTAAGAATGAGAATTGTCTAAATATGAGACGGAGTTCTTGCCTTGTGCTAGAACTAGGTCAAAATTCTGATTTTCAATGAGAAAACATGATTTTGGAAGATGAAAATGATTCATGCATGCCATTTTATTTGAAAAATAATGCTTATGTGCAAAGAATTGTGAAAATTATGATTTTGTGCCTTAGGAAAGCAACGTGCTTAAAATGACGTGTTTCAAATGATGAAAGTCACGTTTTTGATGCAAAAGATGCTAAAAAGACTTGTATGAATGCTTTTCTTTTGAAAAAATATGTGCACTTTTGTGACTATATGCATGCTTTTGAAATGAGATGAAGGGCTGACACTTCTTTTTGATGTGCTTGTCTACAGGAGAACAAGTCTAGGGGACCATCTCAGATGGCGGTGAATCTTTGGCAGAGGATGCCGGATTTTGAGAAGAATGGGGTGAACCCTAAAGAGTTGGTGAGGGCTACCAACCTGGGACGCGTTTGTGGAGGCCATCGGCACGGGATTCACATCACCTCAAAGAGCAAGGGCCTGGTTCAGGCTCTTTCTAGTTTTGGTGGGACTCTACTCATAGTTTCCACCTAGGCTGGGAGAGCTTGCTGTGACTCCTGCGATTTTGCAGCGATCCTCACCTGCGGTTCACCGGGAGGCCCGTGACTTGGAGAGACCACATTACAGCTGAGGAGTTCCGAGCTTTGGTTGGATTTGAGCTGATTCCCAAGGATTGGGTATGGAGACGAGGAATGTCGAGGTGGCAGTCCAGAGCTGCATGCGGGACTTTGCTGGTAGTGACGTGATCCCACAGCTGGTTAGAGCTTTCGTGTGGTTGATGCTGTCAGTCACTATCTTTGCTAATTCTGGGACGCTAGCCATGACTTGCCTCCTTGACTCTTTGGTTGATGTGGATGGGATAGGGACGGTCTCTTGGGGAGAGGCCGGATTGGCTGAGTTATACTTCTCTCTGGACATGTGCAAGTGGAAACAAGGCTGCTTCTATGGACTGCTTCTCATTTGCCCTTGAGGTAGCCTCTCTTTCTCTTCTCTTTTCTCTTTTCTGTCTTGAGACTTCTTATGAGAAAAATGACCTTTTTGATGTTTTTGAACATGCAGGCCTGGTTTTGCGAGGTGATCGGGTTCTTTCCTTGGAACCAGCAGAGTGATATCACCATTTTCCCTGCGATGGTTCGCTGGAGGGGAGATGTGAGGGATAGGTTCACGGGGAAGACCCGGATCACTTTCGACTACAAGATGGTGAAGCCTGTGCTCAATAAGGATGGACCGGATGGAGTGGACTTCTACCCCTGGGGCAGGTATCCGGAGATTTTAATGGGAGATGCTATTGAGGTGACGAGGCAGAGGAGGTGGCTCACTGGGCTGACTTGCGACATCATATATCTGGGGGACCGTTTCTCGAGGCAGCATGGTCATGTCCCTCCATTGGACGCCATTACTCCACACGATCCTCCAGCACGGATGCTGCAGCCCAGGGACTGGAGGCGGTGAGATTGAGAGGTGCCAGGGAGGTATGGCTGCGGAGGAGTATTTTGACATGGGTACCCCTACGCTGTGTTTGTGGAGCGGCGCCTGAGGCGCCGCGGAAGGCTGGCTGGTGGCGGTCACTCGGGGATATGGGGAGGATGAGCCTCCTGACCCGCCTATCCCTCCTGCACACCTCTCATGCGTGGTACAGATGCCGAGGAGGATGAGGATTCCTGTCCCTGACACGAGGGAGCCCCAGTATACCCTGCCACCTGATAGCACTGTGAGTATACTCTTAGGGTCTTATTCCCTTTTTAGCTTTCAGATTTTCTGTTTTTTTGCAATTTCTCTGAGATTTTTCTGAGATTTTCTGAGATTTTCTTTTCTTTTCTCAGGTTCCAGCTCGCACCTGTGGCAGGTTGGTCAGCGGCAGACGGGCTGGAAAGGCGTGTCGATCCTTGGTCAAGAAGCTGGCCTGCGCTCTAAAGCGTCAACAAGCGTGCAGGAGCCTGTGCGCAAAAGGAGGCATGTCGGGGCGCGGCATCCTCTTCCTCGGCTCGGAGTACTCATCCAAGTGCCAGGCCTCGGGCGAGGTCCTAATGCTGATATCTTGGAGCAGACAGCGCGGAGTACGAGCACGACAACATCCCTCTTTCCGATGCGAGCGACCAGGAGGACGTGATGAGAGAGCCTAGCGTCTATGAGCTGAGCCGTGATGAGGAAGAAGAAGAATCGGAGGCCTAGGAGGTCTCTAGAGTAGATTTGGAACAAAACAAACAATGAACACTTTTTTATGCACAACTTGTTTATTTTTTACTTTATTTGGGCGCCGATGAGGCGAAGACATTGTATTTACGCTTTATTTACTTTTCTAATTTATGCTTTTTCAATTTGCATATTATCTGAGCCTCGGGGCGACTTTTTTGCTTGGAATTGGGGCTGAAACTGGGCCAAAATAATATATAATGATATAAAACTGCTTGGGTGGCTTCCGGACATGTTTTTGTGCAGGTTTTGGTTGAGAAAGTGGGGTGAAAACTCCCTTGGGCAGCAACTTTGGTTGCTGGATTTGCAATTTACATCAGGCAAATGAAGCCGTAGCATGGCCTTGAGGGCAAAAGAGGCCGTGCGGCTCACGGTCTGTCTGGGACTGGTCATTTTTTGAATAAAACCAAAGCTTGGCCATTTCATTTTATTTTCAACCCAAACTTGTTTCAACTGTTCCAGAGCATATTTTGGACCTAAAGACACCACCTTTGATCACTTTTGCGATGGAGAGGCCCGTTAGACTACAAAGGGGGAAGAGAGACCATTTTCTGTCCGGTCTTCAATCTTGGGCGAGACATAACTTCCAAAATCACAAGGGGCTGCTTGATTCTTCCTTCAAGATCAAGTCTTTATGGCATTTGAGGGATCTCCCGCCCGATTGGGACCTGTTGAGAGCCGCAGCAAAGTTCTCTGGGACGTCAGAGACATGTTTGCTGCTTTTCTTACAACGAAATCGTCCCAACGCACGAAGACTTCAGAGCCTTGATTGGGGGTCCCGAGGCTGAGGCTATATCTATTCCGCTGATCGGAGACGTGCGGTGGCAGTAAAGCTTGCATCTTTTCTGCAGATTCCTCTGGGAGAGGCTGAGAGATGATGGTAGCCTGGGACAGGATTGACCTTTCCGAGATCCAGGCAGGTTTGGATCTCCAGCTATGGCTGCTACCATGGGAGCTATGGAAGCATTTATCCTTTACGTCTTTTCTGTTGTGTTTGCTCCTAGAGTCCAGTGGGGATTTGTCACGGTGGTCTCCTGGACATGGTCAGAGGCTCAGAGCTGGGAAGGATGTGGTCCCACTGGTTTTGGGGGAGACTTTGCATGGGATCGGCAGGATGGCTCGGGAGACCATTTCATGAGGTCAGAGTCCCGCTGTGTTGACTTTGTGGCTGCAGGAGAGGCTCGGGGCTTTGCCTGGGGCTTTGCCGACTCAGTGCCCTTGGGTGATTTCTCGGAGAGGTGCACCTGGCAGCGGGACCAGGGTGGCTGGGAGCTGATGATGGCTAGGCTGTCCACTTCGGACATCCGTTGGTGGATACCACACTGGAGGTTGCAGCCAGGAGGATATTTCAGGAGTCTTATGCTGTGAGGGTTCCAGGGATTCTGCTGGTCATCCTTCTACATACCCTGCTTGGTATCCAGGCAGTTTGGGGCTTTGCAGGAGCCTTTGAGATGGCTGGGAGGACATGACCATGGAGGTGATGTCTCTAGACATGAGGGACCCAGCCAGCTTCACTTTTTTCTCGAGGGCTTGGACATACACTGCTTTCCCACCCAGGGCTATCTTTAGGAGCAGGAAGAGCACGATCTTGACCAGCTGTCTACTTGGGCTGGTACGAGAGGGAGATGGGAGCGACTCAGGTTATCTTGGAGGATAGACGCCGAGTTTTATTGGGGGCTGACCACGACTCGAGTAGGACTCTGAGGAGACCGAGGCTAAGGCGAGTTGCCATAACCAATCAGGTGACTTGGTCAGGGACATGGAGGCTCGGTACAAGAGGTTGTCAAGGTTGCTCATTTGGCTGAGTCTCAGAGGGAGGAGATGCGGACTCGTGCTCGTATGAGAGAGCGCTTATTGACACGGGGTTGGTAGAGGCTCCAAGTGAGGATGCCGGAGGTCGGGATGAGGATACCGACATTATTGAGAAGAAAAGGAAGAAGACTCGACGAGGCCGAGGAAAAGGGAAGAAGGCTGAAGAAGACTCAGCGATGACGGCTGACAAGTCTTTTCTCAAGATCCTCTTATTGCCATTTGCAAACACATTAGTTTATTTAGGCATTTTATTGTATTTTAGATCTTTTTGGCAGGTTAGCGGTCAAGAGGTAGACCGTGCTTGAACTCATCAAGAAATTTTTGACTTGTAATGAACAAGAAATATTATTTTAGAAATTAATCAAGACATGTTTCATGGAAATTCAAATGTCTTATTACTTGGGACCCGTTTTATGAAAACTGAAATACCCTTTTATTTATTGCTAAGGACGCACTTTATGGAAGCTTTATTGCCCTTTTTTATTGTTTAGACCGAACCATATATGGCTGCCTACGTTCCCCTTTTACAAGAAAGGCTAAGGGGCTCAGGTCTTCGTAGTTCATTCTGGTGAACTAACAAAACTAAGTCTCTTTTTTTTTTTTCTGTGCAACCCTGTTTTTTGCCTAGACCGCCCTTTTTGGGTTTTTCAGCCTAGCTGGGTATTACTCTTTTTGCACTAAGATTTTTTTTTTTTTTCTTTTCTTTTTTTTTTTATTATTAGACATAGTATCTTCGGAGTTTATCACCGTTGACTGGGTGGACAAAGGGATTGCCATCCAAGTCTGCAAGCTTCATTGCTCCTCCTGACAGTATCTTCTGCACTACATAAGGGCCGATCCAAACGGGTTCCCATTTTCCCAGGGGGTTGTCTCTGGTAGGGGGCTTTACTTTCAGCACTAAGTCACCCTCTTTGATGTTTCTGGCTTTGACTTTCTTATCAAACGCTCTGGCCATTCGCCTCTGGTAGGCTCGGGTGTGCTCCATGGCTTTGAGCCTTCTCTCATCGAGCAAGGCCAATTCATCATGCCGGCTTCGTAGCCATTCTACTTCGTTGACACTGTTTTCCAGGAGGACCCTTAATGACGGGATTTCCAACTCCACTGGTAACACTGCTTCCATCCCGTAAGTTAGGGCAAAAGGAGTTTCTCCTGTGGCTGTTCTGACAGACGTTCTGTAGCCCCAGAGTGCTAGGTGCAGCTTTTCGGGCCAATCACGACCACGGGTGGCCATCTTCCGGATGATCCGCTCGAGTGTCTTATTAGCAGCTTCCACAGCTCCATTGGTCTGAGGTCTGTACGGGGACGACTTGTGGCGAGTAACTCTGAATTCTGACAGCAGTCTATCGCAGTCTCCTTCGAAGTGTGACCCATTATCAGAAATGATCTCGTTGGGCACCCCATATCTGCACATTATGTTTTCTTTGATGAACTGGGCCACTTTTCTGGAAGTGAGGACCTTGTAGGACTTGGCCTCTACCCACTTGGTGAAGTAGTCGATGGCTACCAACACGAACTCGTGTCCATTGCTTCCTGTCGGGGCTATTTTCCCTATCACGTCAATGCCCCAAGTTGCAAACGGCCAAGGAGTCGTCATGCAGTACAGGTCATGAGGTGGGAGATGGTTGAGGTTGGCAAACCGCTGGCACTTGTCGCAGGTTCGGACGTGCTGGACGCAGTCTGTCTCCATGGAGATCCAGTAGTAACCCATTCTGAGGATCACTTGCATCAGGGCTCTGGCATTCATGTGAGGACCGCAAGGACCATTGTGGACTTCGGTCATCAACTCTCTGGCTCTTTCTTGAGTGACACATAAGAGGAGCGGTCCTTGATACCGCTTCTTGTACAGGTTGCCTCCTAGGATGACATAATGGGAGGCCAACCTTTTCAGGGCTCGCAAGCTTTTGGCTCTGACTCCTTCTTTTGGTCTACCTTCTTCGTCTCTGAAAGCTGACTCTCCGTCTTTGAGGAATTGGTAAATCTGATTGTACCAAGGTTCCTTTATAGGCTCGGGTCCCAGGTCCACTTCACAACAGAAGGCTGGGGCTTCTCTTCTACCCACTCTGAAGGGCTTTATGGCTTTTCCCTCGGGGATCTCTACCAATGAGGCTAGAGTAGCTAGGGCATCTGCGAATCTGTTCTTTTCCCTCGGCAAGTAGTGGAAAGTCACTTCTCTGAACTGTCCAGTCAACTCCTCATATGGGCATGATACCGTTCCAGGGTTAGGGTCCACAGTCTTCCACTTGTTGGAGACTTGGTTGATGATCAGGGCTGAGTCTCCGTAAACTTCGAGCTCCTTGACATTTCTTTCTAAGGCGGCCTCCAAACCAGCAATGCAGGCTTCATACTCGGCGACATTGTTCGTGGCAGGAAAGTTCAACTTGAGGGCTATGGGGGTATGCTCATCTTTCGGATCGACCAATAGCATTCCTACACCATTTCCTCTTTTGTTAGCGGCTCCGTCAAAGAACAATTGCCATCTATTCTCAGGCTCAACTGCAAAGATCCCTTCATCTGGGAATTGGGGTTCAGGCCCTCTGTCTTCATTGCTGGGGAAGTTCGCCAGGTGATCTGACAATGCTTGACCCTTGATGGCCTTTCTGGTCACATAGTTGATGTCGTATTCTGCCAAGAAGAAGGACCACTTCGCTAAACGCATCGAGAGGGAAGGCTTGTCAAAGATGTACTTGATGGGGTCCATTTTCGAGACCAAATTCACAGGGTGGGCTTGCATATAATGCTTCAACTTGCCGACTACCCAGACCAGTCCTGCACAGGTCTTTTCGCATGCTGAGTAATTGAGCTCACTCCCCTGTAGCTTCCGGCTGACAAAGTAAATGGCGTTTTCTACCCGAGAGTCTTTCTTCTCTTGGGCCAGCATAGCTCCAACTGCCGTGTCTGTGACAGTGAGATAGAGCAGAAGAGGCTTCTGTCTATGTGGGGGGCATAGTACCGGGGGATGTACTAAGTATGCCTTGATCTGGTCAAAGGCATCTTGGCATTCTTCGGTCCATTCTGTGTCCACATTCTTCTTCATGAGCTTGAAGATGGGCTCGCACATAGTGGTCAACTGATTGACGAAACGGCTGATGTACTGCAATTTACCCATGAAGCTCTTGACTTCTGTCTGGGTTTGAGGTGGCCTCATATCCATGATGGCTTTGATCTTTCGGGGGTCAACTTCTATACCTCGCTCTGTGACCATATACCCAAGCACTTTTCCCCTTGTCACTCCGAAGGTGCATTTGGCAGGGTTTAGTCTCATGGAATGCTGTCTCAACCTCTCAAAGAATTTTCGTAGGTCAACAAAGTGCTGCCCACCCTCTCCTTTGGAGTGGATTATCATATCATCTACGTAGACCTCAATCTCCTTGTGGATCATGTCATGAAAAAGCGCGGTCGCTGCCCTTTGGTAAGTAGCCCCGGCATTCTTGAGCCCGAATGGCATTACTGTATAACAGTAGGTTCCCCATGGTGTGGTGAAGGCTGTCTTTTCTTGGTCTTCCTCGGCCATCTTGATCTGGTTGTAGCCTGCAAAACCATCAACGAAGGATTTGACTTCGTAGTTGGCAGTGGAGTCCACCAGGATGTCTATGTTTGGCAGAGGGTAGTCGTCTTTGGGGCTGGCCTTGTTCAGATCTCGGAAATCCACACAGCAGCGCACCTTCCCATTGGCCTTGGTTACGGTCACGATGTTGGACAACCATGTCGGGTATTCAATGACTCTGATGAACCCTACCCGCAGTAGCTTCTCAATTTCTTCCTTGACCTGTAGAGACCATTCCGGCTTGATCTTTCTCAGTTTCTGCTTTACTGGCTTAGCATCTGGTGCTAGAGGGATTCTGTGCTCTACTATCGAACTGTCTAGCCCCGGCATATCCTTGTATGACCATGCAAACACGTCGACGTATTCTCTGAGCAGCTCGATCAATCTGTCCCTTTCAACCCCCTGGAAGAAGCTTCCAATCTGTGTCTCTTTAGGTTCCTCAATAGTACCCAAGTTCACACTTATCAAAACCTCCTCGGCAGCTTGGGCCCGGTTTTCCTCTTTTTCTGAAACATGCTTAAAGATTTCTTTAATGTATTGTTCGTTTAGTGTGTTTGCATCTTGTTCAAATGATTCATTATTAACTGTTGTTAAGTTTTGAGTTAATTTATCATTTGTTAAGTTGGCAATAAGAGGATAATCAGAAAGATTTGTCATTTCATTCAAAATAAGGAAAGATGACATCGATTACATTTTCATAATCCTCGGGCGTGAGGCCTTCGGATGACTCTGAGGACTGGAATTCAAAGATTCTGACTCGGCGAATAGACAACAGGGTGTTTGACACGACTGGGTTGAGAAGGACGGGGTACCAATCCAAGCTCCGTGATCATTTGTTGTCGACTGGCTATCGGCCCTGAGAATGTCTCCCAATTCTTCAATGGCATTTCTGTCTTAGTCACCAAAGTGCGAGGATCAAAATGACTTTCACCATCGTCTCCAATAACGGCAACTATCTCATCGTACGGGCTGAAGTCAATCAAGTCTGGGATTTGTGCTGCTTCGTCAAACAACTCTTGCAAACCCCACTGGCTGTCTTCACTGCTGGCAGCTTCTATCTGGTGATCTTTGGAAGAGCTAACTCAAAGGCGGAGAAGTCCATTGTCCCGGATGCCGACTCTTTGACACTGGCCGGATTTCCTTTGAAGACGTACTCATTACGAGCGGTAGTGGTAGCCCCGAGGATATCTGGCAAATCAAGGAACATTCTTCGAACGGGATTGGGCGGCTTTCCCCTAACTTTCTCAAGGTTCTCCAAGGGTTTTACGCAAGGAGATGCGCGATCACTTTCATCATATTGTGTCCCTCCTTTTGTAAAGTAATGGGTCGAAGACGGGTAAGGATGGACTGGACCCCTTCACCTTTCATGCCTTTAGCTTTTACGGCATCCCGAGAGTTCGGTTTGTACCCCAAGCCATATACGGTAGTCTGTTCCTTCACATCAATGATGGTGTTACGACCTTGAAGTCTTCTACCCAATCCAAGTCCCGGAAGATAACCCATTTTTCGCATCATTCTCATGGCGGGAGGGATTTTATCGGAAGTAGTGGTGAGGTCGGTGCAACACACTTGTGCCTTGGAAGAAGCTACGGAGAATCCGGTCAATGCTAACCCTTCATCATCGTGCTTGATCTCCAATATCGGGATATCCCCAGTGCTTTGGTTCCTTCTACCGTGACACTATCTCCATAAATGGTGGTGATAGTTCCATCACTCGGCTGAAATTTGGCAACTTGATGCAAAGTAGAGGCTACCCGTTTATCGGTGGATCCAAGGCCGTCCCAGCAAGGCGATAAATGAAATCGGAATATCAATAACTTGAAAGTCAACGTCCATGACCTTTTTTCCGAACCACATCTTGAGAGTGGCGATCCCCAAGCGATCGTGCGGTGGAGTCATAGGCCTTAATAGTCGACTAGAAGGCTTTAAGTCCGTTGGCTTTGTATCCAATAAATCCATCATTTTAGGCGGCAAGACATTCATTGCGGACCCTCCATCGACTAATACCCGTGGTAATCGACGCTCTTCTAACTGGACTGTGATGTAAAGGGGTTCATTATGGCTAGCCCCATACTTTGGCAGGTCCAAGTCAGTAAAGGTAATGATATTTCCATAGTGTATGCTTCCAATCATTTGGATGACCTCATCTGGGGTGACGTCTATGGGCACCATGGTCTTGGCCAAACTTTCTTCTAGCTTCAACTTATGAGGGTATGAAGAGGTCAACAGGGACCATAAGGAGATATTGGCTTGGGTACACTTCAGCTGAGTTAGGGCTGGATCCTCCTTATCCAGTCGAGCTTTTACGCTTCGGCTTATAAGGTCTTTTATCTGTTTTTGGCTCGAGAGACGGCGCTTCTTTTGTCACTCTTAAATTTGCTCAACATTCATACGCCGGCCGAGTCATCACATAGACATTGGATTTTCCTTGGTCATTATTCCCTCTTTGGAGGATTACGTCCAATTCTTTCAAAGTCGAGGCGGATTCTTGCGGCGTATGGCCAATTCTGGCGATTGATCTGATTGACGGTCTTTGCCGGAAGCATAGGCGGCTTCCCGAATCTGGTCCCAGGTTACCGGCTTTTTGACCTTTTCTGAGTTTGACCGGCTGATTTCAACTTCACATTCTCCGTTTAAAGCTTTCACAGTCTCATTCAAACTTTTCAAAGTCAGCATGCAACAAGAATTATCACTTCCGGAGTTTGGAGCTTGGCAAATGGCTTTCTCATCCGAACCTAGCAACTTCTTTAACAGAGTAGGATCACATTCCTCATCACTGTCAAGCATGTCCTTTCTTTCCCTGGGGGTCAACCTTCTGACGGCATCTTTGACGTTGGCCAAACATTTTCTGAAGTGGGAAATTCCATCATCAATAAGGATTTCTGCGGGGTCAAACCTCATGGCGGGTTCCTTTTCCTTACTGTCAGAGAGATTTTCTGGGCTTTTTGGCTTCTGGGCTAACCACTCCTCTATTGTCCCTTCCGGCACTTCGACTGTGTCTTCATCAGTGTCACTACAGTAGCTCTCGTGGGAACTTTCGCCTTGGCTCTTATGACCAATGAGGGCAAAAGCAGGTCGGGATACTTGACGCCATATGAGGGGTATCTCAGACTCTTCCTCGGGCTTAGGGATTACCAGGAAAACATCATTATCATCGTAGGACATAAAGGGGACTGGGGTCGCCTCTAAACTCAGGACTCTTTCCAAGGCATCCATACATTCTTCTTCAGACCAAGTTTCAGGAGTGACTACTAACACTGTGATAGAGTCTACCCTTCCTGATGAGAGTTTGGCTTCGGCGACGCTTACATGTTCCAGATCGGTGGGCGGAGCCCACTTCCCTCTTTTGGCTAAAGCTTCGATCAAGTTCCTCCATTCACCTACCAAGTCCTTGTACGGAGTATTGAACTCTAGGATATAGGACTCATACACTACCTCATCTAAGCTAGCATCCTTCTCCGAGCCTTTGCATAGGCTGCAGACACACTTTGAAGTGATTTCATCCCCTATTCCAGGTCTGTGGCTTTCTACCTCATCTTGCCCTTCGGGTTTCACTTCCGTTGGCTCCAAGTCCATTCCTTTTACTGAACTGTCATCATCGCTGTAAATCCATCCATTCCTATTCTCGTTTCCGACTGACTCTTCACTGTAGCTGTCCGAGAGGTAGGCAAATTCACAGGCGTTGACAAAATTGGAAAGGTCAAACTGGCACTGGGATTCCAAAGTAGGCTCAGGCTGAAAGGAGGAAAAAGGTCCCGTGGGGGGATGCAGAGGAAGCGAGGGTGTCGGGACCCTAACAGCTTGGGGTATTGGAGAAGACTGAGAAGGGACAGTCTTTGGCAATGGGTTATATGAAGATGGGGGAGGGCATTGGTTATAGGCTAGCTCTTCTTCCTTAGCCATCTGGTTACCCAAACCAGCACTGTTCTCTGTCAAATCGGCCATTCTGATTCTCGAAACTGAGGATTCTGGCGAACTGTCTGAGGATTCTGCGCTAACAAGTCGCTGACCCGGTGTTCTCACCCACTTCTTTCTCGCTGCGGGAAAGGGATAGGAAAGGTTTAGACTCGGGGTAGTGTGATGATGTTGCCATTTCGCGGGGAAAATTCGATTTTTGCGTTTCTTTGAAAAACCAAATAAAACCGGAAAAAACGGAGTCGCCACGCCATTTTAATTTTGAAGGGCCAAAACTTTGAAAAAAGCCCGAGATTAGAGATTTAGTTTCGGAGGTCATGTTACGCGTCGGGAAGGACGTTAGTGTGCACCCGACGCGCCTCGTAAAACGAGTCTTCCAAGCTGAAAATCATTTGGGTGTGTGTGTGTGTGTGTTTTGGCCAAAATAAGTTGAAACTCAGAAAAGTAAAAATTGGGATATCTTTTTAAGACTTTAAACTGATCCCATGATTTTTGGAAGATTTTGGATTGAGATTTGGTACTCAAAAGACCTTTTGAAGTTGAGAGTCATTTCTGCCAGAATGAAAAAGGCAGTGGACCTTTGATTTTGAAAGGGATTCAAGGGTCTTAAAACTTCATAATCTGGATAAACTCAGAGAATGAAAGTTGTTCTAGACACCTTAAATAAAGTTTGTGCGAAGGAATTTTCCATTTTGGAGAAGATTTGAGGGGTCAAAACCTTCTGGAAACCTCAGATATGAGATCTGGATTCCCAGAAGCTGATGAACTAGCCTCTGAAAGAAAATTTGAAAAGAGGAGTTTTACTCACCCAAAAAATAAAATAAAAATATTTCTGGAAAGCTCTGGATGTTGGCTACAAAAGTATTTTGTAGTCAACACCAAATTCCAAGTTCATCTGTGTCCAAAAATTAAGACCATGGACTGAGGTCTGAGAAAATTGCTACTGGACAGCAACTTCTCAAGAAAGAAAATATGATTTTAAGGGGTTTTGCATCCATGCTTGTCCCCATTTCCCTAGGTTTTGGTTAGTGATCACTAGACATTTTAGTGGTGAAGCAACTATACCAAACCATCCTTGGGGTACATTAGGACTAAGCATTTCATTTGCTTGGGGAGGGGATTTTACCCTTTGAAATCAAGATTTAGTGCTTGAAAATGGTTTTTAGGGTTTTGAAAGTGCATTTTTGCAAGTAAGCAAGAAAAGCTTTGAAAATAATGTTGATCTTTGTAGAAGATCATCCATGGAAGATGGTCTTCCATGGTGATCTTCTTAGATCTAAAGAAAGAAGATGAAAGAACTACATTTTGTAGTTTGAAGATGCATGCATGGATGAGATTTAGGGTTAGGAAGAGGAGGGTTTACCAATCTTCCTTGTGTTCTTGAGTGTTTGGCTTGAGTGTATGAGTGTTTAGGGCTTTAATATGAGAGTGAGTGGATGAGTATGAGTTGGGAAAGATTGGAGAGAAAAAGGTGACAATTCTTGTGAATTCTCCTTTGTTTTCTCTCTATATTTCGCAGAGGTTCGGTGCAAAATGTGTTCTTCCTCTTTATTTTTGTATTTGGAGGGCTCAATTTATAGCCCTACGAAATTGACAATCTCATCCGCGCGGACGGAGTCCGAGCGGCGTGCTGTTCATTAAATGCGGCTTGACTTTGGACAAGAAGAATAATCTTTTTCAAAATTCAAATTAACGGCCGAGTTTTTGTTTCCGGCCATTGCCATTTTTGGTTTTCTTCTTTTGTTTTGCTTTTGAGATTCTTTTTAAGGTTTAACCTTAAATAACAATGCCCATTTTACCCTCGCTTTGTTAGAAATGTTAGGATAGTTAGGAATTGTTAGAAATGTTATAACTTTCGTTAATTTTCTAACGAAAATTCTAACAAGCTCAAATTGGAGCACTTACGGTAGCCCTCGGCGACGGCGCTTTCGAAGGAAGCGGGGTCGTCGATAAAATAGGCTCCATATTTGGCGGGATGATCGAGTGATCGGGTGGGGCGAACCTAGCGATAGGCTACCTACGTATCCCGAATGGGAATCAAGCCGATCGTAGTTCGGGTCTTTGACCACAGGAGATGATGGCGTTTTAGGTGCCTCGAACTTTGATGAGCGAGTTCTACGGTCGGTTCTTTGGAAAGAAACTTCTGCTTTGGGGATAAGAGATGACCATTTTTGGTCTGATGGGCTATCCGCTCTGCTTTGGGGATAGGAATGACCATTTTCGGTCGATGGCTATCCGCTCTGTGAGGATAGGGATGACCATTTCGGTCTCTCTTTGGGGATGATTGCGATTTATCGTTTTCTAGTGATAGCGTCTTGGGTGCCTCGAACCTTGAAGATGGCGTCTTAGGTGCCTCGAACCTTGATGATGGCGTTTTAGGTGCCTCGGACCTTGGAGATGGCTTCTTAGGTGCCTCGGACCTTGGAGATGGCGTTTTAGGTGCCTCGAACCTTGAAGATGGCGTTTTAGGTGCCTCGGACCTTGAAGATGGTTTTTTAGGTGCCTCGGACCTTGGAGATGGCTTTTAGGTGCCTCGGACCTTAATTTGGAATGGCCTTTCGGTGGACTTCGTCTGCTGCCGAAGGAGAGGGTGACCGTTTTGGTCGAGGTGGACCTAATGATAGGCTACCTACGTATCCCTAGTGGGAATCGAAGCCCTTTCGTAGTTCGAGTACTACTCGAGATTTCGTTGGCTTTTGGGATTCCGTTAACTTTCTTTGGGGATTTCGTTAGCCTTTCTTTGAGGAAAATCGAGACGTATTCGTGCAGGAAATCGGTCTTACGTTTGACTATAGTTGGATGATTTTGATGAAAGATACGGGATCTCGTTATCTTTCTCGGGGCACTCGGTCTTACGTTTGGCTATAGGGGATGATTTTGATGAAAGATACGGGATCTCGTTATCTTTCTCGGGGCACTCGGTCTTACGTTTGGCTAGGGGTAATTTTGATGAAAGATACGGGATCTCGTTATCTTTCTCGGGGCACTCGGTCTTACGTTTGGCTAGGGGTAATTTTGATGAAAGATACGGGATCTCGTTATCTTTCTCGGGGCACTCGGTCTTACGTTTGGCTGCTTAGGGGGAAGATTTTGATGAAAGATACGGGATCTCGTTATCTTTCTCGGGGCACTCGGTCTTACGTTTGACTAGGGGGTAATTTTGATGAAAGATACGGGATCTCGTTATCTTTCTCGGGGCACTCGGTCTTACGTTTGACTAGCTGGGGTAATTTTGATGAAAGATACGGGATCTCGTTATCTTTCTCGGGGCACTCGGTCTTACGTTTGGCTAGGGGTAATTTTGATGAAAGATACGGGATCTCGTTATCTTTCTCGGGGCACTCGGTCTTACGTTTGGCTAGGGGTAATTTTGATGAAAGATACGGGATCTCGTTATCTTTCTCGGGGCACTCGGTCTTACGTTTGGCTATAGGGGTAATTTTGATGAAAGATACGGGATCTCGTTATCTTTCTCGGGGCACTCGGTCTTACGTTTGGCTGCCAGGGGATGATTTTGATGAAAGATACGGGATCTCGTTATCTTTCTCAGGGCACTCGGTCTTACGTTTGACTGCCGGGGGATGATTTTGATGAAAGATACGGGATCTCGTTATCTTTCTCGGGGCACTCGGTCTTACGTTTGACTTAGGGGTAATTTTGATGAAAGATACGGGATCTCGTTATCTTTCTCGGGGCACTCGGTCTTACGTTTGGCGGGGATGATTTTGATGAAAGATACGGGATCTCGTTATCTTTCTCGGGGCACTCGGTCTTACGTTTGGCTGCTAGGGGGTAATTTTGATGAAAGATACGGGATCTCGTTATCTTTCTCGGGGCACTCGGTCTTACGTTTGGCTACTTAGGGGTAATTTTGATGAAAGATACGGGATCTCGTTATCTTTCTCGGGGCACTCGGTCTTACGTTTGCTAGGGGGCAATTTTGATGAAAGATACGGGATCTCGTTATCTTTCTCGAGGGCACTCGGTCTTACGTTTGGCAGGGGGATTTTCTGACGAGGGTGACTTTGGTTATCTTTGGTTAACTCTGTCAAGTTGGGGGAATTGCGGAGTCACGAAATTTTAAGGGCAAAAGGGTCATTTTGACCACGACAATCTCATCCGCGCGGGCGGGAATGGAAAGTCGGGGGGTATTAATGGGGCCAAGCGCCCTTCTTCTTCCTCGATCCAATTTTTGAATTGCCGAGAGAGAGGGAGACGAAACGAGGAGAAACGGCCATTTTTGGCCCTAGAAGCTTCAAAATTCGTCCGTTTTCTTCAATTTTTCAAGCAATGGAACACGGGGAAGGCGCTTTTCAAGGCGGGGGCGTGGTCCCATAGCGAGAGAGGCGGTGGAGCTTGTCGGATGAGGAGGCATTACAATCTTCGCAATCGGTTGAGGAGGAGCATTACCCCGATGCTTGGCAACATTGGGCCTCGGATCCGCATCTCCGAACGGTATATTTCGAATCCTCTTGATCCTCTTGTCGATTTCTTGCTTGAAAATTTTGGGTGATTTTTGAATTTTTTTTTTTTGAAAATTCGAATGATTGATGTTCTTGGCTTTGAATCTTGATTTTGATGCTTTGCATGTTGTAATGAGTATATGAGTAACCCAAAATGTGCACTTTGCTTGGGAAAAAGAATTGGCATTTTTGCCACATTTTTTTTTGATTCGAAAATTATCTGTGAAAATTCGAAGAATTGTGATTTTTTTTTTGAAATTGAATATTGCATGTTCTTGATGATGATGATTTTTTTTTTTGAAATGGAATTTTGATATTGATGAATGATGATGCAATGCATGCATTTTGTTTGGAAAGAATGGGCATTTTGCCAATATGAGATGTATGCATGTTTAGGATTTTTTGAAAAGTGGGACGGATTTTCCTCCCGTTGCATGTAAGATGGATGATATGCATGTATGCATTTTTTTTGTTGAACATGGGACGGAGTTTTTACTTCCGTAGGAATGCATCTTTTTTTTTTTTTTTGATGAATGCATTGGGACTTGCTTTGAAAATTGTTTTCTTTCATGCGAGAAAAATGGGGCTATGCTCATTGTATCTTTGTTATCTTTGTCGAATTTTTTTTTTTGTAAATGCAAATGCAATCTTTTTGACATTTTCTCTCTCCTTTTTTTTTTACGGGCGGACACCGTTTTGTGACGGAGCGGTGAACAAAATGAAGACTCGAGGATCGGTGGAGTACGTGATTGACTTGTGGGACCGGCTTCCGAATGCGGGCCGAGGAGCTTTGTCGAGTCAGAGGAGTTGTTGTTGAGACGGGGCTCTGGGAGTTCGTCGAGTGCTTGAGGGGTGGTCGAGTTCCACTAAGAGCAAGGAGCTTGATGTTCGCTCTAGCGCGGCATTGGTGGGATGCGACCCGCACATTCCACTTCTTACGGGCGAGGCGGCGTTACGCCTTCGACTATGCTTTGCGATCACGGGTGCTGTCCTTTAATGGACGCGGCATTGAGTGGAGAGATGGCTACGGTGACGCGGACTGCGGGATCTTCTTGGATTTTCCCTATTCCCAAAAGGGGATGGGGATGGAGTATGCCGTGGTCTACGGTAAGATTGTGGAGACCATCGCGAGTTACGAGGTGGGGAGGATAGGTTTAGCGCCGGCGGTGCTAGGTCCTTCTGTGGTTTGCTTTCTCGAGCACGCTCTTTGGACATCTTTGAGGGGACGGCGGTCTTTGCCTTCTTGAGGTCCTTGGAGGACATGGAGACGGTTGGAGATATTTCTGGGGAGGCCAGAGTGGCGAGCTGTATTCGCTCTTGATAGATACGGCGGAAGGGCTGTGAGCTCCTTGTCTTGCTTTGAGTTTGCTCACGGAGGTATAAGCTCTCTTTTTGCTTTCCCTCTTTCCTTTGAGCACGCACTTCTTTTTTTTCTTTGCACTTGGATTGATTTGATCTTTGCCTTTGGCCGGTATGGGCGCTGGAGTTCTTCCACGTCACGGTGTGGGCGGCTGAGGCGTACGTCGGGCGTATCCGGCCATGCGGTCTTGGTCCAAGCATGCCGGGAAAGATAAGCTCCGGGGCGTACGACTCTCGGTGTACGCGGATTGCCTTCCTTTGACGGAGGCGAGACGGATGAGGGGATGATATTCTTCCCACAGGATCGCTTTGAGGTAAGCGCGGTGAAGAGCGCGAGATACGGGACGGTGCGGCGGAGGATTTTGAGGGTCGACTGCGATGCATATTATGCAGGAGAGAGGGTGACGCGCCAGCATGGCGGGAACTCGCCTTTGAGGACACCGGTGGAGCCTCCCGCCGATATGATGCACCCGAGCGATCGGTCAGTGACACTGGGATGATTACGAAGCGTCGGCACTTCTCGGACTTCGTGGCGATTGAGCCGTATGCGACGTTCGTCTTGAGGAGGCGAGGATGCCTCGGGTTTTGGATAGGGAGGGGCTTGGGATCCCGCGGTACCCTCGGACGGATTTTCCTATATCCGGGACGGGGTCCGATTGAGGTGCGAATCCCTCGGCCAGAGCGACTTCCACGAGCTTTCCGGCCTCGTCAGGAGTATGAAGGTATGGTTTCACCTTTTCCCCTTCTTTTCTTTCCTTTGTTTCATCATCTTTAGCATCACCTCTTTTTTTTTTTGACGCTTTTGCTTTTGTGCGGTTTACGGAGGTGGTCGTCGAGAAGGCGACGAAGCAAGTGATCGGGGCTAAGAGATTCATACGGAGGATGGTTGCTTGCGGGGCACCTCGGGCTAGGGCGGAGACCGCGGCGGCACTGTCAGACGGGAGGCTTCTCCTATTCCCTCGGAGACTTCTTCCGAGACCCCTCTTTCTCCTCTCATTTGATCACCGCGCGGCCTTTGCCTTCGGATCACGTCATTCTTGGGGATCCGTACGGGCGGAGACACGTCTGGCGGCATGGTGGGTCGTCTCCGTATGTTCGGGAGTCGGACGCCTTCACCTTCGGATTCGATTTCTTCGGGGATGCAGGTTTACCCTATCGAGTGTGCCGGTTGGTCAGACGAGCCTCTTTACGGAGATGAGGACGATTACGAGCAGAGACTTTCGGGGCTCTGACGAAAGCGGGCCCGAGCCGCAAGAGGGGCCGGGGACGAACGTCGGGCGGCTAGGGGATTCGATTGATTATCTTTTGGGATTTTTTTTTTTGAGATTGTACTTGTTTAGACGGATGCACATTTTTTGTAATAATTTAGGATTATTAATGCTTTTTTTGGAATGTAATTATTTAGGATTATTATGTAATGCGGTGTGAATGCAATGTTGCATGAGCCTTGTTTTTTTGCAAGGGTGTTAGTGTTTGGGTGGTTTGGGGAGGTTTTTTTTGCCTTTGGTTTCGAGCAACGGGACAGAATATTCCTCTTTTGGTGTAGCGACTTGGAAGCTGTTGCAGATTTTACGATGAAAACAAACATGTCCAGCGCGGAGGACTGCGTCGACACTTTGTCCTTTGATTTTGCTTTAAATGCGGCTTTGCTTTATTTCAAATTCAAATATCTTCTTCAACCTCCGAGTCAAACGGCCATTTTCGGGAGGAAGAGAGAAAAAACCATGGAAAACCTTAGAAAAGCTCCTCAAAGTTATCCCAAGAATCCCAAATGTCATTTTTCAACAAGTTCGAAGATTGGTCAGGGAAATTATGCATGAGAGAAGGTCTTTCTTTGAAGAACGGTCTGAGGTGAGGTGCTTGTGGTCTCTCGAAAGAATTGGTTCCGGATTATGACCTCTTAAGAGCTTCTTCTTCGTTTTGGGATACTAGAAGGCATGTCTTTTGCCTTTCCTTCAACGAATTGTTCCGGTGTCGAAGAATTTCGGGCCTTGCTTGGAGGTCGGAGGTGGAAGAGATAGCGGTCCCTTTGCCGGAGGAGCTTCTTTTGGCGACAGATTGTGCGTCCTCCTTCATCTTTCCCGGAGGAAGCGCAAAGGTATGATCCGCGGTCCCGATCATCTCGATATTTCCGGTCTTCCCAGACAGATTTAGGGGCCTAGGCTTGGTGGATGATGCCTATTGGGATGCCTTTGCACTTTGTATGTTTGGCACCTTGTTCATGGTCTATTCCTTTGGGATCTCGCCATCGGTCTCTGCTTGGATGTTGTCGTTCACTGTCGCACAGGCGAGATGTCGTTCCTTTGATTCTTGGGGAGACTTTTCATGCTCTCGGCAGATTAGCTACGGACGGCGGTACATGCGCGGGCGGCCCGTTTCTGCTTGACCACTGTGGGCGATGGAGCGTTTGGGGTTCTTCGGGAAACCTACGTATGATCGGAGCCTTGGACTTTTGCCGGGAGAGGTGTTGATGTAGATTTTGATGATCGGGGCTCGTGGGAGGCGTTGGATGGCGGGTCGCCGGGCTGAAGATATCGAGATGGTTGGTGCCTCGTTGGCGGGTGGAGACTCGCGAGTGCTTCGGGACGGGTCCCATGTGGTTATGCTTAGGGCTTTCTCGGTCAGTTTCTACATTCCGGCTCACGGTCCTTAGGCGGTTTGGCTTGGAGCGGGGTTCCTTTGGAGGGCTTTGATGATGTAGCCGCGGGGTGGTGGCTCCTGTTTCCATGGATGATCCCTCGGTGTTTCCATTTCTTTCCCGAGCATGGAGGTATGATGCCTTTCCTCCTCGGGTCATTCTCGAGCGTCAGAGGCCGGTGTTCTGACCACTTGGTACTGGATTGAGTACGAGGGCATGCAGGAGAGACTCGGATGGCTATTTTGAGGCGGCGTGAGGCCATTATGGGTGCGGAGGACAGGCTTGTTTACGAGGAGGAGGGCGGCGAGGGCGGCCCTCGTGACGGGAGCGGAGACGGCGCGGGCGGTTATGAGGCTTACGTCGAGACGGGAGAGGAGGGCTCCTATGTTACCGGCTAGGTTACGGAGGAGATGAGGGATGACGCTAGGGCTACTAAGGCCACTGACGGAGGCCGGTTTGATAGACCCTGTTCCTATACGGAAGCTTGGTAGGAGGAATACAGGCATTTTTCCGGTTCGAAGAAAGACTCGGAGGGGAAGAAGAAGGGAGAGGCCGATGCGAGTGGCTTGGAGTGACTCACGAGGTTTCAGTATCCCTTTCTTGCCATGGCAGACACATTAGTTTGATTATGTATCTTAGTTTTCTTTTAGCGGAGTTGCCGAGTTGGTAGGAATGAATCGGGCTTAGACTCATCAAGAGCTTTTAACTTGTAATGAATATTTGAATTGCTTTAGAGTTTTCGAGACGCTTTCATGGTACGATCAATTGTATTGATGCCAAAGTATGGCTTTTATTTGTGCTTTAGACCGAACCGTTTCCATTTTGCCTACGTTCCCCTCATTTTGAGGAGCTCGGGTCTTCGTAGTTCAACTGGTGAACTCTTTTTGTTTTTTTTGTTTGTTTTTTTGGTGCAACCACATGTTTTTACCTAGGCCGCCCTTTTCGGGTTTCTAACCTAGTTGGGTATTACTCTTTTAGCACTCTTTTTTTTTTTTTTTTTTTTTTTTTTTTTTTTTTTTTTTGGTGCAACCTGTTTTTACCTAGGCCGCCCTTTTCGGGTTTCTAACCTAGTTGGGTATTACTCTTTTAGCACTCTTTTTTTGTTTTTTTTTTGTTTTTTTTTTTTTTTGTTTTTTTTTTTTTTTTTTTTTTTTTTTTTTACGCGTAGTATCTGCTTGTCTGTCTATTTGGGTGTACAAAGGGATTCCCGTCGAGGTGCAAGTTGCATGGCTCCTCAGGAGAAGATCTTACGGACGACATATGGCCCGACCCATACGGGCTCCCATTTGCCGAGAGGGTTGATACGGGTGGGGGCTTTTCTTTTAGAACGAGATCACCTTCTCGGATCTCCCGATGCTTTACTTTCTTGTCGAAGGCTACGGCCATTCTTCCTTGGTAGGCCGGATGTGTTCCATGGCCTTCGGTCGGCGTTCGTCTAGTAGGGCCAATTCGTCATGGCGACTGCGACTGGAGCCATTCGACCTCGTTGATCGCTTTCCGGCGGTATACGGAGCGAGGGTATTTCCAGCTCGATTGGGAGTACGGCTTCCATTCCGTATGTGAGGGCAAAAGGTGTTTCCCCGGTTGCCGTTCGGCGTGTTACGCGCGAGTGCCGGGTGTAACTTCTCGGGCCAATCTCTACGCCTTGGGACGGCCATTTTCGGATGATATTTTCGAGTCTTGTTTCTTTGCTTCGACGGCTCCGTTGGTTTAGGGCACATAGGGTGATGACTTGTGACGGGTTATTCGGAATTCCGACGGTTTTCACATTCCCCTTCGAAGTGGGATCCATTATACGAGATGATTTCGTTGTGCGAGCACCCGTATCGGCACATGATGTTTTTCTTTGATGAAGAGGGGCGACTTTCTTTGAATTGAGGATTTTGTAGGACTTGGCTTCAACCCAGCTTGGTGAAATAATCCCACTAAGCTAGGGACGAACTCGTGGCCGATTCTTTGATGGTGTGATTTTGCCTATGACATCAATTCCCAAGTGACGAAAATAAAAAGGCGAGGTTGTCATGCAAGATAACTTTCGTGAGGAGGCAAGTGATTAAGATTTGAGTATCGGCGGCATTTGTCGCGACTTTTGACAAAGCCGGATGCGGTCGGCTTCAAACATGGTGATCCAAAAATACCCCATTCTCGGTATGATTTGCATCGAGCTCGAGCATTCATGCTGAGGGCCGCGAGTACCGCCATGTATTTCTTTCATGAGTTCGGTAGCCTCTTGTTTCATGATACATCGCGGGAGGGGGCCTTGATAACGTTTTTGTATAACATGTTTCCCAAAGAACATAATGGGAGGCGAGCCGCTTCGGGGCGAGAGACTTTTTGCTTTGATTCCTTCTTTATATTCCCATCTTCGTTTTTGAAAGAGGCCTCGCCATCCTTCGTCTTGGTAAATACGAGTGTACCAGGGGATCATTGATCGGTTCGGCTTCCGCTTCAATTTCGAAGCAATAGGCGGGGTTTTCTCTTCTCCTCAGGCTCTGAATGGTTTAACGAGACTTTCCTTCGGGTATTTCGACAAGAGAGGCTAGTGTAGCGAGCATCTGCGAACTGTTTCAGTCTCTTGGCGAGTAATGAAAAGTGATTTCTTTGAATTGAGTTACTAACTCTTCCATGTAAGCATGATACTTACGCAAACCCGGATCCACGGTCTTCCATTTGTTAGAGACACGATTGATGATGAGGCAAAGTCACTCCGTAATCACCTCAATTCCTTGATATTTCTTTCAAGGGCGGCTTCCAACCCAGCTATGCAAGCTTCATATTCAGCAGCGTTGTTGTGGTGACTTGAAGTTCGGCCTTACTGCTGTGGGGCGTGTGTTCGTCGGTAGGATCGACCGAAGCATTCCCCATCCGATTCCCACTTTTGTTTGACGCCCCAAATCGAAGAAGAGTTTGCCAGCGATTTTCTCCCTTTCTAGAGCGAAAGATTCCATCACTTCGGGAAATTGAGGTTCGGAGTCCTCGGGACTGTCATCACTTGGGAAATCGGCCGGATGTTACGCGCATTATGCTGTCCTTTACTGGGAGTTTCCTTGAAACATAAGCGATGTCGTATTCGGCGAAAAGA